>PRKT01000460.1:273122-363670 GCA_003671525.1 Saccostrea glomerata
AAACTTAAATGAACTTTTAAACTCCAATAGACAACACATTAAATAAAAACCCTCTCTTAGCAAGCGCATTTTTTTTTTGGAAATTGAGAATAATTCATTGTATTAAGGAGTTATAATAATTGAGCTTATTTATCTAATTTTCCCCTGATGCTGTTTGGCATTTACTCCCGGGAAAGAATGTTTAAAACCACACTGCATCAGTGAATAAAAATAACTGTTAATTACATCAATAGAGAAAATACACGTTAATAACACAAACAGTTAATTTATACTGACCCTATTAAATGTTAAAAATACTTGAATTCATTACAAATTTAGTAATATATTGTTAAGTTTTATTTTTTAGAATTAATCTCTAAGGGCAGATCACTCTACCTCCAGAAAACACCTCAGAATCAGAACTCTTTAGTGTGCAGTTTAGAGAGGATTCCTATCGAGCAAGAAGCGTATAAAGAAGATATTAGAAATTAGGTGGCGGTTAATATCCCAATATAATCTTTTAACAAACAGTCAATGCAATTTTTGTAATTTAAACTGTATTTTGCGGATTGCGGACCTTTCGTATAAAACCCGGGAAACAGAGACCCCTTGGCTGCGTTTCGAATAAAGGAAGAGATTTGAGGTCTTGGTTGATATGTGATGGCGTTGTTGTTTAAATGAAAAAAAATCCCTTATTAAAAAATTTTCAATCAATAATTCAATGATACATGACAAATAGCGTTCAGAACTATCACCAGAATAGCGTTCAGAACTATCACCAGAACCTATGTCTGAAATGGCTTTGAATATTGAAAGAAGCAATGTACGTGTGTATATAATTAAAAATTTTGGTTTACTGCTAAAACATATTGCAGTAAACATTATAAAGATAAGCATATTTACAAAAACATAAATTAAAACCTCTAATCGATTATCGTTGAATTTACAATTTCAATATAATTCCTCATCATTTATTTTCACTTAATTTATTTGCAAAGAGCAAATTATAAAATGGATGTTTATTGTATATTTTTTCAAGTTCTATTCTAAAGCCATAGCTCTTGAATATGGTCATAAAATACATAATCCCCCCCCCCCCAAAAAAAAACAACAAAAAAACAAAATAAAACACGCCCTGACTATCAATGCATGCAATGAGTTCATTTATGTAATATTCGTTCAAAAAATGTAACTGTTGCATTTAAAAGTTCTTTGTTATTTGCAAAAAAAGATGAAGATATTTATGCTATGTAATAAAAATATAAGGCATGGATTTTTTATCTTAAAAAAGTAACAAAATTACCGTTCCAAAACTTAAAACAGGCCACATTACAGCATACAACAAGAATTGCTTTTGTCGAAGGTTTTGAGAGAAAAATCTTTAAAATAGACTTATATCATCTTTCGACTGTCGTTTTGTTTTGTTAATATGAAATAAGATGATCAACAAAAATGAAAGATTAAAAAAGCAAATAAGAATATGTTTTATTGGTGAAAAATTACGGAAGCCTGCTAAGGCCAGTTCAGAGAGAGAAATATTATACATTTATTGTATGATCGCGAGGGAAATATGAAGACTTGTTTAGCCAAGAAAAATCATATTCTCCGAGGGCTTTTCCCGAGGGAAATATATTTCTTTGCTGAATAAGACTTCATGTTTCCCGAACATTCATGCAATGAATTGTTTATTATACCGAAACAAGTAAAACCTTTGAAATAAGAATAAATTTTCAAATTCGGCACCGCCCTCAAATTCCTAAAGTTACTATAAAACCCCCTTGGTCAACACTTTGTCATCAATTTTGTGACGTTAACCAAGCTATTGTGACGTCTACTTCTCTCGGGAGTTTTCGTTCAGCGAAAGAGAACTATATTGCAGGAAATTTCACTAGGTGTTCCAAAGAGGTGGAATATAATGAAAAGCGTGCCGACGACGGGAAATATGAAGTTTTACGGCCTGATCACGGGATATCCTAGAACCAATCAGATAACGCGTTGTGAAGAATATTTATTATGAGGTATAATAATTTTTACTGCGTTTAATCTCAAAACTTTGCGTTTAATCGCAATAATTATTGCGTTTAATCGCAATTATCATTGTGTTTTAACGCATAACACTTCAACAGAATCTTTTGCGATCAAACGCAATAATATTGCCATTAAACGCAATAATTATTGCGTTTAAATGCAATAATATTTTTTACGTTTAATCGCAATAGTTTTTGCGTTTAAGCGCAATAATATTGCGTTTAAACGCAATATTTTTTGCTTATAAACGCAATGATTATTGTGTCTAATCTCAATAATTTTTTTCGTTTAATCGCAATAATTTTTTGCATTTAATCGCAATAATTTAAAAGCAATACTACGGAAGCGTAGATGGCTCTACAATGGTTGTGTTATAACTTTGTATATTGTCTTATATTTTATCGCCTTAATAATATATAAAGTGTTATACCTCCTTATTTATGCCCGTATTTTGAATTGTATTGAGGTGTATTTACGTACATGTATTTACTGAAGGCAACTCCTTTTGCTAAATGGTTGTGTTATAACTTTGTATATTGTCTTATATTTTATCGCCTTAATAATATATAAAGTGTTATACCTCCTTATTTATGCCCGTATTTTGAATTGTATTGAGGTGTATTTACATACATGTATTTACTGAAGGCAACTCCTTTTGCTAAATGGATTTCATTGCTTTAACTTTTATCGACTGAAATATTATACTAATTTTCAATTATCGATCTAAACAAAATAATTATTCATTTCAATATAGTATTGTCGATTTGAAGAAATAGATATGAAGTTATATCGATATAGATATACATGTATGAATATTTTCGAGAAGTAGTCAGAAAAAAGGTGTTTTTGAATTAACTTGGCTGGGGCGGGAATTCTAATTAATCTTCACTTCACTTGGGAAGCTTATGTACCATTCATTTGCTATCGTGTACGATTATAGGCTGAAACAATATTATTTCAAATGATATTTGAAAAATGGAGATGGAGAGACATCAATTGTTAAATTATATGCATTGTCATAGGAAATTATTACTAGTATACCCATCATCTTGAAGGGGGAATCTGATATATTCTATCATGGTTCACTGCTTATATCTCTTGAGTTCAATGGGGATTGTAAATCGCTAATGAAGCGAAAATAGAAAGTACCGCGTAACGTTATAATAAAAGGTACATTGATTATATATGTACTTTGTAAATATTTGATGTGTCACTTTGTGATATACATAGGATCTGACTCATGAATGCGAACTTCCACAGTCTTGAAACCTTTAATAATAATTGTGATTTCAGCCAAACTGTATAAGCTTAGTCACAAAGTTTAAAGGAGGAAAGTGTAGTGTCAGCCAAAATAAATTTATAACAAGAAAAACATCCAAGGGATTTAATAATGTAACTGCCAGAATATTCTTAAATTGGGGGACATATCAGTGGATCTCTGCTGTACTCAGTTTCTTTTTTCTGGGTTGGGTGGGGAGGGGGTGTTATATGGAAGGGAATTACCGCCAAAAGTCTATGTATCTTGCTTTTATTCTTATTCTGCCTACTTCTTTATACTTTGTTATTATTGTAATTATATGTCACTTTATTGTTTTCGTATTCGTCTTTATTACATTACACTTGAGCTTTTATCGTTCTTTATTTTGTCCTTACTTCTATGTTGCTTTATTCTTGTGAATACATTCTACTTTCTTTTAAGTTGATACTGTTTCTTAAATAAACTATCTTGATTATCTCGATTACGAACGTAAATTCAATCATGTAAAAAATGCCACCTAGCGTTATAATGCGGCACTAAATTCAATGAGGACGAATGCAAGTTGTCCGAATTTAGTGTCGCATTATAACGCTAGGTGGCAGGGTGTTCGCTATACGAGTGTTGGTAAAAATAGGTAAGCAAACCCGGGCCGGGGTTAATAAAGATTTTTCAATTTTCTGCCTTAATACTTTTTCAATCGAACTTTTCAAATGATGTTTGTTATAAATTCAGGTATGTACCAGATAATGCCATTTCCTCGGAAGATGGTAAGATTTTCCCTGGAAGACTGACTACATTGTGATGCTTCCTTCGGAAGACTATACAGTGAGACTCCCCCGGGGAAGTGTCAATATGAAGCTAGCCTTCCGTGGGAAATCTGGCTGTATATAGTAATTCGTCCCCCTTCATAGCAACCCCTCCCCCGAATATTTTTTTAATCGTAAAACAATGTTTATATACTAACGTTTTCAGTTTTTGAAGAAAAGTTATCCGTCCCATATGAATAAATGTTTAAATGAAACTATTTTAATAGTGGTTAATAATTAAATTATTTTCACCATTTATTTTGACATAGATAATCTTCACGAGTACAAATGGGTAATGAATCCCCCCCCCCCCCCCCCCGGTCCCGTGGATGCCCCTCCCCCCGGGTGCAATCGCCCGGGTAGCACTGTCGTTACAGTGTCTGCCCCCCTGTTCCGACGCCTATGCAATGTAGTCAATTAACATATTAATAAACATGTACTTAGTGGCATATGTACATATGAGTAATATTTGGTACTGAAAACAAGTTGACGAACCCCCCGCCCCTTCACCACCACTAAATACAGAATTTTCAAGTTTTAAGATTTTTTTAAACTCTACTGGCTGATGTAAAATACGTTGCGTTCTAAAGATATTTTTTTTTTATTAAAAAGTGCTATTTCAATGTAAAATATTAATGCATAAAAAAGACTGGGGAGTTTCTAGTATGCCTTAGGTGTTCCCTGGTTCCGACTTTGCCTACCCATAACACTCCTCACTCCTTTGCAAAGACCCGTCCCTAGAATCACACGCATAAGCAATTACTATCTGTCGTGAAATAAAGTTCAGTTCAGTGGAACCAGTGACGTATTTAAGGAGGTGGCGCACCCGGCGCCCCCCCCCCCCCCCCCCCCCCCCTAAAATTGTCAAAGTAAACATAAATCACAATCTCGTCTAGAAAATGTAAATATGCCTACTTGGTAGATCTAATTTTTACTCTACAAAATCTCTAGAACCCAGGAGCTTCCGGGGGTCTCGCCTCCTGAGCCCCCACCAGGGCTTTGCCTCAAGGCGGCCCCCAGACACCTTGCTTACTTTTGGCGCCCCATCTAACTTCATTTCCTAGATCCACGCCTGGGAACGTCCTGAAAAACAACTCAATTCATAAATTTATAAAGGGGTATCTAGTATCAAAATATTTAACATTATTATGTCAATTAAACTGTTATACTGGAATTCAATTATCCAACAAATAACTTTAGTAGAGTGATATTTTTCAGGCGAGAGAACAGTGACGTAGCATCGATTTTGAAAATTCAAGCTATCCGCTGAAATCAACTTGACAAGCAAAAAAAAAAAAAGAACCCAGGAAATTTCTAAACTTGAATATACATAGGCGTCGATCGGAACCGGGGAGAGGGCTTAGCCCCCACTTTTTTCCAAAGTTAAACTTAGTATAGACATTGAATATTACTGCGTAGGTTTAGCCCCCCCCCACCCCCCCCCCCACTTTCCATGGACACGATGCAGTAGGCCTATAGGTTTAAAATGTGGAAAGTGGTGGTGTTTTGAACAAAAAATTGGCACTGTAATTTGACACTCATCACCACCACACACACACGAAATAGGATTTTGTGTTTGGACAAAGAACATTTTTTTCTCTCTCTCTCTCTTTTTATTTTGCTTGTCATGTTTTTTTTTTTGAAGGTCTAAAAAATATTTCTTACACTTTGCCCCCCCCTTGCCCAGAGAAAATAAATATTATATGGAGTTTCCATCATTGTATCGGGTGATCGGATTCGGCCTTCAGATATTCGATTGAATAAGTATTAAGGCAGAAAATTGAAAAATCTTAAATAACCCCGGCTCGGGTTTGCTGACCTAGTTTTACCAACACTCGTAGCGAACACCCCTGCCACCTAGCGTTATAATGCGGCACTAAATTTTGACAACTTGTATTCGTCTTCATTGAATATGCTTCATTCTTTGTGTGATTGAATTCACGTATGTAATTGAGATAATCATTTAAGAAACTGTATCGATTTAAAAGGAAGTAAAATGAATAAAGCAACATAGAAGTAAGGGCAAAATGAAGAAGGATAAAAGTCAAAGTGAAATGTAATAAAGACGAATACGAAAACAATAAAGTGACATATAATTACAATAATAACAAAGCATAAAGAAGTAGGCAGAATAAGAATAAAAGCAAGATACATAGAATTTTGGCGGTAATTCCCTTCCATAGTGTTATAGCTGGATGAGGGTCACAAAGATACTCTTGTCTCTCCCTCTTCAAAAGTGGTGATCAGTGCAATAGCCCACTATGGACCTATAACTTTCAATTTGTCTCCATCTCCCTTTTTTAATATACTTTTTAATTTGATCCAGCCTTTAATCGTACATGCTGACATGATACGTAACCTTTGACTGAATCCCGAATGAAGTGAAGGTTCAATGGAATTCCGGCCCCCGCCAAAATAATCCAAAAACACTTTATTCTGACTTTTTTATCGCAAATATTTATAAATTAAAGTTGATATAGCTATATCTTTATTTTATCATATCAACAATGTTATATCGATATGATTAAATATCTTGTTTTAATCAATATCTGAAAATCAATTTTTGATTTCAGTCGATAAAACTTAAAGCAATACAATTTATTGATCAAAAGAAGTTGCCTTCTATTATGTTAAGAAATCTTAATACAATTTAAAATATGTACATAAATAAGAAGGTATAAAACTTTTGTGTTGATTAGTCGATAAAATATAAGACAATATACAAAGTTATAACACAACAAGTGTAGAGCCATTTACGCTTCTGTAGTTTTGCGATTATTGTGTTTAAACGCAAAAAATGTTTCTTTCCCTGTATTGGCCTCAACGGGCTTCCGTAAAAAAAAATACGTTTCTATCTTTAAACTGGTAATTCCCTTTTTATTAATAGGCATGAGTACGTCATGAGTAACTTTAGAAATTTTATCTACAGAGTATCTAGGCAACCTTTAAGCACAGGTAAGTTTTTTTTATTCTTTATTGATTTATTATCAAACACAAATTATTCTTTATTAAATCAAATTTTCATTTTTTGCACTGTTTCGACCCCACGTGTACGTTATGAAAACACATATATATATACACAGAGGTTGTCCAAGAAATTCGTTGATAAATACTTTTTAATAAGGCACGCAATGGCAAGAATGAACGATAATTTCTTAATGTATACCATGATTTAGTAAATATACAAACAATTTAAACAAAGTTGAATGTATTGTGCATATTATAGGTGTAACATCTTTGTATATACAAGCAGCACGTACCAGTCTGATGGACCGTTAATTTCAGTTTAATTGTCAAAAATATAGCTTTCGATCCATGAATTTTTATAATGTTCATAGACACTCCCTTAATAAATAAGGATACCATATTTTCATCAAATTATATTGATTTTATTTTTCTTGTAGTATTTTCAAATTTTTTAAGAAATCAAATACATCAATTACAAATCAACAGATAAAATATATACCAATGATTTAAACTATTTGAAATATGTTTTGTGTCTCACGTCGGTTCAACCATATACAAATATATCTATATGAATGGATGTTGTCATGGATGTTGTCCCGTTCAGATTGCCGAGGTCGCTTTTCTGCATATTTTTGAAACACTGTTCTCGCGGTCTTCGCGTACTATTCTCAGTGTCTAAGTAGTAAGCAATTCTGAACGTGTCAGAAAAAAAAATTATGATAACAGATATATTTGTGATACATTTTATTCTAATAAAGCTTTGAATTGTTTTATTAAAAAAGATTATCATTTTGATAACGTTTTATATAAAAGTTGATGACAAGATAACGCTGGTCCGTGCGCACTATTGACGACCTTAAATCGCCGCTATTTTTACAAAAAATAAATAAATAAATGATAATAATATTTGTAAGTCCAACAATAAAACCCAAACTATTTTGACTTGATTTTTAATAACTAATATTTTGATATTCAATAATTATATTTTGAACCATTTTTTTTTTTACAAAAACCCTAGTGTCCAAGAACTTTTTTGACAACCCTTGTATGTATTTAAACACATAGTCCATGCCAATTAAAATTACCAATGAAATGCAAAAACAATAACTAATGCGCATTGCACATTATCCAGTCTTTCTGTCCGCGCTTACAGAAATCATATTTAGAGAAAAAGACGAAAAGTTAAAAAAAAATAGCTGGACGAAAATATAAAGTAAGAGTAAAGGTTTGTTTTACAAAATGAAATCAGATCCCTAGAAAAATCATTGTGATTATGTTCCTATGACTATTCGAAGTGTTTTTGTGAGCAAAGCATCGTCTTAATCATTCAAAAAAGTTCCAAATACTGAAATATGAAAATATTAAATATCAGTCATGGTTTTAAGAAAATGAAGTAGGAGTTATTCTTACTTTGTATTTAAGACAACAAAATCTTGAATTATAAAGTCAATTCTCCTCTCCTAATGTGCCTATCGGACATTTATAGACAACATCCTGGTAGTTTTAATACAAAAACAGCCCAAATATATGTAAGAGAAACCAAAAAACATTGTCAGCAAATTTGAATCCCTACATTTAAAACCCAATACCTAGTTCTATCACCTATGATGTCACTTAAATATGTATTTACATAACAGCCACCTAACACATCAAATATGCAGGAAAAACAGTGCCAAAATGAAAGAAAAGTATGTTACGATTAATACCAATCCCAGATATCAGTTACCCAATAAAGTAAATAACTCTGCTAGGGAACGAATAATTTGAATTTAATGGTAAAATGTATAACACATACTAGGGAGCAGCATTGGGGTGACTCCTTCCCCGGAGATATGCGACCTGCGCCTTGTTGATATCCTTGGAAGTATTATAAAAAATATAATCCCACAAACGCAATTTTGGCCGACTTTAGATATAGATGTGACGGTTTATTGGCAATGATAAAAGAGAAAGTAAAATAATGCATTTTTGTTTAACTTTAGCACAAATACCGTACCTGTAATTCACTTACAATATTCCTGCAGTTAAAAATACTACGCAAACACTGGAAAATAACTCCTAAAGATAAACAGTTTTCTCCAATATTACCGATACTTCCTAACATTGGATACACGTACAAGCAAAATACAAAAAAACAAAACAAAAACAAAACAAAACAAAACAAAACAAAAACTTGAATGAGCTTTTAAATTCCAATAGACAGCATATTAATTAAGGACCCTCTCTATACAAGTGCAATTTTTTTCGTTGGACATTGAGAAAAATACATTGTATAAAGGAGTTATTATTGAACTTATTTATCTACATGTAATATTCACTAGATGGTGCGTGGCTTTTACTCCCAGGAAAAATGTTCAAAGACCACACAGTATTAGTGAATAGAAATAACTGTTAATTACTTCAATAGAGAAAATACACGTTAATAACACATACAGTTTATTTATATTGGCCATTTAAAATGTTAAGAATACTTGAATTCATTAAAAATTTGATAATATATTTTAAAGTTCTATTTTTCAGAATTAATCTCTAAGGGCAGATCACTCTACCTCCAGAAAAACACCTTAGAATTAGAACTCTTTGGTGTGCAGTGTAGAGAGGATTCCAAACGAGCAAGAAGTGTGTAAAGAAGATGTTAGAAATAAGGTGGCTATTAATATTCCAATACATACTTTTAACAAACAGCTTTCTCTCAGGTCACGTGCTTTAACTCTCCCAGCGAATAGATGAGACGAATACCCTACCCGCTCCTAACGATAATTAATTACAGCTCTATTCAAGAGTTGTTTAATAAAAGTACGAGGGCTGTTCAATAAATAATGTCCTCGGTGCTCAGCATATATTAAAACACATGTCCGTAAAATTTTTTATCCAATATCTGATTGTTTTTAGCACTCATTTTTGGGTATGTCTCCCAGCATACTGGAAAATGGCAGATACAATGAATTCCTGGACTTGTGTCATCCTTCTGAAAGGTGTTTTTTTCAAGTTTAGAAATAAAAAAAAATCAAAAGGTCAAAGATCGTGCAAATATTGTTGATGTGAAAAAAAAAACATTTACTTTCTGTTTGTCCAGAAAACCCGTTTACTCTTCGAGCATGCAGGTTTTGGCGCCGTCATGAAGAAATTCCTGATTCTGGGTCCTTTCTCTTATAACCCCCCCCCCCCCAGGGTTAGAATGGGTCCTCAGTACCCTCTTGCTTGTCGAGAAAGTCGACTTAATGAGGCGGTCATTCGGATGAGATCGTATAAATCGAGGCCCCGTATCACAGCAGGTGTGGCACGATAAAGATCCCTCCCTGCTCAAAGGCCGTAAGTGCCGAGCATAGGCCTAAATTTGTAGCCCTTCAGCGACAATGGTGACGTCTCCATATCAGTGAAAAATTCTGGAGAGGGACGTTAAACACTATACAATCAATCAATCAGTCTAAAAAACCTTTCGATTTTTTTTTTTTTGTAAAAGAATGCTTTCTAGACTCCTCAAAAAATTAAACTGTCTCCCCGAATACGAATTTGAACAACAATACCACTAATATTGAGAAAAAATTGCATATAAATCTGTCTATGTGCTCTTGCATACCTTTGTTCTTGTCAGACCTTTGCCGTTATAATCAAGTACATATTATGGCAAATTTAGTTTTGAGGTTTTAAGCAATATATTCATATTCCAATATCAGTTTGAATATAAAACAATCGTGGGTAACTACAATTACTGATATTTTAAAATATGTGTGAAAACTTTCGTACACGCTCTCGTTTCACTCATTTTTCAAAATATATGGTGACCTTTGAGTACCAAGCTTTTTTTTTTTTTTTTTTTTTTTTTTTTTTAAAGATAGATTCTTATTATAAGATTTATACTATTATCTTTTATTAATATCATATTACAAGCATTTTTATAATTCTGAATATTTTCTATAAAATTATAATATGATTCATAAAATAAATTGTTGCCTTTATGTCAAATTAATCCTCACATTATAATCATACAATGATACAATAATAAAATACATGAAGCATAAATCAATGTTTACAATAAATTAAATGTGTCACAGCTAAATTCAATCCATTGGATTTCTTCTTACAAATGATCATGGTGAAAAGTGCAGTGGAAATGATAGACCGATTTATATCTTAAAAAAAGAAAAGAAATTGCTAAAATAGATAAATAAGAGATTAGATTTACCACATTGAGGAGATAAATGATAATAAATTATTCATGCATTCCTCATTACATTTACAGCTCTGCAATTATGGATCTGCGGTCAAGTATTTGCATTACATTTATGTTTGGAATAAACCTACTATTGGTTGTCAAGGTAACGTTATCTAACACAACAGGTAACAAATGAATGATAATTGTACTAAGCTAAGTATGCATTTGCAACGTGAGAAATATAGTGTACATATATAACACGTAAATAAAGAAAACATATGCATGTTTATCGAATGTAAGCAAATCTTAAATGTGTAATCAATATCATTAAAAAAAATACTATTAACAACAAATTTTATATGTATAATAATATTTTTAAAACTTAATTATATAAGGAAAAAATATATATATTTGTCAGGACCAGCTTATTTTCAGCGTGTAAATAAACACAAATTGTCCAGTAGGTAACACCACTGGACAAAACTTTAATTGAATAAAACAAGAGAAAAATCAACAGAAAATTCTTTGTTTTTGTAATTAGATATTATAGAATTCACTTTCCTCATTAACAGGATATTTTAGTATTATTTAGTATTTAGTATTTTAGAAAGTATTATAATTGGTGTGTGTGTTTTTTTTTTTTTTTTTTTTTTTTTTTTCAAAAATATAAATAAAATTTTAGGCCATTTGTCACATAAATTCAATATAAAGCTTTTACTCTAAAAATTCCCATCTATAAATAACTCTTATGTGTTGAATCATTTTTTCCTTGTCGTAGGTATTGGGTCAAGAAGGTTGCCTGGCAACAAAGATAGAAAAAGTAGATAGATGTCCTCAGACAAAACATGACTGGGATTTGGAATCAAAAAAGAAGCTTTGTCCAAGCATGCGTTTACCATGCCTAAAGCACAATTTTGAATATCATTGCCTGGTCAATACTTGGCTTAACGAAACCTACTCCATCTGCGCAATACCAGATAATATTGTTGGTGTGTTTTTCTATTTTTTGCATGCATTAACATTAAAAAGATTAAAAGTTTAGAACCATGATTTGCAGAAGCTAAAGCAAAGAATTAAGTTGTGAAAAAGCATCCCTACCACCATAATGTTTACGATTGTTTCTTGAAAGAAAAGCCAAATCACTAATTTACATTAATCTAAAATGACTATGATTATATTTTTTTAAAAATGAAAAGCGTTTAACAAAATATAATCGGTTTAGGTTTTTTTTTTTATTACCATTATTATTATTTTAATTCAGGTAATTACTGTGCTGAATACAATATAAAGGGAAACATAGTGCAGCCAAATTACTATACGGATTGTAGAAACTTTTCTATACCATGTCCATTCAAGTATCTCTCAAAACTAGCTTATAAATGTAAGTATTCTTTTGAGATATCAATAAAATATATATAGCTATGCTCACCTGGAAAAAGTTTTCTGAACTGTTTAAACAGATACAAGGAAAGTAAGTTTGAAGAAGGGTTGTTAGATGTTTTCTTAAACATGTATAATATAGGAAGACATTGATTATCCAGCCGATACACTAGGTCAGATAGAAGAAATGATTGCAATGTCATATTAAATCCAAGAAATTATGAGTAGATCATTATTAGAAATGTATTGCTGTATTTTAGAGCTACATGTTTGTTACAAATAGTTAAAATATTAACGTGATTAGTGGTATGTGAAGAGTTGCGGATAAGCGTTGGTAACCCAAAGCGTAACAGACGGAAGGACGGACGGACATACCGTTTACTAGTATATACCCCCAAACTTTTTAAGCATGAGGTATAAGAAAGAAACATGTGTAAAAAGCAATACAAGGTTTAAAGAAATGAAGATACAATCATGTAGATTTTAATATTGAAAAAAAAACTATATACAACAGTATAATAATACATACAACACATCAGAACTAATGAAAAACCAATTTTATTAATACCCCCCGCTTGAAAAGTGGGAGGGTATATAGTAATCGGGATTTCCGTCCGTCCGTCTGTACATCTGTCAGTCCGTCCGTCTGTTACGCTTTATCTTTTATCCGCAAATCCTCTTATACTACTGAGTGAAATTTAATGAAACTTTCACAGAATCTTTATTACATATTGCCACTGTGCACCTCCTATTTTACTTTTTTATTCAACACGTATTTTAGGTTTCCCATAGCAAAACATGAACATTGCTATTATATGTTTACTTATGACGTCACCTATAGAAGCTTCTGGATAACATTTGATAGGACGAGTTATTCCTCTTTACACATTACCGTAAAACAATATATAGCAACACATGGACATTATGGGAGGCGGGGATATCATTTAGTGAGCTCATTGCTCACAGTACCATCATTTTATACCTTTAAAGCTCAACTGAGACGAAGGCTCAAGTGAGCTTTTCTGATCAAAATTTGTTCGTTGTCTGTGTGTCGTTGTCAGGGTCTTTGTAAACTTTTAGCATTTCACCTTCATCTCAAGACCCAGAAGGCGGATTTCAACCAAACTTGGTACACATTTTGCCTTTGTGAAGGGTATTCAAGTTTGTTCAAATGAAGGGTAATCTCCTTTTCCAAAGGACGATAATTTTGAATTGGTATAAAATTATTGGAATTTCAAAAAAAATCTTTTTAAGAATCATATGTCCAGAAAAGATGTCACTCATGTTGAATCATTCCCAGGTTGTGTACATTCAAATTTGTTCAAATCATGACTCCCGGTGTTAGTTTGGGGCTACAATTGGCGATCAAATATTTACGTAGGAATCAAAACATCTTCTCAAGATTCATAGGCACAGGAAAGATGAATCTCTCGTTGAATCATCTTCAGGTAATTTACATTCAAGTTTGTTCAAATAATGACCCACAGGGTTGGGTGGGGCCACAATGGCCAATCAAACTTTACATAGGAATATATAGAGAAGAATCTTTAAATATGTTCTTTTCAAGAACCATAGGGACAAGAAAGATAAAACTTGTTTAATCACCTCATGTAGTGTACATTCAAGATTGTTCAAATCATGACATCGATCATGGGGTAGGATGGGGCATCAATGACCGATCGAAGAATTTACGTAGGAATATAGGGAAATTATTTTCAAACATTGCAAAGCCATAATTAGTGATGTGTATTTGGAAACATCTTCATGTAGTGTAGATTCTAGCATGTTAAAATCATAGATCCCAGGAATATTGTAGGGCCACAATGAGGGATCCAAGTTTTACATTAAAATATATTTTTAAAAATTCTTCTAAAGAATAGCAAAGCCACAATTTGTGATATTTATGTTGAAGTATCCTCAGATAGCGTAGAATTAATGATGCTCAAATTATAACCCCAAGGGTAGGGAAGGGCCTCAATAGTGGATCAAAGATTAACTTAAAATAAAGGGAAAAAATCCAATAACAAAAAAAACAAACATGTTTAGTCATATTGACATGTAAGAATCCTAATGTATTGAAGATTTAAAATTGTTCAAATCATGAGAACACTTTGGGGTAAGGAGGGAAACAATATGGAGTCAAATTCAAATTTTACAAAGTAATATATACAAACAAGATATTATGTTGTATGCTGTAGTATTAATATAGAGGCATTTTCATGTAAAAATGAATTCAAACCCCCTTCTCCACCCACTATTTTCAATTCTGGCCTGATTTGTGCTTTTTTTCCTTGCCGATGTGCTCAAGTGAGCGATTTGACTCCAGGGCCTCTTGTGTAGAGTTTGATTTTGAGGTAAATGTTCGAGTAAAAAAAAAAAGAGTAGAACAAGGTATGACGAAAATAGCGAGTTAAATACCTATATTTTTTCATAGGAATTGAATACCAACATATCAGGCAAATTTCTTGACAATCAATGCAACTGTTTACATGTAATACACGTATAAGTTTTACAAACTCATCGGATAAAGCATATTTAAATTTTAATCTGACTTCATCAGAAAACATTTGAACTCCAATGTAAAATATGCATTTTAGACATTTTCCAATTGCATTAATTAGATATACTTGAATTGAAAAAAAATCGCAAATGCAAATCTTAAAGAATTAAACGGATAAAATAAATTACCGATATACATGTAGCAAAATACAACAGAAAGTCTTTAGAACTTTTTTTAATAGTTTTACTTGAGTGATGTCATTTCATTGATCTGATTAACGTAAACAGATCAGGAGTGTTACAGATTGGTAAACAAGGCAAGTCTTCAAAAAGAAAACAAAGGTCCAAAGTATGTTGAATTTCGAATTATTTACATCTTTTATTCCGTATTTTATACTTATGGACTTTATTCTGAAACAAATGTGTAACATGTTATCTTTAGACATTTTTTTTTCTTTTTATGCATCCAGGTTGCAATTCTACGATGCGAAATTATTTCTTGTCTTACTATATTTGTCCATGATATTGGGTGTGTGAATTTCATCGAGACTCCGTAGCTACATGCAGGTATCAAACCTTACACGGATATATTTTATTTGTTGTCTTTGTTTAGGATGTGTGAATTTTAACAATATCTAATTGATAGTATTTCGACGATATCTAATTGCTAGGTATTCAATAATTTCAATGAAAGAAATTTAATTTTTTTTTTTCAAATTTTATAAAATAAAAAAATTGTTTCTTTTTAAATGAGAAAACATGAGTTTACTATTTCTGTATTTTTTTCACTTGTCGACTTTTTTTGGGATGGAGATTTTTCAACAAAAATTCTAATTGCAATGTATTTTATCCTTACAAAGATATCAAAATTATTATTTTAATTTTACAAAAAAAATATTTTGCTTGATTTTAAATAAGAGATATGTGTTTCTTTTTTATGATTCAAATGCAATTAACATTTTCGGTGTGTGTGAAGGTGTGTTTGTGTGAGGGAGTGTGTGTTAATTGTATTATTAAAACTCAATGAATAAATAGTTCTTTACTAATTACACTGATTACCATACTTTCGCCACTGCATACCAGCAAACGCTTTAGGACACCATTTAAATTAATTAAGAAAGATTCAATGTTTCGATTACTCGTTTAGACTAAAAGAACATGAAAAAATGTAAATGGAATTTTTTTTTTTACATAATAGTAAGTTTGCCATGCGTTGGTTACATACCATGCATCGTACAATCTTAATCTGAACTTTAAAGCAAGATAAATAACTTTTAAATTGCTTTGTTCGTAGAGTCAAATATTTTATTATTAAATTTTTATCATAATGTGGTAAATACGCTGTAAATAGAATGACCCTGCAGTAATTAACCTATTTGAAATCACCAAAACATGAGTTACCGGAACATTATGAAATCGAAAATTGATAGAGTTGATCTTCTTTTGTTAGACTTCAATGGGAATAACTGTCCTACGCGAACTTTGTTGATGATTATTAAAAGCAAAGAATTCAAAAATGCATTACGCAGCACAGTTAAGGTAACAAATGGAAATATCGGCGATATTTTAAGATAAAAAATACATACTTTATTAGGATGGGCGATTCTTTTTAGGACTTAACTGCTATCAAAAAAATGTACTGTGGTTTAAATCTTCATATCGCGGACATTCAGATTTTTTATTTAGACTTGTCACGTGATGTCGACGTCACATAATTTAGCAATCATACTTGCAGTTTAGAGGTCATCTATAAATTCTAATATTGCAAGGGCATAACCATGTTCAAAATCTTAGTTTAATTTATAATCCTTTTTAACACGATATGAAGTTTGTGAAAAGTGCTGCGAACCTATATAGATTCCCTATTTTAATTGCTAAAATTTAATTTGTAGGACTGCAGGTTGAATATTTTTCTGGTCAAGTACATTAAATATTGCTATAATTAATTTATTTGCAATATTTCATGAGGTTCGCAGCACTTTTCAAATATCTTAATGTTCCTTAAGTTTATATGTAAAAACTTGACAAGATACATTGAGGGTATGCCCTTGCAATAAATCGATTTATTAGGGCTCTTACATTACTTTTTCAATGAATCTGCATACAAACACATGACAGTGTCACTTGTCTGGGGAATGTACGGACAGTTTATCATTAAAAAAATTAAACAGACATCGTATCCAAGTTTACGGCCTTTTATTTAATTGCAAATAATATTTTATTTGAGAACAAAAGACATTTTTCTTCGTACAAAATGTGACTTGATCAGCCTCTCGCTGTGTACAAACTGCGTCATTTTTGCGAAATGACGTCACATTGACAAGTGCATTGCAATCGATGCATCGTTTATATACTGTTGTGTGGGATTTAACAAACGACAAAACTGCATGTCATAGGACGTTTGTATGTGGTTTACAGCTATTCAGCTGTTTGAACTAGCAAATAAGTTCTTTTTGAAGACCTTATAATATGTGTGACGTCATAGTAAACATTTCCCGTACAAATTAGGCTCCGCCTCCTTACTTTAACCTTAACTGTGTTGCGTAAGTGTACGATACCTTGTCAATGAATTATTTTATTTGAATTTTACGGTTATCTTACCATACATCGGACACACGTTAATTAAAATCACACTGTCCAATGCATGACATACTAATTCATATTTTTTTGCGATCAAATATAAACCAAAAACTTTTCCCCCAAAATTAGAATTTAAAACCTTTCAATCGAATTAAAGTTACTTAATATAAAAAGAATAAAGTGGACTTCTTTATTTATAAAAAAAAAATGAAAATAAAAAAAAACATGAGAGCAAGTGGAGCATCCGTATAAGAAGAGAAACAGAAAGGACATTTAGATTTATTATATTATTTCCCGACTCTTGTGGATCCCAGATATCTATAAATTGAAATGAAGTGTTTTTTAATGAATCAGAAAAATATTTCCATACAAAACTATTTGGCGGATTATTTTACCGCTGCAAAAAATATGATAATTTCCGGGTTGATCTATTTTTTTCCGGATGTGTTAAGAGTATTGCCTGATTTATGATGAATTTAAGCACATAACGTACATGTATATACTCGCATATAAGTCTATCAGCCTATAAGTCGATTGCATTCTTGAGGTTATTTTGAAGGGGTTTGGAATTTAGAAATCAGTACACCTTTTTGCCTAAATAAGATGATAACTTCAAATAAATGCTCTGATGTTTTAACCTTGTTTCAATTGATAGTTTTTGAAATGAGGGTCGATTTTTAACTTTAAGTCATTGAAAAAAAATAGACAATGCCCACTTAAGATTAAAAAATAAAATAACTTAATAAATGTACTAAATAAATACTTCTAATCAAGGGACCCTCACCCAGGAAGGACAACTTTTTCATTTATAATTTTATTCAAAAAGTATTTAAATGAAGCTTGAAAATTAAATATTTTTATGCAACAATTTTCATTATATATGCCTCTCAATGTGCTTCAAGGTTCTTTGCAAAGCTCCATAAATCACTTCTAATTTCATATCATGTTAATAAACATTGGTATCTAAAAATACTTTTTCGGGATAAAAATTTCTACTTTTTAATAGACCTCTCTGAGAAGCTAAAAAAATTGAACATGGAACATTAGAACATTTAATTGATATGCTGAAGTAAATTCATTTTCATTCATTTAAGTAAATGTTTGTTTAAAGCCTTTTGTCGTACACAATTGTAATTACTAGAAAAAAACGTTTGATACATGTAGTATTGAATGGGGGATACTTAGTGTTATCAGTTTTCTTTTGAAATTTTATGTACATGTGCATTGTTCAAGATGTATTAGATCTAACTTATTTTAAGACCTTTAAGTTATTTGTATCAATCTGTATTAAAGTGATAGACAAGGTCACTGAAAAACTTTTATTGTATGCATGTAAGCTGATTAATAACAAAAATTGAAAAATCTTATAGAACTTAAGGATACAGCAAAGGTTTGCAAAGGCCAGAATTTAATTTGTTTGTAATTCTTTCATTTTTATCTTATTAAAAAATATTAATATTTTATTGTAAATATTAGTGCATTTAAATTTTATAAATCAACTTTTTTGTATTCCGACTCTCAAAGTCAAAATTTTGCCTCAATATAGATTAAAGATTGAACTTTAAAACCGTTTCTCAGATTTTTAAAATAAATCTTCTTATTCAGAAAATACATCAATTTGTCTTTCAATATTACCAATTTATTATCCGAATTTTACATTTCCTCGAATAATTTAAGAACTGACCAAGATATCAAAAATCTGAGAAAGTTTTGTGAACACACATTTCAGACGCATTCTGGTCAGTTTTTAGAGAAATTGGTCAATAAAGAAGGGAGTTGAATCTTTTGAAATAATACCACCAACTGTCTGATCTTACTCTACAATAGACAGCAAAAACCCATCACACAAATTCTTCCAAAGCTAGAAATATATGACACCTTGGAGAATCAGCTGTAAATACCTCTCACTTATCCATATTTCCTATGCATATTCACAAAAAAGGGGGTTCTATTCTTTATTTAGGTGCTTTGAATGAAGTAAAACAGGTTCAATTCTGAATCTCCCAGCAATAAGGCAAGGGATAAGCTCAACCTCCTATTTCATGGTCATAAGTGACCTGTTAGATCTCCTTCCCTAAATCTAAAGACCTGTGTGAGGCTAGTGAAGAATTCCCCGAGTGGTCACAGAGATTTATTGCTCCTTCCAGAAGCAGGCAGTTACAGATCTAGACCAAATCAAAAGCTTCAATAACGGCTCATTCACATGTGTTAGTGTTTATGTCAAATAATTAGAAAACCATTTGATAATCAGCAAGAATTTTTCATGCATTATAAAGCAGTGGTTAGCATTGTCTTTAGTCAACAATTTCCAATTTACAAAAATCTTGAAAAAAAAGCCTTTGGTGTATCCTTAATGAATACGGCTACAATGTATGTATGAATAAACTAATGTTTTGTCAATAGCCCTCATATTTTTGTAATTGTTCTGGATATCATCATTTCTGCAATATTTTGCAGAGATGTGTTTATTTGTGTTTTTAGTATTTAATTTCAAATTTTGTGTACTTGAAGTGTATTAGTTTTGTTTCATCATGTATATATTGAGTGGCATGAAGAATAATTCTGGAGCATTTCAAAGTAGTCAACATGTATGGTAATTTTTTCTAAATCATTTTGGAATATTTAATATCAACATCTTGCATTTTTTAGTTTTCAGTATTCCAAGATTTTCATAAATGAATAATTAAACTGTCGATTATATGCATGAGAAAACTAAAAAATCAAGAGCATGGGTTACAGGTAGTCATTAAATTCAATAAATGGGTCCTTGTGAAAGAAAAAAACGGAGACTATATTACATGTATGTTTGGAGCATTGCTGTAAGTTTGTTCTTTTCAATCTCTTTATATTATTGTAAATAAATTGTTAAGTTCAAAATTTTAGTGTTTTTTTTTTAAGACAATTCCAGTTTTTCTTATCCATTAATTTTTTTTTTAACTGAAAAAAAAATTCCTTGGATATGATCATTTTTGATGTTGAATTAATATAATATCTCCGAGTTTTATCTTTTTGTTGTAGTTGGAATAATATAAGCAAGAGTTACCCTTCCTTTCCCCCATCTAATTTAGTGAATGAATGATCGGGAGTGTATTTAAAAATGGTATACCCTCTAGAAAACCCTATTGTATATTTATATAATCTGTGTAAAATTAAATGACATAAATAGTTAAAACGTTTCAATCGAAAAGTACATGTTTTTTTTTTTCGTTTTCAGCCACTATTATATCATATCATTGAATACCAAGGAAAACGAAAAAAAAAAGGTGGGGAGGGGTTCAGTGAGTGGATACAGTATGCATGGAAATTTTCGCCCGAGTTTCATTTTCGCCCTTTTTTGCCATTGTCACAGGTGGGCGAATATAATAAAATTGTTCGCAAGTTTAAAAGGGCGAAAATAACAGGGGCGAAAATAATACTGTACGCAGTATGCCAGCTACTTCAGATCACTTTCATAATGAATAATCTTAAAAAAAGTAAAATTGCCATAGAGATATAAAGGGCCTGGTGTTAATCTGAAGCACACAAAAAGAACGGTTTTTTCCTTCTTTGATTTGGATTCATTTCAAGGTAGTACTTTCAGGGGTCCCTGTGTTCTCTAAATTTATAATATTCAATATGTAATGCAACTTTTGAGAAGGAATATGTGTTTCTTTCCTTTGCATTTCATTTATTGAAATATTTAGAGACAAAGCGGAACAAATATGTGTATTTTAATATTAGTTAGAACAAAACCAGAGAAGTATAGTTATCAGATATAGAATGTTTGGACATTAATGTGCGTTATGAGGTAGCTAACTTTCACACTCTGGGCAGCATGGTACACTGATGTATTCATTTTCATGTGAAGCTTTCGTAGTAGTTGTTAACTGATTTTCGTCCGAGACTTCCTTTACATCTGTGTCGCAGTCGAGTTCATAATGGGAAGATTGACTTATGTTGTAAATCGTTTCTTCTTGTCCCAATGGCTTAATTGTGCACATATGCAATTGGGTTTGGCCATCTATCGAATCACCTTTCCTAAATTGATCCCGTTCTTCTTTATCGAAATCAGTGTTTGAATAGCAACTATGTTTGGTGCCTGTATTGTCCTCGTCTGTTGTAATTTCCAAGAAGCAGGAATTGTTTTCTGTGCAGTGTGATATAATGATTTTCGTATTTCCTCTGCATGTATTTTTAACAGTATCTTTTGATTCAATCAATGCACATTTTAGTTCTTTCTCCTTAAAAACTGCATAACTTCTGATAGCACGACGTTTACATATAAATACATTTATTACTGTGAAAATAATGAATACAAGTAGTACCCCGGCAATTAAAAGAAGGAAATCGCGAAGGGTAAATGAAATAATTTTATTAACAGAAGATGGCGACTGAAGACTTTTCAAAGACAATTCTTTGTATGTAGATGATGTCGTAACACTAGTGAAGAATTCATAGGAGTCTGTAGATGACTGGTCCGATGATGCATGGATATCTGTTGTGTTGTCTAAAAAAATACATACCATACAAAACAGGCCCAAAAACCCTCAAGTGCAAACTTAGATTAAACAAAATCCTGTTTCTGAATCTTTTTAGCTTTATTTTTCATGTAAAAAACTCAATATTTGAGTAATATGTAAATACTAACATACTTTTTGTAAAATATTGTTTTCTTATCAAAATTATTTCAGAATTTTCATTCAATTTAAAACTTGTCATACACCTGTTCTCCGGTTATGACAAGTCCGTGAAAATGATAAAGTATATGTATATCAACTGTTAAATATATATACCTAAACAACCCGTGATAAAGTTACATGTTTGTAGTTCACATTGGCATTTTTCATCACAGTCTGTTCCGTAATGTGGGTATGGACATGACATATTACAGTAAAGGCCGTAATACCCCATGCTACACTCTGAAAAAAAGGAAAGAAAATTAATAAAAATATCAAAATGTTCGTGTTTTTTAGAGCCTTTCAGATTTTGCAAACGGAGATCTATTGAATAGAAAAAAAAACAAGACTGTTTTGAAATACATGGTAATTTGTTTTTTCAAGTAATGTTTTTCATAACATCTTTTTTTTACTTTGTCTTCATATGCTAATGATGCTTATTAATACATCATTAGCATATGAAGACAAAAAGTAATGCATATACTAATTTATCCCATGTTTACACCTTTATCCCGTGGATATAGCTCATGGGATATCGTTTTCATATCCCACAGTTATGACGTCACAATGGTTTTTGCGTTAGCGTGAGGAAGTAAAATATAGCAGAGTCCTATATAAAACAGTGTTAAACATCGGTTGTAAAGTATTAAACATGGGATAAAAAGAATCTCCCATGTTTTGTAGTTGAATATGATTTTTATCCAACTCGTTGTGTGTTTTTATCCCCTCGCCAAGGCTCGGGGATAAAAATCACACAACTCGTTGGATAAAAATCATATCCAACTACAAATCATGGGAGATCCTATATATATATGTTCATAAAATTAATATAGAGGTTGAAATCTGTTATTATAATACATGCATGAAAGAAATATTTCATACGCTTATATGTTAATGCTAATATTAGCTACGATTTTTGTTTATTGATTAAAAGCTTTAATTTGATCAATAAAAATTAAACTTGTATATACATTTGTCTTTTGTCCTTTTAATAGCAGTTGGGAAAAGAGGAGGCATAAAAAGTATTTACTTCTACAGCCCTGGAGTCCTTCATCCCATGTATAGCCGAAACAGCATTTATTTTTCCTTTGTGAAAAAAGTGGATAAATAGTTCAAATGGCTTCAAATATTCAGAGCATGAGAATCAAATATGAACTTCAAGTACATGTATATATAGTGTTAACGAAAAAATAAATCATGATATTGTCAGGTCTGGTACTATAACCATAAACTGAAAAAAGACTTAAGACTAATTTTCCATATGTTATAACTCGAAAAATAATTTTAATAATGAAATAAAATTTTCATCTTATGTTTGATTGTTTTCTGCACAATTACAAACTTTTTATGCTAAAAATTAAAATAAAACTTAAGGCAGTAAAAATCTAAATTTTGACTTAAGTCTATTCTCAGTTTATGGTCATGGGGCCTGGTTTCATGTTTCCTGATTATATAATATAAAATTAAAATTTATATACATTTAAATGCAATTAAAAATACAAAATGACATAATTGTACATGTAAAGTATCATGTACATGTAACTGGGTATATATGCATAATTATGTAAAATAGATAAGGCACATAGCATAACAGACAAATATTACTTCAGGCGTAATTTGTAAATTCCTTCACGTTTAATAGCGTTGTTTTTCTCAATCATTATAAAACCTGAAATGAGGCCTTAAATACCGAAATTAGGGCAAGTAATGACAGGATAAGGAACTTTTCTTTTCTCAATGTCCCTGAAAGCCGAAGATAGGTTAAACATTAAAACCCTCCATCGAATTATACCTGAGCGTCCCTATAAATCTCATATAGGGCGTAAAGTAGGTCAATCAATAGAAATATTGAGAAGATCTTAAAATTTTCTTTTTAATGTTTTCATTAATTTATCTTAATTATTCTTCTTCCGCGGAATTGTTCTGTAGTTGTTAAATCATTGATTCCCTACAATAGGATTCTAAACCTACTTTCATTGTTTTTAAAGACCGCGTTAGATTATTATTATTATTTTATTTTGCAAAACCGCGAAGTTTATTCATTTGTAAGAACGCTCATTTCTGAAATGTCCGTAAAAAATAATATTTCAGCGTATTATTCAAAAATCTTAAAAGCAACCAATAGTTTGAAAGTTATTTATATACACGAAGCAGCTCACTTTCAAAAAATGGAAAGACTCCTTTAAAGAAGATATTTGAAGAGGAAGGAGGAAAAATAGAAGACATGACGGACTCCAACCAATAGCAAAAGAGGGAAAATATTTATATTTATAAAAAAAAAAAATAATCAGATTCCTGGAAAGCACGTTGACGGGGACATATTCCTAAGTAGAAACGGTGCCATGAACTTTGTTTTCAGTAAAATAGGAAGTACATGGTTAAATGTAAACCACTCTATCACGATGCGAAGTTTTTAAAGAACAAGCAGAATACAAAATCTTGTATTAAAATCTTTAAAAAAAGCAAGAGAAATTCCATTAAATGCATATTGTTTTTTTTTCTCTCAAATGCATGCAATTTAGATTCAGTCCACTTCATTTTGTTCTTAATACATGTATTATCACATAAAGATTTTTTACAATGTATTTGTAGATAGGGTATTTGAGACTTCTCTTTCAATACTTATTTTTAATTTTGAATAAAATGCATCATGATAAATTACACATAATTATTCTTTCAATGTCCTTGCAGAGAGTTTCATATGCTACGAATGAAAATCCCTTTTTTAAACTTAGAAATAATTTACTCCGGAAAAAAAAGAAAATCTTATGCAGCATACAAATTATATATATATATTTTTGTTATATAGCTTTCTCTTTCTACACATATAGAAAGTTGTTGTTACTGAAGTAGAGGAGTTAAATTCGTAAGATTTCACTCAGCCTTGTTATGCATACCTTGCCTTTTTTTCTAATTTTATTTGGTAAAGTAATCTAACGCCCTCTAAAAATTGTGATAAATTCAGAAAATTTATCTTTAATTTTTTTACTTTATTGTAATTTGAGTCAGCAAAGATAAACGCTATTTATTTATTTTGTACATGTAATGTCAAAATATACCACAAAATTTCTCATATTATTAAAAAAAATTTAAATATGCAAAAGGAAATTGATAACGATGTTTATAATGGAATTACACAAAATTTAAAAGAATCTGAATAAATGACAACATTGTATGTCATGAGAGATAAAACAATGTAGATAACATTTAAGATCAGGCCATTTGGTGTAATCTGTATGATAGATCGATTGGAGCGCTATATACTTTTCTCTCATCGCATTCAACCTTCATAAAATTATTAACTTACCGTATGAAGAGCAAAGACTGATCCAGTAACTTATTGCATTGCAAGTTATTTATTCTTCATACTTTTTTGTTTTTGTTTTTTTGCGTTTGGGATGAGATGCGTATAATTTGATTTGTCTACTGATTGTTTTTATCTTGTTTAACGTGCCTCTCGTGGTGAATATTTCACTAATATAAAGATGTCATCATTTGTCATTGGAAGGCAAGAAATTTTAACCATTATTCGGCACAATTTGGCACATTGTTCAGAGCCATTGAACAGGAAGGAATCGTTTTGGTGTCAACACCTACTGCAATACGGTATCAAGGTTTTAACAATTTCATCGAAAGGACTGCTATCCACGTCCCGAAGTGGATGCAAACCTGCGACGAAATGATCCCTAACTCTGGACAAAACAGTATAACCACTGTACTACGCGCTGGACTGATTTGTTTATAATATATTATGATAATTTTGTTTGATGCTCGTACAAAATTGAACATTAAATAAAAAATAATCATGTAGCATATATTTCATATAAAATAGCTGAGTTATTATTATATAGAGAAGATGGGAAATAATTCAATTTCATCAAAAATAATCTCTTACCCGTCACATCTCTGAGGCTTCAGAGTTGTACTTTTAACTGTCAATGTTTGTAAATAGAGCATAAAACAAAAACAATAATAATAGTTGTACATGCTGTCATTTCTCTCTACTCTCTGACATTGGTGTTTGCTGAAAAGTTTACATTTCACGGAAATATAAAAAAAGATCAGAGTATAAATGGGTCATTAAATTTTGCATTTCCTTTATTCGGGGAAATCTGATTTTTCTTCGTTGGAGCCATTTTTATATTGACTTTTCACTTAGTATTACAGTATCATCACTATTTTTCCTTGTTACCCTACAAGACATTACCCTTTAATTCCAACATTGACCTTCTTGAAGACTTCCATTTGACATAAAAAAAACAATGAAAATACCATTATTACACCAAATATGGTTCGACCAGATGGACGAAGACACTGTCCATTAATAGAGTCTCTTCCTCTAATTTATTTTTAAAGCTTAACAATTTTAAAGAAATGGGCACACTGGTTTTTTTTTTTGTTTTTAAGCAGTTGCTTTACAATATAAAATTTCTAATTTCAGTGATAAATCGATACATTTTTGCAACTTTAAACGCGTCAAATATATAGATATTGATATTGGTTCTATTTTATCCCCAATTATATTTTTGTGAAGATCATTTGAGAATATTTTTGGAGTTTGTGCAGGCACATCTAATGTTAAACATGTTCATGTCAGCAAGGGGGGGGGGGGGCATTGTTTTTGATTGAAAAATGCGGAATAACAGAGACTGAATAAAAAGGAAACAACATCAACTTTAGTACACTGCTGTCATTTTCTTTTCTAAAAGAATGAAAAATGACTAAAATCAAAACAAACGATAATATGACCTTAATATTCATAAAAGATGCATTCAGTCTGTGCTTTTCATAATATATTTTTTTAGTAAACAGATGCCGAGTGCAACAGAAATATCTGTAAGATTTATGTCCCGCACTTCCATTCCATGTATACAGATAATAATTCATTAAGCCTTGACAGATTAAACCAGGTTTCAGTGCCTAAAATTCAAATTGCTTAAAACTTCACAAGACGCTCCACTCTTTGCACTTTGTGAGACTACATATAGGAGACTCCATTTCAGCATTTTACATCATTTAATAAGGAATATTTTTTACATCAATATATAAGGAATATTTTTTTATAACTAATAGCAAAAATCATCATGAGTAATTAAATCGGATGAATAGAATATTATACCTTTTTTTCTTTTAAAACGTTTTTTTCTCAAATATATGTGAAGAACATGTTCATAATACAACGAGAAATCTAAAGACACTTGACCTTTAATGATAGTGTTAAGTGTGCAGCTAGATTGTGTACTTTAACATTAAGGGGGTAGACCCACAATCAAAGAGCTCATGGCAATATGCTTGTAAATCATGCTTCATTTTCACCATCCCTATTCATTTTAGACCCTTGAATGAGCTGTCACCACAAAATCGGACTCTTTCCCGGTATGACGGTTTACTCATTCACATATATAACCGATAAATCCAGAATTCATTTTTTTAGTGTTATGAATAAATCATTCAATCAAGAACTTTTTGCAGTATACTGTTTGAGTCTAAGTAATTAACTTTTAAGAAATATACATGATTCTCAATCTTGCTTCTTTTATATTTTTGTGTTTTACAATCCACGTGCCGGAAAATCTTGAATTAAGGAACACACATATTTTTGCATGGCTCCTGATGGAAATTGTTTGAACGTATTATGTAATATACAATTTCGCTTTATTTTTGCAAATGTGTGACGTCATAATTATTTCTTCCTGTACTTGAGGAATGTAAACATGCCACGTTTAAAATTGTGTGCGCTGAGAACAAGCATATTTGAACTCATTTCTTTTTTTATTTTCAGAATGTTGATAAAAATGTGCTTCTAAACGATAAGTCCGAGGCAACATTAGGAGATAACTCGATAAAGATCTTTCACTTTTCCATGGCCCTGAAAGCTGAATATTAGATGTGATTAGAAGGCTTTCACAGTTTTATCTGGACGTCTCTATATGAGTTAGAATATCTCGAGCTGGATTTAAAAGAAATATTCAATCAAACTTAGTTTTGACACTTTCTTTTTAATGCTCTAATTAATTTGTTTAAATTTCAATTCCCTTCAAAGTTGATGTAACTCTTCACATCTCTAGGGTTTCGGCCTATAACTTTTTACGATAAATGTTTTTAGAAACAAAAATGAGATAATTTGCAATTGCTGTTTATTTCTGACATCGATCTTTGCAGTTAATTTGAAATTTCAAAGAAATATCCGTTAAACAGTATAAAATCAATCAATCAAAGAAATATAGAATAATATCAGAGTATGAACGTTTACGAGTCATAAAAATACGCATTTCCTTTATTCAGAGTAATTTGATTTTTCTTTAATAGATCCATTCCTTTCCGTCCTACAATTACAGTATTACAAACACACCGTGTTTTTCCTTGTGAGGGAACAGGAACATATACACATCCTTTCCTTGAACAAAAAATATTTTTGAAAACTCATTTGACATCAAATTCTATGCAAATTCCCTATGAAACAGTGATTGTATTATGAACAGATATAGGAAGATAAATGTTATTCACAAATTGAATCTCTCCTCTAATATCTATTTAAAATTACATGTAAATTGATAACCGCTAAATTTAGATATTCCGATAATAGCAAAAATAATTATTAATGAAATTGATATATGATATCTGATAATCAAATTTTTGTAATTAATTATTCTTTTAAAACAATTTTTTCCTCCAAAACACATCTACAAAGCTAGCTCATAAAGAAAGTACGAGGAACCCTACAGGCAATTCATATTTAATGACAGACTTAAAGTGTGCAGACGGATCATATGCTCTTAATGAAAGGGGTAGTCCCCCAATCAAAGAGTTCAAGGCGTTATGCTTCATGTTAATGTGGTTTTTACGATGTCTATTCCATAACGACCCGTTGAATGAATTGTTACCACACAAAGCGAATTTATCCTGGCCTAGTATTACAGTTTACAAAGATTCTTGTTTTATCCGTTGATACTGAATGCAAGTAATTATACAATATTTGTTTCGAAAGCACTAACTTCAGATTTTTTTTTCCAACACCTCTCTTGAGAAATCAGATAAGTTAATGAGCACTTAAAATAAAATCATGATTTATGAATTCATTTTAGAATGTGTACTTTTCATAATGGATTAGTCTCACTTTCTTACAATATCTAACCCAAGAAGATATATTCACTTCTCCTTTAATTATCTCAATTCAATTTGAATCTTTCAATGATTATCAAATAATGTTAAGGGCTATAATGTTTCATTTTACAGTCTTTACTTTACAAGACAAATTATATATTGATTAAAATGTGAAATGTAAAATAATACAGAGGAATAAGTATTCAGTGACATATGGATAAGAAACAGGAGAAAGGTGCAGTGTTACATGTTTCTCGTACAAACATATTTAAATTGAGCAATCAAGCAATATGAAATAAAAGCAAAAATATATCCGGCTGCCTTCTCTTTATGTTAATAAATATGTAATCTGTCTATTTTTTCTCTCGTTTTTTGCTCAGGGATCTCTACACTACTTTTTGTTTCACATCTACAACAATCATGTAATCTGAATTTTATTAAGTGAGCATGATTTCATCGTTTATACTCGTTGTAGGTTAACTTGAAATTGTGAAGGCGTGTAAGATGTGCACTTCTCCGCGGCATAATCCAATAACGTCAGGAAAATTTGATTTCTATACATGTAGCATTTATTTGATATTTTTTATATAGCAAAATGTAAAACTGCATATGCTCGTCATCACTATTTTATAAACATTTGCTCAAATAATTGTTATGAAGTGGCTTCACTTTAATTTTATTCATGCAGCATAACACACGATTGATATTTCATATTATTTCAGATTAATGATATAATTTCTAAAAGGAAAGAAAATCTAGATTGAAAAAACAACAGATTTTTTTTTAATATTAGAGCCAATGACTTACGATATTAGGACAATGTTTTTTTTTTCAATAATGACTCGAATAAAACGAAAATAGCACATTTCTATATAATTAATGCATAACCAAAATTCGCACAGGAAATCCAAAGAAATATTGTATTATCAAATCTTATCCGATTCATTTCAATGAGGTTTTTTTTATCCTGACATTAAAGATTTCTGATGACAATCTAGAGAGTATTTAGTTGAGAATGGTCATTCATTTCATGGCACTTTTTTTTATAAAATGAAAACTGCATGTATTGGTCTGTCATGTTCCATGTAGTTTAAAAATTGTAATCTAGCAAAGTATTCACCATGTAGACATATTCGGGTGAGCAATATAAATGTAAAAAAGGAATTTTTTACACGATTCCCGAGCTAACATACACCATGTCAAAGTCTTTTATGATTCAAATATCTAATAGCTCAATTAAAGATTTTGTATAATACGATTTTCCTTTTTGAAATAAAACTGTGAAATAGCCCCTGTAAAAAATATATATGAATGATTTCTTTCCAAATTGAATACTCATAAATTCTGATGACGTCGCACTGTTGATGTTGACACGTCGAAAACAAAGTAGACCGCGTACAAAATATATATTTTCCTTTTCTTTGTCTTAGAAAGTGATAGTCTGTTTTTTTTTTTTTTTTCTCATTTCAAACAACCTTCTGGCTGAAAGTTATAAAGGACGTCTAACTGAAAGTTGTATAGATTGGGGGATCATTCTTTGTACGGTGGAGGTGCTCACGGTGCTAGTCTTGAAGGTCCATTCCAACAAATTGCTATGAAACTTAAAAAGCATAATAAAAGAAAGCTTTATTTGTGCCAGATGAATCCTACAATCTTGCATTAAGCCATAAGCTTCTGTTGAAAACCTTTTAAAAGAGGCAAACGTCTGTTTTTATAGTAGTCCGTAGAGATGAGATAATTTGATAGCATTTGACATTTTATTGAGGTATACGAATCCTTATTGCTTTTATGGAAATTCTGACTTTTTATTATTCATTTTGAATGACAGGAATTTTCACAAATCAAAAATTTCATCGATAAAAATCTTGAAGCAAAGATAAGCAGTGGTGTTACATATGTACAACGAATTATTTTACATAAATTAAAATTAACCATTACCCCACGCCCCTATCTCTCTCTTTTTATTTCTGTCACTCGCTCTAGTTTTATTTTTTACTTCTTTATTTCTTAACTTTTTTTTTACTACACTCGGTGGTTTAGGTATTTATACCCTGAACATCAGCATAACCTAGCCATTGTCATAAAAGCATAATCTCTTCTCTGCCCAATTTTTCTGTTGTTTATTATCAACTGATTCGTTTTAAATAGCATTATAATAACGAAGCGTCAAAGGAAAGGAATGTGCATTTTCTATCACAGCGTTTAATGATATAAATCAGGAGTATCCAAAACAAGGAAATATATGATAATCTTGTGAATATCTAAATTTTACAAACAATGGAAACACCTGTACTAAAAATATCTGAAGATATTTCAATAATAATGTCTTTTTATAACCTCTATGAAATGCTAGGATTCTCTGCTTCCGTGCGGTTCTTGTCTATCGAGACGTAATCGTGTATTTGTTGGGTAAGATATAATCATTGCTATCGGTGTAAAAGAAATTAAAGCTATTAAAGATTATTAATTGCCCATTCAATAATATATGATTTACAAAATTAGACATAAGGATATGTAATACAATGTCTTAAATTGTGTCATTTTTTCTCTTGATCGATCAAATTTAAAAGCGACATATTCTTTATATTTAAGTTTAAACATAAATTTGCTCATAGTTGTTTTAAAAGTATTCTTCTCAAATGATATTTTAGCATTGTAGAAAAAGACTGTTTTATATGGAAACTTCGTGGAGCCTTTTTCGCCTTTGTCTATTTGTAGTGAATGTAATTGTATAGGTAACATTTTTGTATATAATCTATGTCTATCTATCATAATACCTACTCTATTGCGCTGCTAATCAAATCATTGCGTCTTAAATGACAAAGTTTATACTTACTAAACAAATAAATCAGAAAAACATAAAATAGTGAATGCATATGTATCATTTCATCCATAACATGTAGAAATATGTATTTGCATATTTGCAATTACATGTTTTACATGCAGATATATGGCGAAGAAACATGCCTTGCAAGTGAGGTGAAACCGGTCAGTAGATGTCCTCGCACAAAAGATGAATGGGAAGCAGAGGGCCTTATAAAGAACTGTTCTAGTGGAACATTGAGACCCAGCCTGGTGTACCACTGTCTCATCAATACCTGGATGAACCTGACTTTGTCTGTTTGTGCAAAGCCCAAAAGAATTATTGGTAAATATTAACTAAATTACAAGTAAAGAGATTCTAATTGCAACTAAAAAAAATAAAAAAAAATACAGATATTCTCCGAAAACAATCCAAAAATAGCAAGCAGGAATTCAAACTCAATCTGAACAATTTGATTTTAAAAAGTAATGGTATGAATATACTTTAATTCAAGCAATTTATGATTATTAATATGACGCTAAGCAAGTAAGAAAAAGAGAGATATGTTGAAGTAACCTGTCAATTATTTAACATTGTTCATTATAATTACAGGTTATCACTGTCCAGAGTTCAACATGGGGGGATGTAGGATTGAACCAAACCTTTTTACATCTTGTCGAAACTTCTCTACGTCTTGCCAATTTAGATATGAATCCACGAAAGCATACAATTATGAGTTTTAGCTTAGAGGAATGAATGGATATTTTTCCAAAGTATAATGTGACCCTTATTATTATTATTATTATTATTATTATTATTATTCGCAGCATTGTTTAGGCTTGAATAAGGGGGCGGGGCCTTATTTATACGGGAAAAGTTTACTGAGATGTCACACAAAAATATTACTTTTATGTACAGTCAAACTTGTTTTAAGAGGCCACCTTTGGGATGTCTAGAAACTGGCCACTTAAGATAGGTGGCCTCTTATTCCAGTTTGCCCTCGGAAGAGACATTAGGGCAATGAATAAAAAGCATTTAATCCCTACAGTTCAATTAATAAAATGATAAAACAGGTCAATTTAATAAAGGCTCTTTATGTGTATATATAATAATTCAAGCTCATTCATAAAACTTTTAAAGAATTAGAATTTTTTAAGGTTTTGTGCATGTTTCCGTTCCTACATACTACAGCGTGTAGTTAAACAAGAAATACATACAGTGCCTATCTATTATCCTTTTCTATAAAGGAAAAACACAAAAATACAGTTTAATGGTAAATAAAATAAAGAATAGAAATTTAAGTATGGATGAGAATATGTCAATAAAAATTTCACTTGCATATGTTCAAAAATGGTCAGCAGTGTACCCCCTCCCTATTCATTCATCGGCAATTAACTTACTTGCGGAAGTTTTTAAAGTTTGGTAAATTTTATTGTTTATAAAGCTATCAGAATTTCTATGTAACAAAAGACACAGAAATAAAATTAACCTGTTGACCAGAGAGGTGTATTGACGCAGTTGAAAATCATTCCATACCACAGGTGTCAAATGCAGTAGAGCGTGACTAATCCCTATCGATCGTCTGTTGATAGTGAAATTCATGAGATACTCATGCCACATGAAGCACTTTGTTTTCACAAGAGTAGCAATTAGCGCTTCTACATGGAATCAAAATTCAAAAGGTGTGGATTTCTTTAGATAGAGGAAAGCATCAATTGTATTTAAATTATTTGTATTTTGCAATCGGTGATCTTGAAAAATAATTACAAATTGATCTAACATATTTTTTTTCATAAATGCAAACAGAGTTCAGTGTATCCAATAGAACTGTGTTTAATTGCATTAATAGCTAGTTTAAATTGGCTATCGGGATATAATTACCCAAGCGATTGAGTTTAAAAGACACAATAGAATCACAGCAAGTGAAGAAATGGGCGCCTATTACAGTCACTGTGTCAATAGGGCTTTGGGTTGGGAATTTGAAAGGCCGCTGGCCGCATTACACAGGTGGCCGTTTATTATAGTTAAAATATATAGTAAAAACCGTCGGTTTTTTTACTATATACTGAAAGTGGCCGCTGATCGCGAGTGGCTGTTGATTTCGGGTGGCCGCTAAAACAAGTTTGACTGTATTTCGCATTATACCTGAAAATGAAATAGTTTGCAAATTTTAACTGTATTTGCATAATAAACAACAATAAAACTTATCAATGCATTTAAAAAAACCTACTAGTTAAATACTATGTAGTTGGTTATAGACAGAGCATTGATCGCGATTAACTCGTAAACACGACGTCATTTTAGTAAAAATGACGTATTTCATTTGCTTGAGAAGCAGATCTAGATTGAGCAATTTTTCAACAATGAAAGATATGTTTTACTATTAAACGGAATATTATTGACAGGTTTTAAATAGTCAATAAATACCAATGCATATCCTTCGTTTAGTACAATTATTAATTAACTATCAAGAGAATGTATTTTATTTATTATGTCGTGTTTTTAAGTACAGGTCACGTCTATTTTACATGGATATGCCTCATAAAATCGCACTCTCGCAAGGGCATACGCTTTATAGATCTTAACCATTTTTTGATTATTGATAATGGATATTTTTCTTACCTTGAAAAGTGCTGCTGATTTATTTAAATCGAGGCCGTGATTTTATAAGAACACAAAATATTTGGTAAAAGTCAAACATATTTCGACATTGGATTATTTAACCGAAATTTCCTCTTTTAAAACGCGAATTTTATTCAAAGCTGCAGTTCTTTTCAGAAAGTACAAAGTATGCAGAAACAAATATTAACTTGAATTTTTAATTTCAGCCAGGGTATGTCCTTGCGATATTGAAATTTGTTTATGACCTAGATTCATTACACGTACTACGCAAGTGAGTTAAGGCTAAATATAGAGGTTTCAATGCAAAATATCTAATTAAATTCAATTATTGCTCTACCTACTGCACAGAAAATGTTAAGACTTGTTTTCTTTTACATTCTTGGTACCCACGACATGCTATAGCCAGTTTACACTATGACGTCATATTATGACGTCATCGAGCTCTACTACACAAGTTTATAAGAAACATCAACAAAATCGCTTCGGCGCAAGGGCATACCTTACTTTGTTTTACAGAAGCAAGGTATAAAAAACGCAGAATATTCTAAGGATTTACGATATTGCTGCACAAATGTCGGCGCTGCAATTGTTAAGTCTATCCGTGCAGTTTTAAGTTTAAACAGAGTAAAAATTCACAGTCCCGTGTAAGTTTCCTAAAATTATTATCGATTGAGAAAGTCCACAGGATTTGCGCAGCAATTTTATTAAATTTAATAATATTCTCCTTAATATTATATATTGTTTATTCTAAATAAGATAGGACATGCCCTTGCGCCGACGTGATTTTGTTGAAATGATTTATTACCTTGAATGGGAAAGAACAATGACGTCATAATATGACGTCATAATGTGAACTTGCATTGATAAACTGTGGGTACTTAGTATGTATAAGAAAATCAATTTGAACTTTCTCTGTACATAAAATATACAACTTATGAATTTTTATCAGCTCATTTGCATAGAAATATCCATATTTAGCCTTAACTCACTTGCGTATGCATTCATCAGGTGACTGTCCATCGATGGGACCAAACTTTATACAATTTCAGACTGGGTTATACTATGCTATTTCCATAAGTATTATAAGACAGCTTTATTAAAATAAATTCAGTTTTAAAAAGGTCTCCATTTTCTGCAGGTCTATTTTCCGTTGATTTCTCATAGTAGGCCTTAACAGTGCTGCGTTATTATTATTTTACACTGTAGTTATTGGAATTACAGCAGAAAACAGTTTATTGTTACTGTTCTTAGATATTCAGATATATCAGTCGTGAAATCAGTTATATCAAGAATTTTGAAGGAGTATATCTAAGACTAGTACTTACAAATAATGGCTCAACACGGGTAAGAAAAATAGGGGAACATTGTACATCTTATATTATTAAGCTGCAATGTGATTAATCTGACATTTTTGCACTTAAACTGTAATTCTTTGGATTATCACTTGAAATTTTATCCTATTTTATTACTAGACAACATTTATAATATCAATATATATGATTTCTTGTATGAGACATTATTGTATGACCTGTCCGCACCAAGACAGCATCATGCACTGTATATAGGTATAAGAAAAACTTAATAAGCAATAAAATATTTTCTTATATCGTTTTTTTTAAATATAAATTGATTGCCGAGCGGTTGAAAGTATCGTGTTGGTAAAAATAATGAAAGATGAATTCATTGATAGTTTCTTAACGTCCCTCTCGTGAATTTATCCCTCATATGAGGACGCCGTCACATGAGTGGAAAGCTGCAAATTTTTACCTATGCTTAGCACTCAGGGCCATTAAGCAGTGACAGATCTTTCTTTCGTATCAGCGCCTACTGCGACATTGGACCTCGGTTTATATGGTCTCTTTCGAAGTATGTGATTTTCCACGACCAAAATACGATTATGTCAAACTTTCTTCGAAATCAAAATATATTGAAAAGTATGGATATATATAATTTAGAATAGTGCTTTCGTAATACATAGTAACGTAGAATGTTGGTAAGATTGGCCCTGAGGTATCATTTTTGTCCTCGTCTGCATGGCTGGGTGTGCAAAATACATAAGATATTCCTAGACTCAACGTTGCATCATAATGTTTATTTTCTTCAACTTAATACATTTTTATAAAATTATCTGGTAGTTCAATGCATTCTACATTCTATTAAGACTTTTTAAATAGCAAATATATGGTTACAATATGGAGTCAATTTTAACTTATATTTTCCTTATATTAGCCTCATGATTTTATAAAAGAACCACGAACGATAGTATTGTTCTCCCGCCTACCTCTAAGTCAATTCTCAAAAGTTAATATATTTAAATGATTTTCAAATTTTTTATAGATATTTATATGAATTTTAATAAAACGTTACTTTTTTGGGATACCAAAGAGAGATAACTCTATAATTTTGGTAAAACTTGAGTTTTTCACTATAGAAATCAATGGAAAACGGAAAATATTTTTAAAACATCTTTCCCCCCCGTGAAACAAAAATTCCTTTTTACAGGTAATATAAACTGTCATTTTACAAATTTATGCCAAAACTTTTTGTGTTTCACGGGGGGGAACATATGTTTATAGACAAAAAACAAAAAAATGCTGATTTTTCACCAATTTTAAAGCTATTTTCAACTACATAATTGTATTTAATTAATTAAAATATGTTTTATTTATTTGCGTAAAACATAAGAAAAGATATGAGATACATTTTATCATATTTAAGACTATTTCAAAATATGGTGATTTTTGAAAGTTCGATTTCACTAGAAAATATCGTCTACCCCCCTTTTTTCGAGAGCTGAAATTAATGATAATTTACTATCTAGCGCTGGAATTAAAATGATTAATCAATTACTATAGAACTGTTCTTTGTATTAAACAAAGATTTAATGGCCATATTGCCATTAAAATTGAATTTAATGGGTGCAAAATGTAGGCGGGAATCAAGAGTTAGAGTACGTAGTTCTTCTATAAAATCATGCAACAAAAAAGTAAATACATGTATTAATTTTTTTATCCTCTTTGCCCACCATCCACAAGAAAAAAACAAAACGTATAATTCAACATCGTAATGTTGGGTTACCGAATACCACTTATACCAGATATGCATCAGTTCAAATTCAATCCTGATTTTACACGCCAATTCATGGGAAAAAAACGGTAAAATACAAAATTTGCTGCTACTGTCTTTTACTAAATCTCTCTATAAAACATTAAATATTACTCCTACATGTATAACACCAAAGATGTGTGTTCTTCTTTCGTTTTTACATAGTACAGGAATGCTATGCATTGGTTCCGAAGCCAATTGGGGGAAGACAAACAATATTCAGAAAAACAACCAGTGGCATAATCAGCAAAAGCAACGGGGAAATGTAAGTTTTATTCTTTGTAAAAAAAATAATTTGAGATTCTTTGAAACATAACCTTAAATAAAAATTTCTGTTATTCTTATTGAAAAACTTATATGACATATTTAAGTGGTTTATATATATAAACGTTTGCTAAATGTGATCAAAGAAGAATAATTATCGTAATTTATCGAATCTTTTTAGTTTAATCTACCTGCAGTACTTGGTAATTCAATTGTTTTTTAAAAACAAAATAAATATATACATTTGCAAAATTCAGTGATTTGAATATTTCTTTTATTTCAGGTCTCCAGCCTGCTTCAGTAGATTTTTACTGATATTGCTGCAATTTATTCCTCTTTTCTAATTACGAATCAGAATTTGTATGAATAAAATAAGAAAAGTTTAATATACTTTTTTCCTTTTTTTTTTTAAACCTTTTAGAAGTCCAGCATTTCTTCAATATGTGTTAAACATCGTTTTAAATTCATCTGCAATAGCTAAAAAAAATTCAAGAGTTGCCTTGCATAAAGTGTTAAATTTTGTTAGTTTTCTTCTGAGTTTGTATGGCAGTCGTGGATGACTTAAGATACATGTAAGATATTCATGTATAATTTTTTCCTTCATTCGATTATTGAGAATTAATGACGTCGTGTGTCATTAATCTGAGGGTATAACCGTTACGTACACATTGGTGCTTTTACTGTCAGATTCTGGTGTTGCGTGAAATTCATTGCTAAACGTATGTACATCTGATGATGATAGTTTTTCTACATTATTTGGTAGCACATATGCGTTGTCTTGATCACTTATATTAAATGGATTTATTTCAATTGTTTGACCTGATGCCATCCTTTGTGGGTTTTCGTCTTTGTCACAAATGTCCCTTGATGATTGAACATTTATAGAGTATGATTCTGTCCTGCGATCGTACAAAATTGAAAGACTACCAACACCTTGAAATAACATTTGATACCCGAGCGTTTCGTACTCATTTGTATTTTCTTTTGCATTATCTTTGGCATGAGATATAGCATGAAAAACATAATCATTCTTCTTAAATATTGTCGTCTTCTTATTTAGAACACAATAAAGAATTAGTGGTAGTGCAACAACCAAAACTACAGAAGCTGCTGCAAACAAAATTGATGAAATCAAAATATTGTCCAAGGAACTTGGATTAGATATCATTGTTACTGATATGTTTGACAAGGGTGACACTGTGATATTAGTTATATGGTAGGAAATAAATCCTAAATATGGATCATGCTTCCCATCATTGACTAGTGTTGAGAACAAATTTTGACTTCCTGTATACCCTATAAAAAATACGTTAGAGAATAAAAACAAACTCGATTTTTGAAATTACCATTTCTTTGATATATATTCTATAAATATAGACAAGTATGACAAGTGTAGAAATAATTGTAGTTTGTAATACAATCGCTTAATAGACAATTACCGATTTTTTTGTGGATGGTAATTTATTTAAAAACGTGTGTATCAAATACCTGTAAATTTAGTACACCCATTGGAAATATTACACGATAACCTACTGCACAGGCACGTGTGTAGACATTTTTCTCCGTAGTATGGGTAAGGGCATGCTTTTTCGCAACTGAATCCAAAATAACCATTTGGACATTCTGAAGTATAAAATTATGTACTTTGAAATAAGAAAAAAAATGGGGATATCAAATTTTGATGACAATCAAGAATCTTAATTTTAGGTCTTTATAGCTATAATAATACTGATCAGTTCACAAACTTATGCATTTTCTTTGGATCAAATCCCATTTATATCCTGAACAGCAGCCATTTCTTCTAAAAAAAGAAAATTAAAATTAATAGGGTTACACATTCATGAACAAAAATTAGCCCCGACAAATTCTGATGACTTTCAGCTAAGTTAGGTTTACAAAAACAAAAAATGGTGAAATAAAGATTATACAAAATAAAAATTATCCTTTTTTTAAATAAAGCACCCCTTTTCACAAAAGAGTATATTCAAGGCAATCCCATACGAAAATGTGTAGCTGACCGTAAACTAGCTGTCAACTTACCGTCAACTAGTCGTCAACTCTTAATACGAAAACAGTTGACCACTTGGAGTTGAATCCTTTTCTGAAAAGCGATCCTACTGATTTGCATAAAACGGCCAGTTGATCATTAGTTGAATGCTCATACTTTGAAGAAGAGTTAACCACTAGTTGAACACTCCGACTTGTTAGAAAATTTCTCCCGCGCTAAATTTATGTTGGGTTCAAGATTACATTATCATAGATCGGGTTTGTTATACCATAATTACAACAACCAAGATTTGATGGGTATTTTGATTTGAAACAGTATTATTGTGTTTGTGATGATTCAGCTTGTGAAATATCTCATGTACTATTGTAAGTATATACAATTTAAAGATTTGTTTTACTAGACTTGTTATTTTTAAAAAGATAATAGGAATGCAAAACAATGTAGCCAGTATAGGTCCCTCTTGTGTGTATTCTTTTTAAATATTGAAAGAATTCTGAAAACCTGTTATGCATCAAGTGTCTTGTTGTGTTGTAAAAATATACAATTGCTTTAGACAAATTCTATATATATATATAACTTTTTCTGCCAAGAAAACGAAGAAAGACTGTAACAACTTATGAGAGTGTGCCAGCTCAATTCATTTAAAATGCATTTAGATTTACAAGTACATTGATGTCAATTTAGAAACTCTATTCGTTTGACATTTCATATTTCAAGAACACTGCTTACCTTAGATTTCAGATCTCCCTCCAATTTTTTTCAAATATTTAATGAAAGCAACCTACGTGCACTGACTAATGGAGTATTCAACTAGCGGTCAACTGCTAAGGAAATAGAGGAATATTCAACTAGCGGTCAACTGCAAAGAAAAAAGTGGAGTATTGAACTAGCGGTCAACTGTAAAGGAAAAGAGGAGTATTCAAATAGCGGTCAACTGAAAAGAAAATAGTGGAGTATTCAACTAGCAGCCAACTGTAAAAGAAATAGAGGAGTATTCAACTAGCGGTCAACTGCAAAAAATATATAGGAGCAATCAACAGTGGCCCACTCTATGCAAATGAGTTGATCGCTCCCTCATTTGCATGGCAAAAATTCAACTTATGGTCAATTGACGGTCAGTTGACCGTCAACTAGTAGTCAACTGAATACTTCGATTGAATTCTAATAGTATTTTTTCATATGGGCTAATATCACGGTAAATTCTGAAGTAAGTGTGCAAGGAGAAATGTTTTCGAACTATCGAATTAACAATGTTTTCAACTAAAATAGTATGAAGGTGGATATTTTAAGGACCTTCATTTTAAAATCAAAGTCCCTTTTAATAATTCTATTTTTGAATTGGTTCAAGTGACCATAGACAACTGAACGAAACACAAAAGCAAATCTTACTTGTCACAAATTACTGCAAGGACACCATTGTTTAACATCACAAGTTGCGTTAAAAAGAAAAACGGATACTTAGAGGCCATGGCAAATGTCATTTTATCCAGTTAAGATGGTTTTTATTGTTTCCTTATTTTATCATGTATTATGACACATCCTTGTTTTAAGCATAATAGTTATATCCAGCAATTACAGAATGGGAAACGAGTTTTAATTATTACAACATATTATTTCCTGTGTATTTCTAGAAATCAAAAACACATTTTCAATTCTAAGTGCTTACATGTTGATGTCTCCGAAAAAACACGTTCTTGTTGTAAACTGGTACGTATTTGATAAAGAACCAAAAATATTTTATTTTCACTCAAACTTTGTTTATTATACAAAGTGGTGCCAGATTAATTAGGAAAGCTTTACTTTATGGACAATACTTTTCGAAATCCGGATCAGGACTGCCGATTTCTTAACAAAACGTGATATATCATTGAAAAATGATTCGTTTAAAAGAGACGGTATTTCTTTTTTTTCTTTGAAACATTTCATTTCAAGTTTCTTGCATTGGTTATAATAGTGGTAAAACATTGTTTGTGGATTTAATTTGTAGGTGGTTAACCTACTTTATTTCAAATAAATCGAAGAAATAGCTTCTGCATTTATAAGATACTATCCATTCACATTGGAATCAATTGCTTACGGACTGAAGATTTATGAGAATTTAAAATATGTATGAAATAAATACTTAAACAAAAGTATTGAATTGTGTGATTTATCAAAATACATATTTCAGTATCTGAAAACATAATATAATTGAAATGTTTTGTTCTGTTTTTTTTTTCCCATAAGGCAATTCACAATGATACAAAATTCAGGAATATATTTGTTTTCTATTCAAAACACAAAGAAACGATGAAATATCATTGAATACTCTGAATATGGCACACATTCACGTTGATTGTTTGAAATTTGTGGACATGTACTGACTGTGGTTTACAATGAAACGCAGTTAGTCACTTAAAGATGACAATAAATAGACCGATCTGTTGGGGTTGAACAATTATAGAAGAAAATAATTGCCGAAATAAAAGAATTTGAGATCATAGTTTGCTAAATCTATGTAACAAAACGTGAATTAGAGGGCAAATAAAGTTCCCTTTGTTAAAAAAAGCGCACAATAAAATTGCATTTCCATTTCGCATTAAATCCATGATTATTATTTTTTTTATCAAGATATGTTATATGTACATTTGCTTATCAACAGAATTATGTTATCCATTTGCTGTTTCCTTAGATATCTGAAACTAAATAATAATAAAAAAAATCCATCGTAGTAAAAACAAAAGAATTTTTAAAAGACCCGCACATTTTTACAGTTCAAAATTGAGGCCATGGGGTTTTTGAAAAGCCAGCTCAAATTTAGTTGGAGCGAAATTAGAGGCAAAAATAAGAGTCTAAGCCGAGAGTGTCTGCCCACCCCTTAGCCAGGCCAAAGGGTCCAGGCTAGGTTTTATTGTATACCCTGTCGAACAAAAATACAACAATTGATTTTTGAAATTATATTATTGAGTCCTCCATTCTTTTAAAGTAAAGTTCAAACTCCTCTTTTTTTATATTTGTTTTTCCCTGTGTCTTATTTCTCTTAATGTTTTATTAAAAATATAACAATGCATTAAGTTTTGCTAAAACTATTGATTAACTTTTCAGAAGTATATGTGGAATACATGTACAAGCAGCAAGCTTTTGAGAAATCCATCATAATTGCTACTGTATATTTTTTTATGATCAAACGTAAACTTCCAATCTTCAACAATCTTTAGTAACATTCTCTGACATCCAGGTTTAAATCTTTAATATCAGCGGTTGATATATAATTAAACATGCCAAGACCTATGTTAAATATGCTCATCATAAAATTAAACAAAGTTAGAAGTTCCTCTTGGTTAACAATTTGCAGTCATTGGTTATTTTTATTATGTTGCTTCTCGTTTCTTGTGCCTTGTTTTCGTTTTTCGTATAGAGTTTGATAAATGTACATGTATTCCACACTTCTTCATTCATTATAATTACCATGGCCGCTGTGACCTAAATCATATTACTTGTTTCCATTTTTAGATCACATTGATTTTTTAATGCTAAATATAGGTTACGTTTCTCTGAATACCGTAGACTCCATGACTTGTTTATATTTTTAGATTTTCCGGTAGCACCCATGACAGGTAGGTCTCGTGGGACGTACTTATTCTAATATGATATATGATGTAGATTTCACCAATCATACATCTTTAACAAATTAATGAAATCGTTTCAAAAAGTTGCAAGAGAAAACATTTATTAAATGAAGTGAAAAAGAAGAAAACGAAAGTAGAAATATGTTCTTAAAAAAAGAAAAAAAAATCATTTTGTTAAACAATTTTTTTTTTTTAATGATTACTACTCTTCCTTTGAACAAGGTTTCTGTCATGAGAGAGAAAAAAATCAAGGATTTCATCTTCCATAAACAAATCAAAAGGATGAACAATATAATTCCGAAATCTATATGAATGAGGATGCTATTAGGAAAAGGTATTTGCTGATTAATTACATTTGCTAGTCAAGAGTTTCGGATAAACTACTCGACTTATTAACCTTGACCTTTGGTGCTGACAAATTTTAACAAAAGGGCTTGATTTAAAATGCTGACAATAAAAACTTTAGATATAAATCTCGACAATGTTTAATGTTTCCCTTGCACTCAGCATCTGTTATCCTTAAAAAAAAAATAATTAAAGGAATAAGTTTTTGATTGATAACGGTTTTTTTTTACTGAATCTCATTTTTAAGCTTTTGGACTGAATCTACTTCTCTTTTTTGTTTCGAGGACAGAAAAATACATAAATGCACTAAAGGATGATAATAATAATGTTGTTTTTGTACCATTCACCCTTCAATAATTAAATCAAAAGTAGAGAATTTCCCCTTCTTTACATGTTAATGTCATAAATAATTGTTCAATGTTAACGTTTCTCATTACAAACTACAAACGGCACATTATCTTACGGGTTGTTGATATATGTTAATTACCCCTTGTGAGGTCAACATGATGAAATAAGGACCCGAGACCTGGCCCACGAGGTGACCTGACGTAACCGAGGCTGGTAATTAATTGTTTTATTATACCGATATATATTAAAAAGTATGAATCTCTAAATGTTATCATTTCTTTCTTTGATTGGGATCGGTATTCGGTACCGATCGGATATTGAAGTTGTTTATATTGACGTCTGCAAGTCGTGTACATTCCATGAACTATTATAACGAAATATTGAAACGATAAATTTTACTGTATTCTGTATCTTAATGCAAAACAGACCATGCAAAATAAAAAAAAACAACATGTATTTCTTTCGAATGATTAAAATCTTTTGCATTTACTTCACTCAGAAATGATTTTTGATTAAGCGGGCATTTTTAACTATCATTAAAATAATGACCGGGTCATTATATCCCACGTGCAATGATTTCTAGGTCAGAATTGCTTTAAAAAGTACTATTTGGAGTAATTGTTGTTTTTAAAGTTTTCTTACCAGCCAATCGAATTCGAGTATTATCAATAGAGGTATTATAATTTCTATTACATGTATAAATAGTCGAGATATAATATATTACCAAATATATAGTAATAAAAAATGAATGAATAAATAAATCAAAAAATTAAAAAAAAGTGTTGATTGTTTGAATTTTGTCAATCTATTTCAATAAGATCGTGGTTAAAACTATTTTAATCAAAGCTCAAAGGTTTTTTTTAGGAACATGTTTTATCAGAAATTCTAAAGGCTCGCAAAGATGCTAGTTTATATGTTGAGGCAACTGTGTAACATTTTTTTTCTGGTTAATAGTTATAATATTCAGCATGTACAACATGCATGTATCCTGTTTTGTGTGGATCCTTTCATTCAGATAAAAACTCTTGTAACTCAATTTCATAGACTTTTGTAATGCCTTCCACTCATATTTTTTTTTGTAGGTTTTTGTATCAAATTTTACATATTTTCTTCCATTGGATGTCTTTTATTATCAAAGGTAATGCATGAAAGTAATATCCAAAAACTATGATTGTATATTGTAATAATAATAATAATAATAATAATAATTATAATAATAATAATTATAATAATAATAATTATAATAATAATAATAAGGTATTTTCTGTTGAAAATATTCATTTTCTTTCAGATTTGTGCTAGACTTAACAAAACAGACTGCTCAGTAGTAGAAAGGGTCAAAAAGTAGAAACATGTCCAAGTAAAAAATCGAAGTGGCTTCTGGAATCTTTGAGAAAGCAATGTTCAACCTCGAACGATGAATGTGAAAAGGTTTACCACTGCATGACAAATGCTTATAAAAATGAAACTTTCGACTTTTGTGCCACTAACGTTATTCTTCATGGTAAATAAAAACAATATTATTCCATGAATCTTTTTTTAATCCCTTAAATCGAAAAATGTCGAGAGAAACACAGCTAGATTGCATGGTTATTCTTAAACATATAATAATTAAGCTAGTTTTTTTAATTATTATTATAATTGTATGCTTGTCTTTCACTTCATTAATATGACTGGTGTGTAAATTATACAGAGGTGTCCCGTAAGCATATTTCATGAAAAGTTTTACATGTAGCCCTGTATGAAATTATGCTTACATGCACGCCTCATTGGAGTACTTTTAAAAAAATGTATATATTTGTATGTGTAAAATGTAGTCGAAAATGTTACTCCTTAACTATATTTGTATATAGATATAAAAAAAAATATGATTCCTTGTTATACATTTTCCCTCCAAAAATTAAAATGAAATCATGCCTGCTTTATGGTAAATAAAGTCTTATTTTCAACACAATTGATTTATTTGTTTTGGTTTTGTGTATACATTTCATGTACTTCCATTTTCAGGACACTATTGTGGCGAATTTAATGTAGGTGGTGGGATCGTTCAAGAGAACTACAACAACTCTTGCCAAAATTTTAACCATCCATGTCCATTTCTTCACAACTCCTCTGAAGAATACAAATGTAATAAAGGCATTTTGAAATAATCACCAAAAACTCACAGAAATACGTTTTGATAGGGTGATAGTTTTATCAAATATATTACTATTCATACATCAGTAGATATTAGTTATTATGCGTCTTTAGAAGACAAAAACAATATCATATTAGTTGCATTGTAATGGTTTATCTCTCAATGCTTTAAATACTAAATTGTTCTCCTTGTGAACAATTTATTCAACGAGGTCTGTTTTAAGAAACAAGTTAATCAATCAAGAAAATCAACAGTCTCGTTTGAAATAATATTTTCGAAGTTGTATGTCGGACCTTGTCTGCAAATAATTTTGTGTAATATGTATTATAGATTTTATTCTTAGTCATTTGTTATTTGAATAAATGACAGTTTCACTCAATTGTGTTTCAGTAATTTATACAAAAAGTTAAGCAAAAACGAGCTTCGAATAGCCAGAAATTGTCTTGTCGGATTATCAGGAAAATTTGTGGATATAAATAATTATATCACATCGTGAATTTATTACAATTTTTTTAGTACTGTTTATATTGATACTCGGAGATACAACGATATTATTTTTTTATGTTCGAAACAACGAACGTTGATTATAATTTTCCTATTTTGAACAACAGAAATTTCATAATTAGTATACATGTATATCATTTTTTATCACCAGATTCAAAATGCTCGGAAACTGAGAAAGGTACAGCAAAGACGCATGATACGGATATTGAAAGCAGGTGTTTTATTTAATTTTTCTTCCCAAATGCACTATGAATTTAATTTTCTTAATATTAATGCTGTAATAAATAATGGTTTATCTGGTTTAAAAAAAAAATAATGAATGGTCGATGTACATATACATGTTTGCATTGATGACTGTTGCGGGTTCTTCCTTATTATAGTAAATAACAAAAGTCACAAGCGTTTTCACATTTATCTAGATTACAATATCTGTATAATATAATCTATATTCCGGCTCCACAGTAACCATAACCGTTACACCACACACCATACAACACTGAACACAGGACGTAACGTAGGACGTATAACCTGGAACGGAGGACGTACAACGGGACCTACATAATACAAAATTGTAAACACATTAATATCAATTCTACGTAAATATCAAAATGACGTGGCCACGCGATGTCTTCGATTCAGCTAATTTTTTTCTCACTGAAACTTCAATGAATGAAAACATTGACTATATGAAAGAAAGCATGGTAGTTTATCCGGTTGCCATGGAAACGGGGCTAGGAGGTGAAAATTATAGTGGATATTGCTATTTATCAATAATATCAAAAGAAAATTTACTAGGCAAAGCTTTTAATGTGCATATTTTTTTAAATGCTTCATGACAATCAAAACTATGTAAAAAATGGTATATGACACAAAGTTTTTACAATTTCTAATTTTCTGATGCCAAAAAAGTGAATAATTAGTCCTCGTTACCTCCCTTGTTAGACATAATATTTAAAGACTTTGACAAGTGATGTGAAAATCCTAGTAGGGAGATTTAGATTCAAGAAATGTTATTTTGCAAATATCATTTAAAACATATGGGTAAATGAAAAATAAACATTTTATTACACTATAAAGTTGGTCTAAATGTGCTTTTTCACTATCCGAGTTATTTCCCTTTTTGGAGCTCTTCGGCATTGAAGAATACAAAATGTGTAAAATGTAAACAAGATGGCAGACAATAAAATCTGCATTTTTTCTTCTTGTTTTGAAACATCTTGTTCAGGAAAATTCCACCTCAAGAGACTCAGATTTTGATGAAAAGTAGTTAACAAAGTAAGGATAATCTTTAAGAGAAGCCAAAGGGTTGATCTGAACATGATGAGTATTACACGTATAGCTACTCGTAGAAAGGAAAATATGAGGAAATCAGGGTGGTATGGGGCGAAGGCAGCGAAGGCCGAGAGGATTTTAACTGTTACCTTCAAAATGTCTTTGAAATAGAGATTGAGAGATACATGTAGTGGTGTGGTAGTCCCCGACCGAGCCCCATTGCAATGTGTAAGTATTTTTTGATTTATAATTCTATTCAGGTGTCACATGTGCATGCTTGGTAACTGACTGTATATCGAAATATAAGACAATAAAAACAAACAAAACCATGAAAACTTGGCTGCACAGTTGCACATATTACATATTTACATGACATTGAATCATATACTACTGTGAAATATATGAGCCCATTTTGGGTACCTGTATCTTATTTTCTATAAAATTCAGTATATTTGAAGAAAATTGTTTGTATAAATTTATTTTTCCAAGTGATAATATGTTTTTGTCCATTCTATTTTAACAAACAGGATTTGTAGAAAACATACGACGGAAATATTAAAACTTTCGACAATGATAACTGAATATATAGTGGGTTAGGTTTTTTTAAATTTTAAGCAATATCAGGACTGTAGAATATTTGAAAGAATTGATTAAAAAAGTGTAAGTGTAAAATTATGAAAATTAACTCAGTACATGCAGTCACACACAGATTTACAGCTGCTAATAGTGTCCTAGATCTAAGCACATATACTTTGTCATACTATGTGAAATCATTTTTGGGACCTTAATACAATGAAGTTATTTGCTCTGCAAGGTAATGCATTGTAAAGTAGGTAAAGAAATCTATCGAAGGGTGTTGCATATAGAATTTGACAACTCCATTACTTCGAGTTCTTATAAATGACTTTTCTAAGATGCAGCTTTCTGTTTCAAAATTTTATTTTACTGATCACTGTTTTTCAGCTATATATTGCAGGCATATCAATCTTGCACATTTATGAATAGTTTTAGTTTTACAGTATTAATCTGTACAGATTAGATCATTCTGATGCTGTGTACTTTACATTTCAAGGACATATTGTACAAATTAAAAATAGTCACATTAAAGAACAAAATAAATTATACCACATTACGTGTAGTATCTATAAAACATGTATGTTTTTATTACAATTAATTCATGATATAATAACATTTCATTTACCACTCTAAAAATTAATTGTTGTCAAATTCATTTCTACTCTGGATCTCCGGCGATTTGTTCAAACTGCAGAAAAGCTTTTATATGTAAATTGAAAAAAAAAATGCTTGATGACAACATTGAATCCCCTCCTTTATTAATCATTCCTCATGATTCAGAAAATTCTCGTGATAACATTTAAATATCAGGTACATGTAATATATATATGGTGTTAAGGATTTTAACACAAACTTTCAAATTAAAAAATAATTTAAATTGATCATTGCAGCCCTTGCAAGATTTTCCTAATGAAGATTCTCAGGATTACAGATCCTCTAGCAAGGAGACCAGACAGGTACATGTATTGTGTATTAAGTTACATGGATCCATGGTAACTTATTATGACATGATTGCCATGACAATGCATAAAGGGAGATAATAATGTTTACAGGTTGAAAATGTATGTCTTATATATAGCAAAATTTTAAGATTCCAGTTTTAAGTTTTTGAAATAAATTTTAATGAATTTTTATCCAAACTGAACAAAAAATAATGTTTTTTTTTTCATTTTCAGTGAAAAGATAGAAATGACCAGAGTAGAGGACATACAGCCCCCCCCCCCCCTATATAAATATATCCTTAAACCTGCACCGTAACCATTGAAAGAGCTAGGACAGACATTTCTTTAATGTCTGCTTCCTTTGGAATGTCCTTTTTGTTGATACAAACTATAGTGACCAATTCACTCTTACTACACAGATTACCGGACGTAATTTTCCAAATATACGACACATGCTCCGTGTGTGTTCCTTGATATGGTATCACAATTCTCCTTTCCTTTACTTTGGAGTTTTTCTTCTTTTGAAAAATAAGATCATAGTCATAACATTTAATATATATACATTTTATTTCAAAATAGTTATTGCTGTATTTCTTGTATCATATGAAAGAATAATTCCAAAGTATGTTACGTTTTTCTTGTGAGGAAACCAAGCTGACATCAAATGAGAGAATATGAAGGAACAAATTTTAGTAGAATTTTTTTTTAAGCAGAGCATCTGTTTTCCTAAATTGATTTCTTGTATTTTCAAAAAATGTCACTGTTTAAGTGGAGCATACATTCCAATGTCATGTTTATTTATATTCTATAAAAGCAGTATTATGAAAAGAAGCAATTTCTTCCCTTTTTATATCCCCACTCTGCAGGAGAGGTGGTATACTGATTTATTATATACCCCAACATGGGCTCACAAATTTAGAGTTTTATACTGGCAGGCTTCACACAGTAAGTCATGATTGATGATTAGAATATGAATACATTTTAACAAAACTGAGAACAAGATTCATTGTGAAACACTGATTCCCCCATACATTGCAGCTTATGCCACGACTCCCATGAGGTATCCCAAGAAAGGTCTTGTCACAAGGAAAAATACCTGTGAAATATGAAAATCTAGTCAAACTTCAAAAGTTGTGGTTAAGGTTAAGGTTTTTTTAAGTTGGTCATGTCTAAGGTCAAGGTCAAATAGTTAAATATTTATACCCATTAAAAGAACACAATAGTATAACTGATCATCTGAATATGCTGATAAGCAATGTGATAATAAGAATTAATTCCACAATATTTAGCATGTAAGGCCATTTAATTCTCCCAACAGACTGACTAAAATTCAAAACTTTTTTTTACATTGCAAGACAGGATGGGTTTTTTTTCTTTTTATTCATGAATTGGGAGAGGGCAAACAAACATTATAATCAAGATGGTCTTGCCAACTTGTTTTGACATAATATTGTCTGACTTACTTTCATATTTTCTTAAGATACTTTCATATCATTTATTGAATATGAGTTTGCCTTTTTAGCTCACCTGAGCCAAAGGCTCAAGTGAGCTTTTCTGATTAAAATTTGTCCGTCGTCTGTCGTTGTTGTAAACTTTACTTATTTTCATTTTCTTCTCAAGAACCACTGGGCCAATTTCAACTAAACTTGCTACAGAGTATCCTTTGGTAAAGGAGATTCAAGTTTGTTCAAATGAAGGGCCACGCCCTTTTCCAAGGGGAGTTAATTATGAATTAAAGAAAAATTAATGGCATTTTAAAAAAATCTTCTTCTCAAGAACCACTGGGCCAGGAAAGATGAAACTCATGTGGAATCATCGTCAGGAAGTGTAGATTCAAGTTTGTTCAAATCATGACCCCCGGGGGTAGGATGGGGCCAAACTGGCTGATCAAAGATCAACAAAGGAATATATAATATAGGAAAAATCTTTAAAAATCATCTTCTCAAGAAGCACTGGGCCAGGAAAAATGAAACTCATGTGGAATCATCCTCAGGTAGTGTAGATTCAAGTTTGTATCAGTCATGACCCCCGGGGGTAGGATGAGGCCAAAATTGCAGATCAAAGTTTTACATATGAATACAATACAATATATATGAAAAATCTTCTCAAGAACCACTGGGCCAGGAAAAATGAAACTCATGAGGAATCATCCTCAGGTAATGAAGATTCAAGTTTGTTCAAATCATGACCCCCGGGACGGGGGTTAGGGTGCATGGGGCCGAAATGACCGATCAAAGTTTTACATTGGAATAATAAGGAAAACCTTTTAAAATTATTCAAAGCCATGCTTAATGATATTTATAGGGAATCATCCTCAGGTAATGTAGATTCAACTTTGTTCAAATCATGACCCCTGGGGGTAGGGTGGGGCCAATTTAATGACCGATCAAAGTTTTACATTGGAATAATAAGGAAAACCTTTTAAAATCTTCTTTTCAAGTTCTTCAAAGCCCATCGTCGGATACCCACGGGTGATCTCGTCTTTTACTTATCATTAAGTATCCGACGATGGTCAAAGCCATGCTTGATGATGTTTATAGGGAATCATCCTCAGGTAGTGTAGATTCTAGTTTGTTCAAATCATGACCCCCTGGGGGGTTAAAATTCAAGATCTTAAATGTGCTTTTTCCTAGCCAATTGCTCAGGTGAGCGATGTGACCCCCGGGCCTCTTGTTACTTAAATTATACATTTTAAAAAAAAATAACCAGAAAACAATTGTTTTGAATTTGAACATATTTTAGTGAATAAATCAAAAGGATTGGACACAATTACAGGCCATTAAAAGATTTGTAAGAATAGTTGGAAACTCACTTGTTTTATTTCATATTTAGATTAAAATAACTAGAAACATGATTTGTTTCCATGGCAACATATTAATTTACCTGTCACTGAGTTAATTGCAGAGGTTCTATTTAATTATTGAAAAGAAATTCAAGTTCAAGTTCTTTATTGACTTTGAGCATTATAGCTCATCAGTACTATATCAGTTGTCAAAATGGTGAAAAATTTCATTGAATATGACTAAAAAAGACAAATTTGGCAAACTTCCAATTTTCATGCAATAATTTCTAGAAAGTTTTTGATTTACCCATTAATTTTTTTTATTCTCGTAAAACCTTAGAATATATAGTTTATTTAATGATACATGGTTAGAAATGTATCAGTTGTCAAAATGGTGAAAAATTTCATTGAATATGACTAAAAAAGTCAATTTTGGCAAATTGCCAATTTGCTAACAGCCTTAATGTTGCGATGAAAATTCGCTTAATCTTCATTAAAATATCTTGAATGAAATTTATTTCTCAGATTTAAGTAATATGAGCTCAGAGAATACCATTTTCATGTGAATTTACACTAATTTATTGAATGTGCACTAATTTAATTTAAAACAGAGCAAAATTTGCTAAATCGGAGGGTTCTAAAAATAACATCCTTGTTACCATGACAACCAAATTTAAAAGTCAGACTTTAACATCATATTTGTTAAAGATATGCCAATTATAGTAAATGGTGTGAATTTCAGCTAAATCGGAGACATGTCATGTCCACGACCCTATTTAAAATTTTGATTTTTATAGAGAATTGATATTAAGTTACACAGTTAAATACTCAAAGCTACATACAAGTTATTACCCACATAACCCACCATACACAAACATGGGATAATAATGGGGTCAACATCACAGCGCTGCATTACAGAACTTGTATTAAATGCTTTTACACAATAATTACATTATTTTACATGTAACTTACACTTACACACAGTAACTTTACTTACAAAGTTACTTTACGGTTTAGAATCATAATGAAACTAAATACTAGAATACTAGAACCGATACTATCAATTAACACTACTCACTATAACATTTATAGAACATACAAACTATACAAACGAACGAACATTCAAACGAATAAACTAAAACTAAAATACCTTGAAATACCAAAGTTATCCCAGGACCGTTTAATTAACAAAACAGAGAAGAGAATGTAAATAAAACATCTTACTCACCTCAGAAGTCAGTGTCTGTATTTACGCAATAAAAATGTACTATAACTTTAACTTTACAAAACTGGCAGTAAAATTGGACAGTCAGCTCGTGCTGCTACATCTTGGGAAGCCGGTTTTTTAAGAAGGGCGGAAGCCTAAACTCAGGTATATAAATACAAGTAATGTAGAGGTACCAAAGAGGGTGTTCGAAAAGAGGTGCAGAATGGGAAAACTGAAAGAAACTAAGGAACAACGTTAAAACAAATATCACAGTGAATTTAAAATACAAACAAGACAAATAATACCGTAAATGTGACAATGACGCATTTACTATTTAAATATCTTGATTAATTTGAAGGGTTACTCCTTATCTGGCACTTGTATTAATTTTGGTGATTGCCTTGCCAATTGGAGGTGCATGTCAATTTTATAAATACAGAAAAGAAGAAAACAAAGGTAATATAGATGTTAATAAAATGTTAATGTTAATGTTAATAAAATTAATTTTGATAAATGAAGGTCTCATGATAAGTTTTTATGTATCTGACAATTAAATGAAGATAAATTTCTTTATCCTTGCTTTGTAGGCTTAAAAACATATGAGGAAGTGCAACAGTCCGATTTAGACAACAAAGTATAATCTGTGTATATAGATTTCCAGTTTGTTATAACTTGCAAGTGTTTATTTAAAAGCTTAAAACATTATATTTATACGCAGATTATATCGCATATATAATTCCCAAATCTTTCACAAAGTTCGGAACAGAAGTAGGGTGTTACTTTCTAAATATTATGCAATGATATTACATTATCATCAGCTTTTTATCCTGGAGTGAAATTGTTCTTATTTTTCCACAGAGTCGTAAGTCTTAAACATCTCCGTTGGTATATAATTAGTACTTTAAGTTTCTTCTTTATTAATATGCATAGTCTCACTTAAATGTGTAAACATGACACAAAAACCATTATTGATTTGCCATATGCATGTACGTTTCACACCTTTAAAAGAATATATGGTTCACCAAAATGCAGTCTCTGTTATTTCTTCTTAATTTGTAACAGATTTCAACAGATGCATGCCATGATTATATATAGTAATGTAGTTGGCGATATAAGTGTCTTCCGAAAGACACGCACCTTTCACCCCAAAATGCTAAGTGGCTGACGAAGGAAGGGTTGCACCTTTTTTCATGGACTCCTGTCATTTGCGACCGAGATTAAAACTCAAGGCCTTCTAATCACTACCGACGAGCTATCGTGAAGGTCGCAAGGATAAGAAATTTTTCGTAAAGAATTGTTTCAGTAACATTAAGGTCAGATGACACGTTCCTCAAAAGTATATAATTTTTCCTTAGAATTTCTCATTTAAAAATAGGTACTCAAACAAGGTTCCTCACAAAAAATAGGGAACCTTACCAGGCATTTTGACAAGATACAACAGGGTTATATATATTATATAACGCTTATGGTTAATCCTCTGAATGACCTATGTCAGAAAATTTTGCCTACTTATATTTTGAAAATAATGTAAAAAGCAGAGGAGAATTAAAAAAATATGAATGATTTATATTATACCAATTGGTATGAAACAGATATTTGAAGAACATGTCGTCTGACCTTAAATATAAATAGCAGGGAAAAAAAGTTAACTGTTCAATATACAGTGGACCTTCAGATATTTGGACACCAGATATCCGGATACCTCAGTATTCGGACGATTTTTCATCGGAACGATATTTTCAAATGTTATTTTGTCTTGTTTAACTGGTGATTCAGATATCCGGATGCCTCACATATGCGGACAATTTGATTGGGTACCAAAAAGTTCAGATAAATGAGAGTCCACTGTAAATGTAACCAGGATATAAGCAATAAGTTTTATACTATGTATAAGTTTTTTGAAAACTCTACCAATATTTGAATAACTTTGTTTGTTAATAAAATAAAACCTATGTGTGGATGTGTTTTTTTTTGAAACTGTGTCCTTTTAAAATTGGAAGTAGTTCAGTGTGACATTGAAAATTTCCACCGAAAGAAAACTACAGTCAATCGAGATACTAAACCGTATGAAGCATTTATCATATTACACTTAATGATTTATACAAATACATTTTGCAGTGAAGCTTACACGCATACATTCTTTACATTCAAAATATTTTTAAATTTTCCACAATCAGATTTTTGACTGTTGCCTAGCTTGAAGGCGTGGTTTCATTATTCAACGGGTAAAGTGTTTTCAACAGATGTTTTCTAACAAACTAAATTGATTGAACCAATTTACATGAAAGTATAATAATTTACTTGCTTACCTGGGTTATCCAAACGAATCACTTGTAGTTCTCAGCGTCTTTGAACCTGAACCCTCTCTAGATATAAAGCTCTGCGCATTTCTTTCTTTTAAGATTTTCGATACTAGTATCATTAAGGTAACATCTCTATTTTGTCATATGCTCTGCATGACTGTCTTTATTTTTCCGAGGAGCTAATACCAGTCATGTTTTTTTTTTCATGCTAACACCTTCTGCGACACATGACTATAGTCTATACGGAAACATTTCAAGGACAGCTCTCCAAGTCCCACAGTATGATTCGAACTCAATAGGTAAATGATAAACTCCTTATTTCACGACTCTGGAGGAGAGGACGCTCTAACCATTGTATCAGAAGGGTGAACATATTGTTTTGTAGTGAATGACTAGTTAATTTTCAAGGAGGATATCAGGATAATGAACAGTATTTAGTCTCAAAGTAGTTCTAGGTTATGTTTCTTCGGGGTTAGGTGACATAATACAGGTACGCATTTGGAAAATTCTTTTAACCGATCTCCGAAATATGATGACATCTCTACTTGAGTGAAACCTTGTCGAATTTGGCATAATATAACAATCAATGAATAAACATTTTACTTCTATTTTCTAGATGAAACATTATTTCAAAATATATGTATATATTACTGTTTTAAATTATAATTAAATGAATGCCTTTATTTTTTTTTTGAGGAGCTAATTTCCGCAAAGTTTTTTTAATTATTATTATTTTAACTAGATACTACAATGCATGGTCCTTTACATTTATGTACCTACCAGTTATCTAAAGAATCTGCAACTTATCATGATTTGCTAAAGACGGAAATTGCCATAGAGTAAAACTTGAATAGAATATACGAAAAACAAACTTTAAGCGAAGATTTCGAAATACCAGTTAACATCAATTTAACAAAAAATTAGTATGACTAGCATTAAAAATTGATCGTTCTCAAACGAATTTATTACGTGTACATGTAAGCAGCGAAATGTTTTGCACAACAACTACTATTAGGCGGTTGTGTATTTTTTCTCCAATGATCAGTGATCATAATGAAAGAGCTTAAGTCATTTCGTTTTTAATACAACATAGATGTAAGTTATCCTAGTTATTTGACCTTGAAATTCATACGGTTTTCTATAATAACAGTGACGATGGTTTCCCAGGTTTGTTTAAGAAAAGCATTTCTCTGTTTTGTTATATATACCTTTCAAGTTCCGTGTCCTATTTTGCAATAAAAAGAAATATGATATTCAGTCACAATACATAAACCACACGAAGCTACCTGCTTATTTTCTTCCTTGTTTCATCTTTGTGTACAAACGATATTTAGAACAAATTAGTAGTACATCGTTAGAGCAGAGGTGCATATTTGAGACGATATTTATTTATTCTTTTTTTCACTGAACTTTAAAAAAAACATTGAAAAGAAGATGTTGAATGATATGGAATTGGAATGTTTAAATAAACTAGCTTTTTTTTTTTTTATAAGATCCTTATTTTTCAAAGAATTAATTTGAAAGCCCTTCCAATTTTTACGGTATCAATTGGCTGAAACTATGTAGGATTTTAGATTCCATAATTAAAACGCCCTAAGTAAAGTCTTTTCTGCTGGGTCAATTTGAGGATCCCGAAGATATCAATTATATGTACATGCAGAACTGGACAGATGAAATTGGCTTTTTTATGATAAAGAGGTCAAAAAGTAGCTATTTTATGCATAATTTCTACAATTGCTTTTTATGACTGCCTCTTCATGACAAGTATGAGTCTTATTTACAAAAAAGGGACAGTGTATGTTGAACTGAACAGTAATATTTATCTATCTAAAATATAATCCATGTTGTTTGTTTCTGCTTTAAGAAATGGGAAACAATCATTATTATAAGATCTTTGATTTTTTCCTTTTTTTTTTTTCTTTAAGCGTATTATCTATATATATAGCAATATTTGATGTCTATTTAGTTCATCATTTCCCTTTATTTCGACTCTCTCTCTCTCTCTCTCTCTCTCTCTCTCTCTCTCTCTCACACACACTCTCTCTTTCTCTCTCTCCGTTTTTATTCCGTGCATATTCTTGATAAATATAGAGAAACTTTTTAATATCCATGGATATTTATGTACCTTTCTTGCAAGAAAAAAAATATATATCTTCGTGTACAGTAAAATTTCAGTTTTATATTATCTTTATATGAATCATTTCAAATAATCTTTTTTTTCAAGGTTGAATGAACTTATATGGAAAATACCACTGGGTTTTAAAATAAATGGAATTTTTTGCAGTTGTGAACCCTTTTCATATGCATTCAGGTAGCATTCTACATTGTATTACATATATTCGCCGAAGGTAGGTGGACTTATCTATGTCTATATTTTGAATTGATAAAAAAAAACATGCAATGATTTATTTTTGATTAATAGTTTATAACAATATGTACATTTTGCATCCCACAAATAAAACTACATGTTTTGCATAACTGTAGGAAGAACTTCATAAATAGTCTTACGTAAGAATTTAAGCGCATTAAAGAATGTAAAACCTAAACATTTTTGGTTTCCTAAAGTTCCGAAAAGTACTATTTTAAAAATTTATTAATGAAAAAATTATTCAGTTTTATTGCTAGCCTTTTGTACCATATCTAGTTAGAGAGGATTCAATAATGTTGTGGTGCGTGTTTGCTTGTGCGTGTGCTATCGTTATGTGCAAATCGAAAGAGACGATATTGCATCGGGATCAATCTCGATTCCTTTCTTGATTTATAAATGTTCTTGATTTAAAGAAAATTTCTGCTTTTGAATGTCTTATGGAATTTATGCGCAATACATAGCAAAGACAGTGCAATAGACAAACAAAAATTATAATGTTTTCAACGAAAAAAAACCCACTATAATCAACCTACCCCATTCTCCGTTAAAAGTTGTGTATTTAATAAAAATCATTGAAGGTAGTGAATTCAGTATGAACAGTGCAGTAAATACCCCTTTCCTATTCAAGAAAAGCTCAAATACATATACTCACAATCCTTACTTTCCTAGGAAAGCTTTTAACTCAATAAAGTTATCAGTTCGATGTCATGGATAAAATCCATGCCTGTAACACTAGGGAGTTTTTAAATATTATTTCTTTTGGTTTTTAGCATGAAAATTAATAATATAATTCAAGCAAAAACGTAATAAATGGTGATAAATTAGTTAAAGCTAATTTAGACATTTTTCACTCGTACATGCTTAATCTCGTCAAATACAGGATTGGACTGCTTAAAAGTAAAGTTTTCCTCGGCACTGATTGATTGTATATTGTTTAACGTCTCTCTTGAGAATATTTCACTCATGAAGAGACGTCACCGTATGCCTGTGAAAGGCTTCAAATGTTGACCTATATTCGGCACTCAGGGCCATTGAGCAGTGAGGGTTATTTATCGTGCCAGCGCCTACCATGACACGGGAGCTACGTTTTAACGTCCTATCCGAAAGACCCGTGACTTTCACTTCTAGTGCCGAGTGCTTGGCGAAGGAACCGTCACTAACTTTGTTTACGTCTTAGGTATGACGCGGCGCCGCGATCGAGAATCGAGCCCGGGCCTCCCGATCACGAAGCGAACGCTCTACCACTAGGCTACTTTGAACAGCTGAGGATCTTTATCTTTATCGTGCTAATGTCTACAGTTCCACAAGGCTTTGGTTTTTACGTCTCTTCCTAAGGATCATTTACTTTAAGTGCAAAGTGCCTAGGCTTGTCTAGGGTAAAGATTCTACTCTTATTTCATTATAGCTAGTCGCGGCAGAGATTTGTATCTAAATTCATCCGATCACGGAAATACCACTCTATTAATAAAGCTCCCTTAATAATCAAAATTATTTCGATAAAAATTACTTGAACGTTATAACTCTAATTACTAGTGTCCTTTGCAAGATAACCTGTGTAAATGAGCACATTAGAATTGTTTTCATGCGCATGTATTCATGCATTTTAACCTATAGGATCTAAGATTAATACTACGTAATTTTTTCACTAGTTTGAATTATGAAACACTGAGCGATACTTAACTTGATTATTTCTCCAAGCATGGTGGCGTGCCTAGAACATTTGATATTGAGTCGCAGAGATAGAAGTTAATCCTTAGGTTGCGGGTTCGAATCCTCTGCAGAACGTACGACTGTCCTTTGAATGAGTCCTATAAACCGAATTGCTGCGTGTCCCTCACTGCTCAATTGGCTTGCGTGACGAATATATTTATACCTTTGCAGCCCTGTACCAGTAAGTGCTGACTTCTCCATGTTAAAATGAAATATTCTCACCAGAGACTTTTAACAGTTAACAAACAAAGAAAAGTTAATGTGTTTAACAATTTCATTATCATCATTATTTGTTTCTTTGCAGGGTTTGCAAATGCGTAAAACCTGACGCCTTTAAAGATGAAGCCAGGCTACAGGTTTCTCTTTTTTATTATTGTACTGTCACATGTGCAAGACAAACATCTAAAATTGGTGGAATCAAAATCGTTGAGAATACGGAAAACATCTACACAGGTAAGTATCTGAGTAATATTTGCATTCTTATAGTTTTCACTCAACTAAATGATAAATATTCTATTGCTTATTCAAATATCATCCGGCTACTATTACATTATGCTACTTTAAGGAAGATGTTTGCAAGGATACAGTGAAAACGGTCAATCCTGTAAATAGATGTCCATCGAATGACGAGTCAATGCAAGAAAGGGCAAGAGATTTAAATTGTAAAGATATTCGTGATTCGTGTTCAACTGAAGAATTGGTGTTTCACTGCGTACCTTCTGCTGACAAAATTGTGGAAGTTTGTGCTCCGAGATATTATGTTGATGGTATTTTTAACCCTCATTTTGCTTTTTGCAATATTTTGATTCATAATGTCAACTCATGCAATTGAAATTTTATTCTGGATCTCCAAAGTATTTCATGCCTTGTAAATGTTGATACATGTCACTATCCTGAGATAAAGTAAGAAAACAATGACTGTAAAATTATTTAATTTGAGCCTTGCAAATCAATAAAGGTTTGTTTGTAGGAAAATACTGCGTCCAGTTTGACGGTCAAATAGGGCGCGTTGTTGTAGACTATAGAGTTCCTTGTCAAGAATGTCCATTCCGTCATTACTCAAATGACTCTGCAAAATGTAAGTTTCTTTTTTACATTGACTCTCCTTAACAACAAAACAAAATCGGCTTCAACAGTTAAGGTTCAGTTCAAATATACAGTGATAATTAGATAAACATTGATTTACAATTTAAAGAACATGCGTTAAAAATTCCTTTATTGTAGATACTTCCTGTAACAAGCGAATACAGGCATTGTCTAATGTTCTAAGTATGACTTCTACCGATGTACCCTCTTCAAAATCCACAAGTCTAGTACAGTCAACACCTGAGTCAAACATAGGCCTTGGGTAAAGCTACATGTTTCTGTAATGTAAAGCAATATATAATTTGAAATTGGTCTGGAGCATGACATTTCGTGCTTCAAAAAGGAAAACAAAAATTGAACGACTTCGTCAAAAAAAAATATTGCAACCAGTTCATTAAATGACCACGGATACACTGCTTATACAAATATTTTTCTGTAAAACTATATCACCTACCAAGCAAAAAAGTTTAGAAATACACAAAATATCTGTATATCTGTAAAGGAAGTTTTGTTCATTTTAGCTGAAGGCTCATCAGATTAAATCTGCTGTTTTTCTTTGTAATCGTCGTTATTCTGGTTTAAAACATTTGAAAATACTCAACCTTTCCACCCAAACAGAAACATACATGTACTTTTAACAAACAATCGTGTTGAGAATGACTGTCCCCGATAGACAAAAACATACTTGATGCATATATCGTTTCTAGAATAAGAATCGTGTAACAGAATAGTGGAACCAAGTTCACCTGTAGCTTTGCATTTTCTCTGAAAATGCTTATGACCGTGATATTGAAAGTGAATACTCTATATTATCCAGTGTTAAATAGAATGCTATTATCAGACTGTTTTCTATTGGTAATTGCATGCTCTAAAAGAAACGCCTGAACATTGATTTCATTTTTTTTTCTTTTTATTAACCTGTGGTTCCATTATTCCTTGTAAAACTCATCTCGTCGCAAACAACCTTTCCTGGTTACAAGAATTAAACAAATTAATATTTAATTCATCTTTATTCACTTATAATAGCTCCTATCTTATCCCCTGTTTTTCTAATCTCTTCAGGTTGCCTCTTCACAAATTAAATGTAATATGATGCTGCATAACTCAAGTTGCTATATCTGTATAGCATATATCGGAGACTTGCAATTTGTATTTTTTGATTATACAGAATTTTTAAAAATTATTTTCAATGTCCTATTTCTTTACTGTACATGCATGTATTTCATATTTGAACTAACGGTTATTATTTAGATATTTATTTTATAGTTCATGGGGATTTGGCATACTCATGGTTTGTGTTGCACTTTCCATCATGCTTGGTGTTATTTGTATTTCGGTTGCTGTTGGATTAAACGTTGGTAAAGGTGTGTTCTGGGATTTAGAGAAAATAAACACTAAAACAATACATTCAAATTTATCACTGATTATACTCCGGTGATTGCTCCTTTTTCTCCCTTTTAGGATCTAGTAAAACTGCCGAAGTGTCCAAGAAAAATGAATATCTTGATCCATATAAAGGAACCCTGAGTTACCACGCTTTGAAGTAATTTTACAAGTGGTCAATGGTTCAATGGTTTAAAAAGAATTTCTTCTCCTTGTTTCTTGTGAAGAAAAGACATGGAAAATGAAATGACAATTCATTTTATAAAGTAATTTTCAAGTGTTTTGTACATGTATGTTAATTACCTTGTATTACTATATACAGGGTCATGTCAAATTTTGAAGTGATGCAATATTGATAAATAATAATGTTTGAAAATACGCGGTCATTTTGCGACTAATGTCGAAATTCTTTTGGCAAAATGATTGATAAATTAAATTATGATAATAATAAATTGATATAAGTATCAATTTTTACTTAGTGAAAAACACTAAATATTTTCTAAATACAATGAACCTTCAGATATACGGATGCTTCAGTATCCGGACGCTTTTTCATTGGGACAGAAATTTTAAATGTTATATTGTTTTGTTTAACTGGTGATTCAGGTATCCGGACGCTTCACATATCCGGACAAATTCACTGGGAACCAAAGCGTCCGGATAAATGAGGCTCCACTGTATATGCATCCTGTGGAAAAAAAAAACAACCCCTATCCTAAACACGCTTACGAACTGTATAAAATGACTTTTTGCTTATAGAATCTGAAAAGATTGTCATAAATAACAAGCTGTTAGAATTTAATCCTAATTAAAAAAAAGAAAAAGGAAAATGTTAACAGAAGATAAATATTCACATACAGTGTTCATTAAAGGGCAGAAGAAATTCCGTAGAAATGGTTTACTGTAGTAGTATTTAGGATATCCGATCCTCAGATAGGAAGGATAACTCCAAGAATCAATATTTAATTTGAAATGCATCCAAATGAGGCTTGAAATAGAATTTTTTTTCATGCAACATTCTCATTTTATTCATCTTTATAGGATTCAAGGTTTTTGGAAGTTTAAGGAAAGGTCTTATAATAGTTGACATTGTACCCTTTAAAAGGAAAACAAATTAATACAGTTTTAGAGAAATAAGATTTTCTTGAATCCAGGCTTACATGTAGATACCAATGCTTATTAGTATTATATGAAATACGAAGTGATTTGTGGTGTCTTGCAATAATAGCAAAAGCCTTTTACACGATGTACTATAGCATATATGACGGAAATAGAAGACAAGAAATACCAAATAATTGTAAAAATCATGACAATTTTTTCCAATGCCTGGATACCTACAGTTTTTAAAACTCAAATATATTTGTTGATCAATTTTCAATTAGAAAATGCATTGCAGATATCCCAATTCGCTTTTTTCTGCAGAAAAAAATTGGAGATTTTGTAATTTTCCCTATATAATATGATTAACTTTAGGTTTTAACTCTAAAGAAATACTGTGGACAAATTTACCTATTTTTTGGATTCAGAGATACTTCTATGAGTATTTTTGATTACTTAACTGCTAATTTTATAAACCTGAGGATCAGACTACCTTAAGCATGAACTAAATGATATTCAAAATCTGTTGGTATTTATCCTGAATTAAAAGCTCTCAAGAGTCCAGCAACTCTATTAAAACCTCTTTTTAGGTTGATAATTCATAAAATTTAAATATAAGCTTATTTCAATCATGTATTATCAAATGTAATGATTAAAAAAAATAGTTGTTTTATCATGTACACGTCATAAAACTGAAATGTGTTATTTCAAAGCATATCCATAATAATTTCACCAATAAAACCTGTTGAAGATTAAATAACTTAAAGTTCAAAATATTTTATCATACATACATGGCTTATTACTGTATTATGGATCTGTAATGAAACTTTAGTGATACGGCTATTCAGTAGTCTTTGGACATTCAAAAATAGCACCTTGTTATGTTTATATTTAAACCATTCTCTGACTCACATATTTGTAACATGAGTTATATAAAAATTTAATTTTGTTATTAAAATATATATTAACAAATTCTCCTTTTCTGTCAATGTGTTTTTATGTGTTATTGTATATTGCACGTACATCTACCTTACTGCATGTACCGGCACTAGATTAACACTGCTTATAAATGAAATTGTAATATTGCATGCCATTACTGAATATGTAACAGAAGAAAAAGAAGACATCCTTATGTTAAAAATAATGTCTAAGACGAAAGAATGTGATAGAAAGACGGATGCAATTCCATATATAATATGAAGAGTACAATATATGTGTAGAAGAACGCAAGACACTTCATTTTATATTAACGTTAGAATGAAACGTCCTATTTTTTATATTTACCAGTTTCAAAAGCGCATCCCTTCACAGAATTGCATGATTCTTTTTCACAATGACATTTGTGCCGCCATCTCTGTCCAACGTAGGGATATGCACACGCTTTGCTGCTGTTTATCCAAAAATATCCGTTGGGACAATCTGAAAAAGTGCATTTATTTAAAAAGCAAGTTTTACTATGAGACATTAAATATTTGTTTTATATACATTTATATTACTTGTACAGGTTCAAATTTTGTTTTATCCTTTTCAAACGTTTTCAAAGCTTACATTCTAAACGTATGTTGGCTTAAAAAAATCAAATTGGAAGAAATGAGATTTAAAGATTCATTGTCTCTATTGGCTGTACCCATATTAAAATGTCACATCTCCATTAACTTTCCCCCTTGAAAATATCCAAATGTTACTTTGTTTTTTCTTCAAACACACATTTTTTCTGATTTTCCTTAAAAATACGTTTTTTGTAGTTTTTTTTTATTTTATTTTAATTCTTGGCATGTCCTTAGATGTGAAGATCGAGGCTACACACTTACATATTGTACGACTAAAGTAAAACAAGTACACGTTATGAACACATATTTACTCTCTACATGGAGTGAATATTATACAATTATGGACTCTTTTAGTGTTGAATATGGTTTGTTATTCATCAGAAAAATATTCATATTGACCGAGGCGAAACCATATTCAACACCACAAAAGGCCATAATTGCTTTAATATATAGTTGGGATTTGAATAAATAAAACATTGAATGCTGTATGACGACACCATTTTCATTTACGATCTTCCACTGTTAAAAAATAAAAAAAAAATCTCCAGATTACTGTTTGCAACTTCCTTTCCAAGTTTCGCTATGTGTAAGACGTCCAAATGTTGAAAAATAATCCTGACATAGGTTTAAATATTTTTTTTTTTCTGCTCAAATACGTAGCTCGCTGCGGCCGTTGCAACCATTGTTTACAACGTTGTTGAGGTTTTGATTGTGACGTCACAATGCCGTTGCACGCGCATTGACCCTCCGGTAAATACGGCCTAAAATCCGGTGAATATGTAGTGTTATGAACTGTTTGCGTTTGCATAGATTATATAAGGACTATAAATAGACTATATAATAAAATCCGATATTTTGGAAAGCATGCATCATATTCCTTTGAAATTATCAGGTCTGATTTGAAATAAATAAAGCTTCCATCATGTATAATTTTGTTGCTTTACGTCGATTTATAGCAATTTTATCAAAGTTGTGACTTTAATTTTGGATCAACCCTCGTATTAAAAATGAATATTGTTTGAAAGCTTGTTAAAATTACTATTGATTGACCTTAATTTAAATTTTCATTTTTATATTATTAGAAAAATATTAATATTTTAATGAAAATATTAGTGCATTTATATTTTATAAATCAACTTTTTTTGTATTCCACCTCTCAAAGTCAAAATGTTGCCTTAATGTAGATTAAAGATTGAACTTTAAAACCGTATCTCAGATTTTAAAATAAATTTTCTTATTCAGAATGTACATTCATTTGTCTTTCAATGTTACCAATTTATTAGCCCAATTCTACATGTACATTTCCTCGAATAATTCAAGAACTGAGCAAGATATCAAAAATCTGAAATACGGTTTTGTTTGAGACGGATTCTGGCCAGTTTCAGAGAAATTGGTCAATAAAGAAGAGAGCTGAATCCTTTGAAATAATATCACCAACTGCCTGGTCTAACTTTACAGTAGACGGCAAAAACCCTTACACAAATTCTGCCAAAGATAGAAATATTTGAAACCTTGGAGATTCATCTTTGGATACCTCTCACTTACATGTATCCATATTTCCTATGCATATTTACAAAAATGGGGGTTCTATTCTTTATTTAGGTGCTTTTAATGAAAAAAATAGGTTCAATTCTGAATCAGAAAGATTTCCCGGCAAAATGGCAAGAGCTAAGCTCCACCTCCTATTCCATGGTCATAGGTGACCTGTTAGATCTCCTTCCCTAAATCTAGAGTCCCTGTAGTTTAATAACTGATAACCTCCGTGTGGCTAGTGAAAAATTCCCCAAGTGGTCACAGAGATTGATTGATCCTTTGAGAAGCAGGCAGTTACAGACCAAATCAAAAGCTTCAATAACGGCACATTCAAATGTGTTGAATATGAATAATGAAGTGTATTAGTTTTGTTTCAACAAGTATATATTGAGTGGCATGAAAAAAAATCCTGGAGCATTCCAAAGTGGTCAACATGTATGGTATCTTTTTTATTAAATCATTCTGGAATATTAAATTTCAACATTTTGCAATTTTTAGTTTTCAGTATGCCAAGATTTTATAAATAAATAAATAAACTGTCGATTGTATGCATGGGAAAACTCCAAAATCAAGAGCATGGGTTACAGATAGTTATTGAATTCAATAAATTGGTCCTTGTGAGATAAAAAAAGGAAACTACATGTATATCAGATGTATGTTTGGAGTATTGCTGTAAGTTTGTTCTTTTAAATTTCTTTTTATCATAATAATTGTAATTAAATTGTTAAGTTCAAATTTTTTGTGTTTTTTTTTAGGCATTTCCAGTTTTTCTTATCCATTAAACTTTTTTTTACTAGAAAAAAATTAAGTGGATATGATCTTGAGGTTGAATTAATATAATGTCACTGAGTTATTATTTTTGTGTTAGTTGGAATAATATAAGCAAGAGTTATCCATCCTTTTTCCCATCTATTTTAATGAATGAGTGATCGGGGGTTTATTTAAAAACAGTATACCCTCAAGAAAACCCTATTGTTTTTTAACAATCTGTGTAAAATTGCCTGACATAAATGATTAAAACGTTTCAATCGAAAAGTACGTGTATTTCCGTTGTCAGCTACTATAATATCATATCATTGAATACCAACGAAAACGACATAAAGGTGGGTAGCGGTTCAGTAACTGAATACTGCATGCATGAAAATTTTCTCCCCAGTTTCATTTTCGCCCTTTTCGCCATTGTCACAGATGGGCGCATATAATGGGACGAATTTAATATAAAAAAAAAAACGCTATAAATTCTTTGACAAAAATGAAAAAGGGAGGATTTAAATCAAAATTTAAGATTTAAGTCAAAATTGTTCGCAAGTTTAAAAGAGCGAAAATAACACACAGCGAAAATAACCCTTTATACAGTATGTTAACTACTTTAGGACACTGTCATTATGAGTTATCTCGGATGAAGTTCATTTGCCAGAGAGTTAAAAAGGGTCTGGCGTTGATCTTCTTTGATTTGTATTCATTCTACGGTACATGTGGATCTTTTAAGGTGGCTCATTACACCACTTTTTGATGACGTACTACACAAAAAAATAAACTTCCATTGTTTCGACCGATTTGCTTTGGGGTCGAATCGTATGAGTACCTCAATAATATGACCCTGACCTTTAAAACGCTTTTAAATAGATGAGCCATGCGGTGTTATAAACAGTGAAAACAAAATAATGGATTCATTTTAGATACACCACGAAGGATTACTTTTTAGCAGAAACAAAAGAAAACAAAAGCCAAATCTTCGCCAAACAAGTAATGTGCAATTTCTGACATGTCGAAGCAGTGAGCTCTATCAGTCAACGTGTTTGTATGGAGGAAATTCGAGTTTAAATCGACAACCTCGTTCAAATTAAAAATGTTATTTACTTGCACAATTTACTGTGTTGGTGTTAATTATTGATTTAAATATATATTATGGACGTTTAAAGCTTTATTCTGAAATTTAGATGTAATGTTCAAACGTTCCTTTGTGTTTTGAGTCTTGTGTAATTACGAAAGATGACTCTTGAAAAAGGACTTTTTATACCAAATATTTTCTAAATTGGAATTTTCATTTCGTTAAAACATTCTTCATTCAATTTGTCACAAGCAATTCATTGAAATACATTCCTTGTCTCTTCAGAACTCATTTTAAAAATATTTTATGCGCAGATTAAAAAGATAATGACATTTATTGTTTTGTTAGAAGAAAACTATTTTTTCTAATAAAATTAATATTATGTATTATGAGGTATTTTCATTGTGTGTAGTTGTCTAAAGAAGATGTCCATCATTTGACACTGAAAGTTCTGAAATTCTGGAAATAATAAACTTGAAATAAAACATTTCACCAAAATAAAAAGAAAGTTAAAAAATTCTCTAAAAATATTTACGATATCAATATCTCCATTTGGATATTTGGCAGCTACATGATAAGTGGTCTGTCATGAAATCTTAAATAAACTGTGGATGTAATAAGCCACTTTAACGGGTCCCTGTTTTTTTCTAAATTTCTTATATTCAATATTTAATGCAATTTTGAGAAACAATGTTTTTTCTTATTTTTGCATTTTATTTATTGAAGTATTTAGAGGTAAAGCAGAACAAATACAAGTATTTTAATAAAAGTAAGAGCAAAACCAGAGAAGAATAAACATGATATATATCAGATCTAGAATGCTCGGACATTAATTTGCATAATGAGGTAGCTAACTTTCACACTCTGGGCAGCATGGTACACTGATGTATTCATTTTCATGTGAAACTTTCGTAGTAGTTGTTGAATGATTTTCGTCAGAGACCTCCTTTACATCCGTGTAGCAGTCGAGTTCATATTGGGAACATTGACTGATGTTGTAAATTGTTTCTTCTTGTCCCAATGGTTTAATTGTGCACAGATGCAATTGGATTTGACCATCTATCGAGTCACATTTCCTGTTTTGTTCCTGTTCTTCTTATCAACATCAGTGTTTGAAAAGGAATTATTTTTGGTGACTGTATTGTCCTTGTCTGTTGTAATTTCCAAGAAGCAGGAATTGTTTCCTGTGCAGTGTGATATTATAATTTTCGTATTTCCTCTGCATGTATTTTTAACAGTATCTTTTGATTCAATCAATGCAAATTTTCGTTCTTGCTTATTGAAAACTGCATAACTTCTTATAGCACGACGTTTAAATATCAATACATTTATTACTGTGAACATAATGAATACAAGTAGTACCCCGGCAATAAAAAGAAGGAAATCTCGAAGGGAAAAAGAAATAATTTGATTAACAGAAGATGGGGACTGAAGAATTTTCAAAGACAATTCTTTTTATGTAGATGATGTCGTAACACTAGCGAAGAATTCATAGGAGTCTGTAGATGACCGGCTCGATGATGCATGGACATCTGTTGTGTTGTCTGTAAAAAAAAAATTACATACCATAGACAACAGGCCCTAAAACCCTAAAGTGCAAACTTAGATTTAACAAAATCCTGTTTCCGAAAATATTTGAGCTTTATTGATTGATTGTATATTGTTTAACGTCCCTCTTGAGAATTTTTCACTCATATGGAGACGTCACCGTATGCCGGTGAAGGGCTTCAAATTTAGACCTATACTCGGCACTCAGGGCCATTGAGCAGTGAGGGTTCTTTAACGTGCCAGCGCCTACCGTGACACGGGACCTACGTTTTTAAGGTCATATCCGAAAGACCCGTGACTTTCACTTCTGATGCCGAGCGCTTGGCGAAGGAACAGTCACTACCTATTTTTACGTCTAAGGTTTGACGCGGCGCCGGGAACGAGAATCGAACCCGGACCTCCCGATCACGAAGCGAACGCTCTACCACTAGGCTACCGTGAACGGTCTATTTGAGCTTTATGTTTCATGTAAAAAAAAGAAGATATTTGAATAATATTTAAATACAAACATATCTTTAATGCGCCCGAATTTATTCGGGGCGTATATTATTTTTGTCCTCTCTGTCTGTTTGTCTGTTTATCTGCTTGTCTGTTTATCTGTTTGTCTGCCTGTTGTCAACTTTAACCCTCGCCATAACTTTTGAACCGTTAGAGATAGAGACTTAATATTTGGTATGCATTCCCCACTTATCTGTCACTTTCAATTGACACCAAGGTCAATGACTGTGTGACCTTGAATGTGACCTATACGCTTGAAATAGCTTTTTTGAACTTTCGCCAAAATTTTTGACGCATGAGAGGTAGAGACTTCATATTTGGTATGCTTACTCCACTTATTAAGCACTTTCAACTGAAATCAAGGTCAATGACCTTGTGAACTTGACTGTAACCTATTTGCTAAATATTGCTCTTTAGAACTTTGTTGCCGCCGGGTGCATAGTGTTTCACAAACACATCATGTTTAATATTGTTTTGTAATCAAAATAATTTCAGAATTTTCAATCAATTCAAATCTTGAAATACACTTGTTCTTCGTCTATGATAAATCCGTGCAAATGATAAGATATATGTATATGAACGGTTAAATATAAAATATACCTAAACAACCCGAGATAAAGTTACATGTTTGTAGTTCACATTGGCATTTTTCATCACAGTCTGTTCCGTAATGTGGATATGGACATGACATGTTACAGTAAAGGCCGTAATACCCAATGCTGCACTCTGAAAAAGGGAAAGAAGATAAATAAAAATATTGAAATGTTTTAGTATTTTCTACAGCCTTTCCGATTTTGCAAACGGAGATCTATTGAATAGAAAAAACAAGACTGTTTTGAAATACATTGTAATTTGTTATTTCAAGTAATATTTTTCATAATGTCTTTTTTCTTTAACTTTGTTTGATACTAATTAATACACCATTAGCATATGAAATCAAAAAGTACATGCATATATTAAAATGTATGTTCATAAAATTAATATAGAGGTTGAAATCTGTTATTATAATACATGCATGTAAGAAATATTTTATAAACTAATATGTCAATGCTTAAATTACTTACATGCAATTTTTGTTTATTGATCAAAAGCTTTAATGTAATCAATAGAAATTAAATTCAATATACAATTGTCTTTTGTCTGTTTTCATAGCAGTTGGGAAAAGAGGAGGAATAAAAAGTATTTACTTCTGCAGCCCTGCAGTCCTTCATCCCATGTAAAACCGAAGCAGCATTCATTTTTTCTGTGTGAAAAAAATTGATGAATAAATCAAATGGCTTCAAATATTTAGAGCATGAGAAATAAATATGAACTTCAAGTACATGTATATATAGTGTTAACGAAAAAAATAATAAATCCTGATATTGACAGGTCTGGTACCATGACCGTAAACTGAGAATAGACTTAAGTCAAGATTTCAATATGTTATAACTCGAGAAATAATTTTGATAATAAAATAAAAGTTTCATCTTATGTTTGAATTGAAGTGTTCTGCACAATTACAAATTTTCACGCTAAAATTTAAAATAAAACTTAAGATATTGAAAATCTAAATTTTGACTTAAGTCTATTCTAAGTTTAGGGTCATGGGGCCTGGTTTCATGCTTCCTGATTATGATATAAAATAACAAGGTTATATTTACATTTAAATGCAATTAAAATGCAAATGACATAATTGTATATATGCAGTATTATGTACATGTTATTGGGTATATATACATATGTAAGATATATAACGCACATAAGATAACAGATAAATATAACTTCAGGCGTAATTTGTTAATTCCTTCACGTTTAACAACATTTTTTTCTCAATCATTATAAAACCTGAAATGAGGAGACTGAGAACTGTTTTTTTCTTAAGAAAATGCTTGCTTCGTGATTGGGAGACCCGGGTAAGATTATTGTTCGCCCCGCAGCGTCAGATCTGAGACGCGTAATCATAGGTAAGGACTATTCCTTTGCATACAAACCGGTATAAGAAAACATAGGCTGTTCAAATGAGACCTTATATAATGAAATTAGGGTACTTAATGAAAGGGCAAGTAATGACTGAATAAGTAACTTTCTTTTCTCAATGTCCCTGAAAGCCGAATATAGGTAAAGGATTAAAACCCTTCATCGGATTTTATCTGAGCGTCCTTATAAATCTCACATAGGACGTAAAATAACAGTCAATCAAGAGAAATATTGAGCAGATCTTAAATTTTCTTTTTAATGTTTTCATTTATCATGTTAATATATCTTAATTATTTTTCTTCCACAGAATTGATCTGTAATTTTTAAATCACTGATTCCCAATATTAAGATTCTAAACCTGCATGAAATATTTTCATTGATTTTAAAGACACTTAGTTGTGTTTTTTTTTTTTTTTTTTTTTTTTTTTTTTTTTTCAAAACTGCGAAGTTTATTCATTTGTTAGAACACACAGTTCTTAAATGTTCAACAAAAATCCAAATTATATATCAGCGTTATTTTCATCAATGTTAGGAGCAACCAATTGTTTGAAGTTTATTCATCTACTAGAATCAAATCAGTTTCATAAAATGGAAAGACTCCTTTAAAAAGGATATTTTAAGAGGAAGGAGGAAAATATAGAAGAAATGACGGAGTCCGTTTAATAGCAACAAAGTACACATATTTACATTTATAAAAAATATATCACATTCCTGGAAAACACGTTGACACATTACTAAGTAGAGTCAGATCCATGAACTTTTTTTTCAGTAAAATAGGAAGTACATGGTGAAATGTTAACCAATCTATCTTGATGCAATTTTTTTTAAGAACAACCAGAATATTAAATTTTGTTTTAGGTAATAAAAGAGAAATTCCATTAAATGAATATTGTTTTTTTTTCTCTCAAATGCTGCAATTTAGATTCAGTCCACTTCATTTTGCTCTGAATACATGTATTATCACAAAAAGATTTTTACAATGTATTTATAGATGGGGTATTTGAGACTTCTCTTTCAATTCTTATTTTTAATTTTGAATAAAATGCATCATGATAAATTTTACATATTTTTTTCTTTCAATGTCCTTGCAGAGAGTTTCATATGCAACGAATGAAAATCCTTTTTTTTTAATGTTAGAAATAATTTACTCCGGGAAAAAAAGAAAATCTTATACAGCATACAAATCATATTTTTGGTCAGATTATTTTCTTTTCCTACACATATAGAAAGTTTGTTGTTACTGAAGTAGAGGAGATAAATTTGCAAGATTTCACCCAGCCTTGTTATGAAAACCTTGCCTTTTTTCTAAGTTTTTTTTTTTTGTTAAGTAATCGAACGCCCTCAAAAAATTGTGAGAATTTCTGAAAATTCATCCTTAATTTTATTATTTAACTGTAATTTGAGTCAGCAAATATAAACGCTATTTATTTATTTATTTATTTTGTAATGTCAAAATGTACCACAATATGTCTCATATCATTGAGAAAAAAATGATAACGATGTTCATAACGGAATTACAAAGAATCTGAATAAATGACAGCATTGTTTGCCATAGGAGATGAAAGAATGGCGATAACATTGAAGAACACGTCATTTGGTGTAATTCATATCATAGATCAATTGGAGTGCTATACTTTTCTCTCTCATAGCATTCAACCTTCCTGAAATAATTAACTTCTGAAGAGCAAAGACTAATCCAGTAACTTAGTAGCTTGCAAGTTATTTATTCTTCATGTTTTTTTTTCCTGCGTTGGGGATGAAATACGTATAATATGATTTGCCTATTGTTTGCATATTGTTTAACGTGCCTCTCGTGATTTTTTTAACCATATCAAGACGCCATCACTTGCCAGAGAAGGGCAATAAATTTTAACCATTGTTCGGCACTCAGAGCCAAGAACAAGAAGGAATCGTTTTGGTGCCAACAACCTCTGCAGCACTGAAACTCGGTTTAAACAGTTTCATCGAAAGGACTGCTATCCAAGCCCCGAAGGGGATTCAAATGATCCCTAACTCTAGACCAGGCAGTGTTACCACAGCGCTACACGCGCTCGACGGATTTGTTTAAAATATGTGATTATAATTTTGTTTGATGCTCGTACAAAATTCGATATTTAATGAAAAATAACCATGTAGTATATTTCAAATACAATAATGAATTAACATTATATAGAGAAGATGTGAATTTATTCAATATCATAAAATATAATTTCTTACCCTTCACATCTCCGAGGCATCAGCGTTGTACTATTTACTATCAATTTTTGTAAATATAGCATAAAAATAAAAACAATAATAACACTTGTACATGCTGTCATTTCTCCCCACTATCTGACATTGGATTTGCTGAAAAGTTTATTTTTCACGGAAATATAAAAAAAGATCAGAGTATAAATGGGTCATTAAATTTTGCATTTCCTTTATTCGGGGAAATCTGATTTTTCTTCGTTGGAGCCATATTTATATTGACTTTTCACTTAGTATCACAGTATCATCCCTGTTTTTCCTCGTTAGCCTACACGACATTACCCTTTAATTCAAACATTGGCCTTCTTGAAGACTTCCATTTGACATCAAAAACAATGAAAATACTATTATTACATCAATTATGGTTCGACCAGAGTCCATTAATCGAGTCACTTCCTTTAATTTATTTTTATTAAGCTTAATTTTTTTTTTAAAAATGGGTACCCTGCAGTTTGTTTGTTTGTCTGTTTTTTGTTTTTATTATTATTATTATTTTTTTTTTTTTGGTTTGGTGTAAAATATTGAAGATGACTCCGAACTGGAATGTATGAAAGTGCAAGGGATAGACCTTCTCGAATCAAATTATGTAAGAGGTGGAACATTGTGTTGCAGTTTTAGCAGTTGATTACCAATAATAAATTTCTAATTCAGTGAGAAATCAATGATTTTTTACAACTTTAAACGCATCAAATATAACACTTTTGATATTGATTCTATTTTATCCCCAATAATATTTTTGTGAAGATCAGTTAAGAATATTTAATTTTCGGAGTTTGTGAATGTACATCTAATGTTAAACATGTTCATGTCAGCAAGGGGGGGGGGGTGTTTTTGATTAAAAAAGGCAGAATAACACAGACTGAATGAAAAGGAAACAACAATTACTTTAGTTCATTTTTCTTTTCGAAAAGAATTTGAAATGAATGATATCACAAATGATAATATGACCTTAATATTCATAAAAGATGCATTCAGTCTGTGCTTTTTATAATATATTTTTTAGTTAACAGATGCTGAGTGCAACAAAAACATCTGTAAGATTTATGTCCCGCACTGCCATTCTATTTATACACATAATAACTCATTAAGCCTTGTCAGATTAAAGCAGGTTTCAGTGTCTAAAATTCAAATATCTTAAAACTTCACAAGACGTTTCAATCTTTGCACTTTGTGACTCTACATATAGGAGACTCCATCTCCATCAAGCAATATTTAGTTTTTTTATAACTAATAGCAAAAATCATTATGATTAATTACATCGGATGAATAGAATATTATACCTTTTTTCTTTTAAAACTTTCTTTTTCTCAAATACATGTATATTCGCAAAATATGTTCATAAAACAACGAGTAATCCTACAGACACTTGACCTTTAATGATCGTTTTTAAGTGCGCAACTAAATTGTGTACTTTAACATTAAGGGGGTAGACCCACAATCAAAGAGCTCATGGCAATATGCATGCAAACCTTGCTTCATTTTAAACAATCCCAATTCATTTAAGACCCTTGAATGAGCTGTCACCACACAATCGGACTCTATCCCGGTATGACGGTTTACTTAATCACATATATATTCGATAAATCCGGAATTCATTTTTTAGTGTTATGAATAAATCATTGAATCCAGAACTCTTTGTAGTATACTGTTTGAGTCTAAGTCATTAACAAATAAGCAATACGAGGGGTTATCAAAAAGTTCGTGGACTAGCGCCATGAAATTAAAACCGCTTTAGTTACATCAGTGAAGTTTGAAATATCTATTCAGCATCATCTTTTCTATCTAAAGAATAAACCATGAATCATTTATTTTAATTTTCAATAAATTAGTAATGTTTTTGTAAGCAATGGTATGTCCAGGCGGCGCAACCTCGAAAACGACGTTTTTGCGACCTATGTGTGACTGAGAAAAACTCTTTTGATATGAACATTTGACATCCAAAATTCCCATAAATTCAGGTGTGTGTCGGGACACCAATGTTCCATAAAATATGAAATTAACACTTCATTCTGGACGTTCTATGAAATTTCATCGTAAATTTTACATGGAATATCCAACTAAATGAGGCCTTGAAAATGACGTCAACAGGGGGGAGGGGTTTCTTTTTTCAACATTCTATCAAGTTTTGCCCCTGAAAAGACTTATTTAGACCTAAGAAATGTTTAAACTGGCTACAGAGAAATAATATGCATCCAGAATACTTGTCTTTTAATGTCAAAATAGATTCAGAGAGAAAAGGGATACACAGTTAATGTCGATGTGTAGTCAAAGTGTGAAAAATCAATCGCGTCAAAAAATGACGTTGATCATATGTTGTAGGTATTGAACTCCCAAAAGCAAAGTATACTGGCACAATCAAGCGAGGATCTCACCCAATGTATAAATCCATTTAGAATATTATATTCATTGAAAGCCGCTGTTCATGACATTGTAAAGTCATATGAATAAGACGGGACTAAGTCCTTACTCAGCTCCAGGGAATCTCATCCAAAAAAGTACATGAGGTAGAAGAAGACGACATTTAAAAACAATGACGTTGTCGGACGTCATGAAAATAAACGACAGCAGCGCCGGGTGATCATATAATGTCGTTTTTATTTTATAATAATTTGGCAAATAATGAACGTATCAAGCTAAAATTTTCAACATTTCTTTATTTTTTGTTGTTTTATGTTCCATATAAATTTTGAAAGCACAGACTGCATAGTACTAATTTTATAGCCTCAGTCCACGAACTTTTTGATAACCCCTCGAATACATGATTCTCAGTCTTGCTTCTTTAATATTTTTGTGTTTTACGGTCCACGTGCCAGATAATCTTAAATTAAGGAACACACATATATTTTACATGGCTCCTGATGGAAATCGTTTGTACGTATTATGTAATACTGTATAGGGGATTAATTTCACGGGTTATAATTTTCACGTTTTTCTATTATCTGACACGATCGCGGTTTCATGAATTCGCGGAATTGGTACGTGTTTATAATAAAGTTACCTCCATTGTCAATCTCCGTTTAAACCATTCCACAACTACATGTAAACGACATTAATCAGCATTGTGTCTTTATTTCATGAACAACAGGGTAGGTTAATATAAGATAGTTAGATTTCAGAAATAATTGACGATTAAATAAGTAAAGTGCAGTTATCGAAAGTCCTTGACTATAACGTTATATGCTATTATGATGAGTGCATGTACACCCAAGATCTTCAATACAACGGGGCGAAAAACCACTCGTCATAATAAATGTGTTAATAAATAATATTCTTCCGCATCTTAAGTAATTTCGATAGTTATTTGATTTTTTTAAAACCAAAATGTCGATAATATCTAATATGTTGGATATTTATGCAGATAACAAATACACGTGGTAACATAAGTTACGCACGGGTAATCAAAACCCACGTGTGTTTTGATTAATGGAACAAGTAGCGTTGGTTGTCACAACATTTTTTTAAACAAATACAGGTTATTATCTACTGCTTTGAATTAAAGGAAAGCGTGATAATTAAAATAATTGAATGACAAGTACTACTCGTAATAACTGAAATAACCATGTACTGCACGTATATGCATGTATATAATACTATCGTAGTCTATTCTCAAATTTTCAATTAAAACATGAAAATTTATTCACTGTTTCTTGAATTCACGAATTTATTAACACGCTGAGGTCACAATTATTTTTTCCTGTACATGGAATGTAAACATGCCACGTTTAAAAATATAGGAACAAGCATATTTGAACGAATTTTTTTTTCTTCAGAATTTTGATAAAAAAAACCTGCTTCTAAACGCATTTTTTCTTGAAATCTAAGACAACATCAGGAGATAACTCGAAAGAACTTTCACTTTTCCATGGCCCTGAAAGCTGAATATAAGATGTAATTAGAAGGTTTTTCATTGCTTTATCTGGACGTCTCTGTATGAGTTAGAATATCTCGAGCTGGATTTGAAAGAAATAATTAATCAAACTGAGTCTTGACACTTTCTTTTCAATGCTCTAATTAATTTGTTCAAATTTCAATTCCCTTCAAAGTTGATGTAACTCTTCACATCTCTAGGGTCTCGGCCTTTTACTTTTTACAGTAAATGTTTTTAAAAACAAACATGAAATAATGTGCAATAGCTGTTTATTTCTGACATCGATCTTTGCAGTTAAGTTGAAATTTCAAAGAAATATAAAATAATATTAGAGGATGAACGTTTACGAGTCATAATAATATGCATTTCATTTATTTTGATTTTTTCTTTATTGGAGCCATTCCTTTCCCACCTACAACTACAGTATTACAAACACGCCGTGTTTTTTTCTTGTGAGGGAAAATGAACATGTACACATCCTTTCCTTGAACAATAAATATTTTTGAAAACTCATTTGACATCGAATTATATGGAAATGCCCTTTGAAACAGTGATTGTTTTATAAACAGATACAGGAAGATGAACATTCATTAACAATACTGAATCTCTCTTCAAATATCTATTTAAAATTACATGTAAATTGATAACCGCTAAATTTAAATATTCCAATAATAGCAAAAATAATTAATAATGAAATTGATTTATGATATCTGATAATCAAAATTTTATAATTGTTATTCTTTTAAAAGAAAAACACATCTAAAAAGTTAGCGCATAAAAAAAGTACGAGGAATCCTACAGGCACTTCAAATTTAATGACAGACTTAAAGTGTGCAGACGGATCATATGCTCTAAATTAAAGGGGTAGTCCCCCAAACAAAGAGCTCAAGGCGTTATGTTTCATGCTAATTTGGTTTTTACGATTTCTATTCAATAACGACCCGTTGAATGAACTGTTACCACACAAAGCGAATTTATCCTGGCCTGGTATTACAGTTTACTAAAATTCCTGTTTTATCCGTAGATACTGAATGCAAGTAATTCTACAATATTTATTACAAAAGCACTAACTTCAGATTTTTTTTTTCAAATACCTCTCTTAAGAAGTCAAATGAATTAATGAGCACTTAACATAAAATTATGATTTATGAATTCATTTTAGAATGTGTACTTACTGTATCATGATCAAATGACGGTTATAAAGAGATAAAGTTATTGGACCACTGTCCACGGATCACATAAATCGTTTAAGTGATACAATGGGTCAAAATACAATATCACAAGATCTTTCCTTTGATATCAAGAAAAAAGGGACCGATCCCTTAAAGTATCTTATCTTGACGAAAAATTGGAGAGGAAACCTGCTCAATGCTAGCAGCAAAATTTTATCTAATTATTATTATTATCATTATAGATAAATATCAAATGGAACCGTACACTTTTTAGCATGCATAACGATGGAAGTTTGAATAAGGTAAGAAGTGGTGTTACATATGTACCACGAATTATTTAACATGAATTAATTAAAATTAACCGTTACCTCACGCCTCTATCTCTCATTTTATTTCTGTCACTCACTGAAGTTTTATTTTTTAGTTCTTTATTTCTTAACTATTTTTTTCTACACTCGGTCGTTTAGGTATCTACACCCCTGCACATCAGCATAACCTAGCCATTGTCATAAAAGCATAATCTCTTCTCTGCTCAATTTTCAGTTATTTATTTTCAACTGATTCGTTTTAAATAGCATATCAATGACGAAGCGTCAAAGGAAAAAAATGTGCATTGTCTATCACAGCGTTTCATAATCTAAATCAGGAGTATCCAAAACAAGGAAATATATGATAATCTTGTTAATATCTAAATTTTACAAACAACGGAAACACCTGTACTAAAAATATCTAAAGATATTTCAATAATAACTATCTTTTTATAACCTCTATGAAATGCTAGGATTCTCTGCTTCCGCGCGGTTCTGGGCTAACGAGACGTAAAAGTGTATTTGTTGGGTAAGATATAATCATTGCTATGCTTTTGAAAACAATTATTAAACCTTTTAGATTTTCAAATATATTTTAATTATTTCTAAAGAAAAAAGTAGATGTATCGGTGTAAAAGAAAGCTATTAAAGATTTATTAATTGCCCATTAAATAATATATGATTTACAAAATTAGACATAGGATATGTAATACAATGTCTTAAATTTTGTAATTTTTTTCTCTTGATTGATCAAATTTAAAAGCGACATATACTTTATATTTAAGTTTAACCATAAATTTGCTCATAGTTGTTTTAAAAGTATGCTTCTCAAATTATATCTTAGCATTGTAGAAAAAAAATTGTTTTATATGGAATCTTCGTGGAGCTTTTTTCGTCTTTGTCTATTTGTAGTGAATATAATTGTACAGGTAACATTTTTGTATATATTCTATGTCTATCTATCATAATACCTACTCTATTGCTAATCAAATCATTGCGTCTTTAATGACAAAGTTTATACTCATTGAACAAATAAAACAGAGAAACATAAAATAGTGAATGCATATGTATCATTTCATACATAACATGTAGTAATATGTATTTGTTTACTATTATTTGCAATTACATGTTTTTCATGCAGATATATGGCAAAGAAACATGCCTTTTAAGTAAAGTAGAACCGGTCAGTAGATGTCCTCGCACAAAAGATGAATGGGAAGCACAGGCCCTCATAAAGAACTGTTCTAGTGGAACTTTGCGACCCTGCTTGGTGTACCACTGTCTCATCAATACATGGATGAACGTGACTTTGTCTGTTTGTGCAAAGCCCAAAAGAATTATTGGTAAATATTAAATAAATTACAAGTAAAGACATTCTAATTGCAAGTGAAAAAAATGAAAAAGACAAATGTTCTCCAAAAATAAGCCAAAACAAAATAGCAAACAGGAATTCGAAGTTAATCCGAACAATTTGATATTGAAAAGTAACGGTATGAATACACTTTAATTCAAGCAATTTATGTTTATTAAGTTGACGCTAAAAGGGAGCCAATTACCTCGTATATCCTCTTGGATATTTTTGGAGAGAGGCTAGGGAAGCAAGAAAAAGAGAGATATATTGAAGTAAAATGTCAATTATTTAACATTGTTTATCATAATTACAGGTTATCACTGCCCAGAGTTCAACATGAGGGGATGTAGGATTGAACCAAACCTTTTCACATCTTGTCAAAACTTCTCTACGTCTTGCCAATTTAGATATGAATCCACGGAAGCATACGATTGTGAGTTTTAGTTTAGGGGCATAAATGGATATTTTTCTAAAGTATTATGTGAGACTTATTTATTATTATTATTATTATTATTATTATTATTATTATTATTATTATTTTACACTGTAGTAATAGGAACCACAACAGAAAACAGTTGATTATTGTAACTTTTCTTAGATATTAAGATATGTCAGTCGTGAAATTAGTTATATCAAGAATTTTGAAGGATTATACTTTAGACTAGTACTTATAAAATATGGCTCAACACTGGTAGGAAAATAGGGGAACAATGTGCATCTTACTAAGATGTATATAATTAATCTTACTTTTTGCACTTCAATTGTGATTCTTTGATTGATCACTTGAAATTTTATCCTATTTTATCATATGTAACATTTATAATTTCAATATATATGATTTTTACGTACAATAGTTTAACTAATATTCATCATTGAAGACATCATGTAAATTAATGCGCATTAATTATTGTTTGACCTGTCTGCTCTAAGGCAGCATCATATATAGGTATAAGAAAAACTTAATAGGCAATAAGATATTTTCTTATATCGTTTTATTACTGTATATAAATTCATTAAAGAGCGGTTAAAAGTATCGTGATGGTAAAAATAATGAAAGATAAATTCATTGAAAGTTTGTTAAGGTCCCTCTCGTGAGTTTATCCCGCATATGGGGACGCCACCACATGCGTGGAAAGCTACATATTTTTACCTATGCTTAGCACTCAGGGCCATTTATAATTAGCAGTGACAGATCTTTTTCGTATCAGTGCCTACTGCGACTTTGGACCTCGGTATATATGGTCTCTTTCGAAGTACGCGGGTCTCTACGTCAAAAGAGGAATTCGAACCCGCAACATGAGGATGAACTTCTAACTCCGCGACATCAAAGTAGACTCTCTAACTTCTGCACCACTCGGGCCACAAGATAATGGAAAAATGGGTCAATTATGTAAATTTAATTCTGAGATATTGGTGTCAAAATTCCCGATTCTTAGGCAATTACGGAGTAAGGGAAAAAGTTTTATATGATTTTTTTTTTAAATAAATCTAAATTTTTTTGTGGTACACGAATATTATTCTTTTTATTCACTAGCAGTAATTAAAACCTTCCAGTTCTCACATGTGTTTAACTTTTAAGTGCAAAACAATTTTATTTATGATTTTATTCAAATTTTGCTATAAAAATTTAATCAATATTTTTTTCAGATGAATATATTTATATCTTTTTTAATATGTTTATATCTAACTTTGTTCGAAATAAAAATATATTGAAAAGGGTGGATATATATAATTGACAATAGTCCTTCTGTAATACATACGTAGAATGTGGGTCAAATTGGCTCTAAGGTATCATTTTTGTCCTCGTCTGCATGACTGGGTGAGCAAAATACATAAGATATTTCTAGGCAAAAAGTTGCATCATAAAGTTTATTTTCATTAACTTAATACATTTTTTATAAAATTATCTGGTAGTTCAATGCATTCTGCATTCTATTAAGATTTTCTAAATAGCAAATATATGATTACAATATGGAGTCAATTTTAACTAATATTTTCCAGATATTAGCCTCACGATTTTTTAAAATTCTATAAAATCATACAACAAAATAGTAAATACATATATTCTTTTTATACTCTTTGCCCACCATCCACAAGAATTAACAAAACGTATAATTCAACCTGGCAATTTTGGGATACCGAATACTACCAGATATGCATCAGTCCAAAATCAATACTGATTTTACACGCGTTTACGTCAATTTGTAAAAAAAAAAAACGGTAGACTACAAAATTTGCTGCTACTGTCTTTACTGAATCCCTCTATATAACATTAAATATTACCCCTACATGTATAACATTATAGATGTGTGTTCTTCTTTCGTTTTTACATAGTACAGGAATGCTATGCATTGGTTCCAAAGCCGATTGGGGAAAGACAAACAAGATTCAGAAAAACAACCAGTGACATAATCAGGAAAAGCAATGGGGAAATGTAAGTTTTATTCATTGTTAAAATAAATTGAGATTCTTTGAAACGTTATCTTAAAGAAAATTTTTGTTATTCTTATTGAAAAAACTTATATGACATATTTAACTGGTTTATACATATATACGTTTGCTAGATATGACCAAAGAAGGATAACTTTGGTATTTTATGGATTTTTTTTAGTTTAATCTACCTGCAGTACTGAGTAATTCGATTGTCTTTCAAAAAAAAATAAATATATGCACTTTCAAAATTCAATGATTTGAATATTTCTTTTATTTCAGGCCTCCAGTCTGCTTCAGTAGATTTTTAACGATATTGCTGCACTTGATTCCTCTTCTCTAATTATGAATCAGAATTTGTATGAATAAATGAATAAATAAAAGGTTGATATACTTATTTTCCATTTTTTTTAATTTTTCTAATCTTTTGGAAGTCCAGCATTTCTTCAATGCTGGTGGTCGTGGTAGCGGTCTTCAAGATACATGTTTTAATCCATGTATCTTCTTTTCTTCCTTAATTCATTCGATTATTGAGAATTAATGACGTCGTGTGTCATTAGTCTGAGGGTATAACCGTTACGTATACATTGCTGATTTTACAGTCAGATTCTGTTGTTGCGTGACCTTCATCATTTAACGTCTGTACATCTGACGATGATAATGTATGGACATTATTTGGCAGTACATAGGGGTTGTCTTGGTCAACTGTATTCAAGGAATTTATTTCACTTGTTTGACTTGTTGTCATCGTACGAGGTTTTTCTTCTTTACCACAAATGTCCCTTGATGAAATATTTATAGAGTATGATTCTCTCTTACGGTTGTAAAAAATAGAAAGATTACCAAAACCCTGAAATAATATCTCGTACCCAAGTGTTTCATACTCATTGGTATTTTGTTGTGCATCACTCTTGGTTTTGCGTATAACATCTTGCAAAGACAGGTCCTTTTTCCTATAGAGTGTCTTCCTCTTACGTAAAACACAGTAAAGAACTATCGGAAGTGTAACTAATAGTAAAACAGATCCCATAACGAACAGAATTGACGTGAGTAGAAGATTATAACGCGTATTTGGAACACTGGCCACAGGTATTCTTGTCCAGGGGAAGTCTGAAACATTTTCAACACGTGAAAAGAGTAAACCTACAAATGGTTCTGGTGACCTCTCTTCGTTGGGTTCTGTTTGAACCATTTTCAGACTTTCCGATGATGCTGGAATAAAAATAATAATAATCAACAAGCAAGAAATCGTGTAAAATTTGAGTACAATGTACGTAATATTCATTTTACTAGCAGTTATCTGATATCTTTGCGTCAAAAGTTATTCATTGATATGCATGTACTTACACAAAAAACGTTCACAGCCATAAGAAATATCACACTCTGATCTATTACAAATGCATGTTTGCAGACATTTTTCTCCGTAGTATGGGAAAGGACATGCATTTTCGCAACTAAATCCAAAATATCCATTTGGACACTCTAAAACAATGATTATTTAAAATTGTCAAATTATGATTCTGAATCTTACGATATTGCAATTGACACGAAACTATTTCATTTGTAATCAAGCTTATACTTATGCATTTTCCTTTTATTACATCCCATTTATATCCCGAGCAGCACCCCTTTCTTCTAAAAATAAAAAAAATAAAGATATGAATTATTACAATCAACTTTCTAAAAAAAAATCTGAATTTTAGGAGGTTTTGTTTAAAAAAACTACCATTTTTGAGTCTAGACCAACAAAGTTGATGGTTGTAAATATAGGTTACATAATGCATAAATATATCCAGGTCGTTGATTGATGTAGTAACATTAATTGTTTTCACTTGAAGAAACCTTTTGTCATCCAATGTTCTTTTTTTATTAGAAGATAATTATAAAAAGAGAAATCAATGTTTGAAATCAGTTTATTATAAGGCAGAACTGACAAAGTAAGAAATAATGCACGATATTTATTTTGAAAAAGTTTTTGGCGCTGATTATGGAAATAACGGATATAATTTGCATATTATGTAAACTTGAATCGTCATGGTCTAAAAAAAAATAATGAATGTGCATAATGTTTTGTTGGCTAATAATTGTAATGTTTTACTAAAAATTAAAATTAAACGCAGCAAGCTCTATGTTAAACGATAAAAAATTATTTATTACAAAACCCTAATGACAGGGTTTTTTTAAAAGGTGATATAATTATATTTCAATGAGAATTGTTTCTATTCACCACCAACCACCGAAAAAATGCACTATTTGGCCATAAGTAAAAAACATCGGACTCCGGGAATATTTATAATTCATGTGTTTCTAGAAAATTAATGCGGAAAGGAACAAGAAAAAAGAAAAGCCAATAGCTAAAAAAAATAGAAGAAACGATGACTCTTACTTGTCACATATTGTGGAGGAGACGCAATTTCTTGAGATCACAGTAACTGCCAGAAAGAAACACAGCTTCTTCAAAACCATTGTTAGAATCTGATGAGCGTTCATTGCCTCGACTAAAATTTAACTTTCTTTTCGAAGTTTTAATTGCTGTTTAAAAATCTATAGTTATTTTTTTTAAACATCCATAAAAAATCATTTCCGGTTAATCTAACGTTGCGGAAACATGTATGTTTTCAATACGCATCTATCAAATCAAATATCTAAACAAAATTATAAGTGGAAATATCTTCCACATAGCTGTTTCCTGGCACATTATTACACGCAATCGAGACATCCAACTACATGTATATTAATAACTATCCGCCATTAAATGTTTAAAATGTACAACAGAGAAACAAATTATGACATGATTGTGGAATCATTGATACTCGATGACCAATTTTATTGCTAAATTCATTTTGTATATACATATTACAATATCTTAATTAGAAAGATCAACGTAATATAACATAAATAGAAAAACAAATATGTTCTTATCTGTTAATATATTTTATGTCATTAAAAAGATCGGTTTAAATGCAGGAGGAAAGGTAAACTAACTCATAAAAAATAAGAGAACTCATTGATATTATTTTCCTATTTGTTTGCTTCAAAATATATCGTTTTCGACCAGTTCATAAAAAACAGAAGTAAAAGTCCTAATCATTTTATTTCAAGACAGCTGGTATAGACAAAAGAGTTACAGTATCGTTATCATGCATTTAAGAATGCACAATTTGTTTGAAAATTTTGTAACAACTTTATATTAAAAAAAAGGAAAACATTGGGGTCAACCCAAGAGTTTAGAATGAATATGCTTTAATTTTTTTAACATTTTACTTTACGATATATAATTGTTGTTTACAAGCTGTATTGACAATATAATTGCCAAATGAGCTTATTTCGGTAGCACCTCACCTGGATTAAAAAATCTACCTTAAGCAGTGGGTACATATGTATTCTCATCTATAAAGATTAAAGGAAGCCATTAACATTGATAAAATGTTCAAGTTTACACGTTATAGCAGGATAAATTTCGTAGTTTTAAATTAATTCATTCTTTTAGAAAAGATTAAAAATCAAATTTGACACCAAACCTGTGTTGTTTTTATGTTTAGTTTATTTAAAAAACAATATATGAACGAAAATGTACAAAAATGACAGATAATACAGAACTAAATATAATTTCAATTGTTGATCACGTTTTTTTCCCTCATTTGTCATGAGGGATCTAATATTCCATACTTCTTTATCAGCTAATTGTGCCAAAGAACACACTATATGTAAATGCAATAAAACATGCTCTTATCGAATGATCTTTAAATACCACCCGATGACTTGTTTCCATTTTTAAAATATTTCGGTTTCTCTGAAGTCTTAATATAGAAATTATCAATCTGACGACGGCACACACCAAAGATTAACAATTTACTGACATTATTATTGTGGCTAAGTGTTATTTCTTAAATCTACATCTCAGGGGTTTGTACACTTTTCAAAATCTAAGATTGTGTTCAGTATTTGATATATATCGCTTCGATTTTCAGTTATATTTCAGAAAAATTTATAATGTTTTAAATCGAAAGTAAAATTCCAAACCTATTAGCAATGTCAGTGAATAGTTTTAGGGTGTTTAATGAAGATATACAGTTCTTTCTGAATGTCTTTTTTTTTTTACAAAATAGATATATTGGTTAATGAGTGAACTCTCGAATGTTGATTTCTGGTAACAAACGTAAAGATGGATTTTTTACTTTTGTGTCGTGTTTGAATGAAGATGCATTTAGGACAAGGTATTTTTGGATTCCTCATTTTAGTTTTTTAAGTACCCTATTTATTTAACATACATACATTTTTACGAACAAGTTATTCAGTGCATTCTCAATGTCACTGTCTTTTTTAATAAAGCATGTAAGACATAGCTGACTGGTATTCCCTTAGCTACTTTTCCTTTAATTTTTTTAGAAGCCTTTCATTCAGATGTCGTTTTTTACCTCTCCATTATTTTGGCAGTAATGTGCTTTGTGTTTCCAAAGGTAATTCGTGTCTCTCACAAGTCTAAATAATTTAGAATAATGCCAATTTGGCGGTTAACTTAACTATCCTATACTATACTACAATATACTACATATATGTATACTATACTATACTATACTATACTATACTATACTATACTATACTATACTATACTATACTATACTATACTATATTCTATCAAAATATTGTGAAATACGTGTATTAAAAAGATCCTATGGTTGTCTAATATTTTTCCATTCCCCTGTAATTTTGGAAATTAATGTTGGCAACAAAAATAATTATCATAATAATAATGATACATCTGATCATCATTTATTTTTCTTTGAAACACATGTATACTTTAGATAAATGGCAGATTCAACGAAACAGATTGCTCCAAAGTAATAATGGTCAAGAAAGTAGATGTATGTCCAATTGATAGAGACAAATGGCTACAAGAATCCAAAGAAAAGCAGTGTTCAAATGCAGATGAACAATGTCGTCAAATGGTTTACCACTGCATGACGAATGCGTTCAAGAATGCAACTTTCACTTTTTGTGCTGAAACAGTCAGACTTTACGGTAATTAAAAATGTATCGTTTCAAAAATCATTATCTCTAAAAAAAAAAAAAAATAGATTCTCCTGATGTGTTGAGTCATGTTACAACTTTACTAAGGCTATCACTTACCTTTTCTTAATTAAGATCGCTGATTTAGCAGAAGTGTTGGCATAACTGTGAATGGTTGTTTATGTGAAAAAAAAATCTTTTTCTATCAAGCAAAAGTGTGTCTGCTAAATGAACATGTATGTGTCCTACAATCCCAGACAGCTTGACAGTAAGGTCAACTGCATATTTATGTTTTCAGACTGGCTTCCCTCGTTTTTTTCACAGATTAAACTAAATATCTTACAAGCATACTGATAAAGTGCACCATAAATAAGTAAAATGCCTAGGAGGAGCACAGCGTATGCTTTTTCTCAGTTTTTATTCCTTTAACGGGATTTAGTTTATTTAAATTGTTTCATTGTTTTCTCCCATCTTTAGGACACTACTGTGGCGAATACAATGAAAAAGGCGGAATTGTGCAAGCGAATTTCAACAACTCATGTAAAAAGTTTACAAATCCATGTCCGTTTTTCCATAACTCCTCAGAGGAATACAAGTGTAAGAAACTGATTTATATCCATTTAAATAACAATCTTTGTGGAACATTATCTCATAAATTTCTTCTATTTAAATTTTATTTCCTATTCAGACTTTGTGCATTTATATTTAAAAAGAGGAAATCATTTTCAGCGCCTTTGGCACGGACAACAGTGCGCTTATTTAGCAATACGATTAAATATCATTTTTTGATTACATTTTATGTTTAATTTAATGCACGGACGCGTATAGCGCTTAGTTCATGATAACGCCAAACACTCAATACAAAGTGACTGTGCTAAATTTTGAATACGTCTATTTAAGTACAAATTCAGTTTTTTTTTAACTAAGAAGGAAATCTGGACAAAAAGGTGTTTAAAACAAGTCTTGACAATGTACAATGTACATGGTATCTGTATATCTTTTTTGTGTGTAACCTGCATGTTTTTTTTAAATAATGCAGTAAACTGGGACTGTTACAACAATATCGTGAATATCATGTGTTTACTGAATCAAAACAGGTGCCTGTATCATAACAATGAATACTGGCAACCATAAAACAAATTTGATAAACACAACTACAACTAAAAATCAACATTGACTTGAATGGGGTTTTTTACATGAATAAAATTCATTCGATATCAGAGTCACGCATCAACTTCCTTTTCTTATCGTTTTAACACTAAAGAAGTAGTTGTCTTTAAAAAAAACCCACCATAGAAATGCTTAAATGCTTAGCAGAAGATAACCACCAGGCTGAAAAAGTTGACAAGCAAGCAAAAAAA
>PRKT01000460.1:364170-375367 GCA_003671525.1 Saccostrea glomerata
CCCCCCCCCCCCCCCCCCCGGATGCTTCGTCCCTGACCACCGAGCGGAGGTTGCATTGCCTTTCGTTGTTCGATTAAGGAACGTTCTTGAATCAGTGTTCATATGCGGGCGAAGTGATAGTGATGACGGTCTACTTCTGAAGGGTGTATTATTAAGATCGCATGCATGAAGAGTCACATAAAATGCCTTAAGATCTTAATATACAAGTCTATTACATGTTATATATCACAATGATTAAAGCAAACACTTTCTCATTTGAGAAGATATTATGAAAGAATAATCATAGGTTTCATAAACTTAAAAAACAGTCTATTTGATACAATTTGTTTGATATTTAACGTTTTACAACTCTTTTTTAAAACATATTAAATTTTGATACTTGTAAATTTCAATCGATATTTGCAGATCCAAAATGTTGGCAAATACAAACGATTAAGCCAAATACTTCAGAAACAAGTACACCTGGGAGGTATATAGCTTTTATTACTGAACTCAGAATCTCAGCAAAGGAAAAATTGCATGTATAAATCATTTTCATATGCATGATATGCATACATTTTGAATTTAGAAACATGCAGCTTAACCTGTCTTCTATTGCAGTGTCGGCTATCCTTATTTGGCATTTTTATCAATACTTGTGATATCTTTGATCGCTGGAGTAGTTTACCAATTCCGGAGTAAAAGAAAAGTTCGCGAAAAAGGTACATGTAAAAAAACTTCTAGATGCGGACGTGTGTCTACTGAAAAAAAAAAACAAATATTTTATCAAACTGAATTATTTCATCATTTACAGGTTTAAGCAATAAGATATCTTTTCATCTTTGACATAAAAACATAGTGTTTACTTAAATATATTCTTTTGAAAGAAGTACAATTATCCGCAATTTTTTTGCTTTGTTTTAGATATGCCTATACCAACTTTTGAGGAAGTGGAAAAACTTGATGTGGATGACAATAAGAAATATTATCTCAATTCATAAGTTATGTTTTTGTCACAGGGTCGCGGTCTTGTTTGAAGAATTCAAAAACAAACTGGTTCGGTCGTTTTCAAATTTAAATGGATGTAAAGAAGAACCTAGAAAATAGAAAAACACTCTCACAACACTCATACGAAACAATACACATAGACAAACACGAAACAAAAAGACATTTACGAAAAGTAAGAATTAAAGGATATTTAACGGACTGCCAGTAGATCATTACATAAATTAAACAAGTAAATAAATTACAAGATAAATGAACATCTTACCAGGCATCCAGTATAAAGTCAGAAAAATATTAAATAGTATATCGATTGAATCGATCGGTGATTATCTAAATATGAGATCTACTACTGTAAAGGCTGTAGAGCTTGGGGTGGGGATTTCGGCGGGTTTCTTACTTTATATAGTGCACGGGTTAGTAAAACATGCATATTAATTAGTATAACGAAATCCATTTGTCCATGGTAGGTCACTGGTCAGTCATACGTAAAGGAAATGCTATAAATAGAAATTCACCTGACAAAACAAAACACTCGCACATGGCTCTCACATACCTGCAAAACCGGTTGTATTCGATTGGCTATGCGCGCCAATTAGAATACGCACAAAATATTGCGCAAAGCATCAAAGAAAATATTCAATAATAATTATAATCTAATTACAACTGTGACATTCTCCCCTGCTAGGGAAAATGGCTCCTGACATTTTAAATAACTGAAGCAAATCACAATGTCCATGTAGCATTATACAGACAAAGTATTAAAACACAAACATATTTACAAACAAAATGAACATCAGTTATGTGACATTCTCCCCTGTGTATACTATACGTAATAAACTGGAGTAACCTGGTGCACCCACTCACCGTACCTTTCCGGTTTTCTCACCTGTCTAGTAGAACGTCTAGGGAGGGGTGTTGGTGTACTCTGTACAGTAGATAAATTGCGATTCAAGCTAGAATCAGTAGGATTATAATACGTACTACTAGTAGAATCATAAGTACTTGGACTATGATGAGAAATAGTACTTGGAAGTCTACTTACTGTAGTCGAATCCTGACAAGTACTTGGACTATGATGAGAAATAGAACTTGGAAGTCTATGTACTCTACTTACTCTACGTTGAGGAATGATATAAACTTGTCTACCATCAGAATCTGAGTCTGAGTCAGAAGATTCTGAGCCTGAAATAGCAGCGTCACTTACCTTACACTTACTCTCAAGTGAAGGAGTAGGAGTACTTGTGACTGGGGTGAGTGTCTTATCAGTAGTTTTTAAAGGGAGTGTCTTCGAACCTGGGCTGATCTGCTCTGTTTCTGATAACCTGGGTATTTAAGAGATTGGCAACAACATGTTTCTATGCAAGGTCTTAGATTTATCTTTACCATTCTCTTTTTTCACAATAAACACAGGAATATCAGGGCTGGGCTGTTCAGTAACAATGTAAGGGTCTCTGGCCCACTTATCAGCCAGCTTATTCTTTCCCTTCAAACCCACATTTCTAATTAATACACGATCACCGACCTGTATTTTAGAATCTCGGACTTTTGCATCATAGATGCTCTTATGACGAGTTGCGTTCTTTTCTGCTTCTCGTGAAGCAACTTTATATGGAAATTCGAGTCTCTTCTGTAGTTTCTTTGCAAAATTATCGCGACTACGTATTTTCTCTGACGTATCGGAATTTAAATTGAGAAACGCATCAATTGCTAATCGTGGATGTCTCCCAAACATGAGGAAGAAAGGGGAATAACCAGTACTCTCATATCTTGTTGCATTATATGCATGGACAAGTGTACTTACAAAGGATTTCCAGTCATCCTTTTGTTTGTTATCTAGGGTACCAAGCATCTTGATTAGAGTCTGGTTAAACCTCTCGACCATACCGTTCCCCATGGGGTGATAGGGAGTAGTTCTAGATTGTTTAACAACGGCTATCTTGCAAAGCTCCCTAATGACATGACCTGTGAAATTTCTACCTTGGTCACTGTGTAACCTATTAGGGAAACCATAGTGTAATATGAAATTGTCAAACAAAATCCTAGCAGTTGTCTTTGCCGTCTGGTTACGTGTAGGAAAAGCTTGTGCATAACGGGTGAAATGATCTGTTACCACTAAGACATTTTCAAATCCACCTTTACTCTTTTCAAGGGATAAATAGTCAATACAAACCGAATCGAGAGGATGGTAACTCTCAATATTTACAAGTTCAGATGAAATTTTCTTTGGTGTTTTGAACTTGACACAGCGATCACAGGTCTTGATTCTGTTAGTGATGTCCTGAATCATACCTGGCCAATAGAATCTCTCTTTCATAAGCTGGGTTGTTCTTTCTCTGCCATGGTCTGTATGTAAGTATTCAAATGCTGCTTCTCTGAAATGAGCTGGTAGAACCAATTGTTTGACATGATCATGGTTTAAAACAAATATTCTGTACAAAATACCATTTTCTATTAACAATTTATCTTTTTCTCTGAAATATTTGCAAACTTCTAAAGTCTCTGATTTTAAATCTGACTTAGATAGTACATATCTCTGATTAAATAAATGTACGACTCTACTACATGTAATATCCTTATCAGCTGATTGTTCTTTTTGCCAGAAAAAACACATGAATCAAGACATGAAGTTTCAGGTAAAGAAGAAATGTTCGACTCACTCTGTGCCTCACTTTGTACAATACCAGTACTTACAGTCATACATGAAGCAGATGTGACGTTATCAGGTAGGTATATATTCTCAAAGTAGGGACAGTGCTTTTTTTTATGAGTTTGTGCATTACAGATGGACTGGACTACATCAGGAATGACAACTGTTTCCAAGGGTCTTCTAGATAAGCCATCTGCATCTGCATTGTTAATACCCTTCCGGTAACGGATGGAAAAATGAAAGTTGCTCAGAGCAGCTAGCCATCGATGTCCTGTGGCATCAAGTTTAGCAGTGGTCAAAACGTAGGTGAGCGGGTTGTTATCAGTGATGACCTCAAAGTTGTTTTCAAACAGATAGTCAAAGAACTTTTCTGTCACCGCCCATTTCAATGAAAGGAATTCCAACTTATGAGCAGGATAGTTTCTTTCGCTGTTCTTCAAACCTCTACTAGCATAAGCTATCACTCGCTTCTCACCATTCTGCTGCTGATAAAGTATGGCTCCCAATCCATTTCTTGAAGCATCAGTATGGAGGATGAAAGGCTTGTCGAAGTCAGCATAGGTGAGGATTGGTGGTGATGTAAGTTTCCTCTTGATTTCTTTAAACGCTTGGGACTCCTCATCTCCCCATTTCCATGGTGGTGGTTTGACTTTGGACTTACCTTTTTCCTTAGAGTTTGTAGAATGGCCCTTCAGAAGATCGTTGAGAGGCTTAATGATCTTAGAGTAATCTTTTACATACCTCCTATAATATCCTGCAAATCCTAGGAATGTTCGAAGTGTCTTGATATTGTGAGGGGCTGGCCATGTAGAAATAGACTTGGTCTTCTCTGGGTCTGTAGCTACACCTGCTTTACTTACTACATGTCCTAAGTAGGTAACACTCTCTTTGAAAAACTCACACTTCTTGGCCTTAAGCTTAAGATTATGTCTCTCAAGTCTCTGAAATACAGCTGTTAGCCGGTCCAAGTGTTCGTCAAATGTTTGCGAAAATATGAGTATGTCATCGAGAAAAACAAGACAGTCAATTAAATTTAACTCACCCATACAGCGTTCCTTCAGCCGTTGGAATGTGGCTGGGGCATTTGTAAGTCCAAAACCCATTCTGTTGCATTCGAAATGGCCTATCCCACTTACTGAAAATGCTGTCTTTTCCTTGTCTTTTTCTTCTATTTCCACTTGCCAAAATGAGCTTGTTAGGTATAATTTCGAGAAATATTTGGATCCTATCAGTCTGTCTATGGTGTCATCTATTCTTGGTAAGTTGTAGGCATCTTTGATGGTACATGCGTTGAGTTTCCTATAATCGATACAAAATCGAAGACTGCCATCTTTCTTCCTGACGAGGACAATGTTAGATGAGAATGGGCTTTGGGATGGTCTTATGGCACCAATATCCAACATCTCCTTAACGTGTTGTCGAACTTCCTCCAACATTCCTGGCGGTATGCGTCTGTCGGCATCTTTAAATGGCATCTCGTCTGTCAACTTGATTTCATGCTTCATTAGTTTGGTCTTGCCAATGTCTGTTGGACCATCAGAAAACAAGTGTGTCCATTTTCCTAGGAATTCTTTGGCTACACTTACCTGATCTTGAGTAAGGTTTTCCTCAGTAATCTGTAAATTCAAATCCTCCAAAGATTTTCTGGGATTCTTACCTGAGTTTTGAGATTCAGGAGACCAAGAATCTACTACCTTTACACCATAAATAGTCCATTAAAGTGATTTGGGAGGTATCTGAACAGATTTGACAGAAAGATTACACACCCTAACAGGAATGGTAACTGTGTGTTTATCCTGGGTAAGGGGAATAACTCTGGGACATATGACAAGATCACCAGACAGACTGGTATTAGTTTGTTCTGTCAATGCACAATCAATACTATTTACATTTTTTACAATACCTCTAATGACTTTGGTCTCGTTCGGAGCAACTATAATGGTATGTTTATTCGTTGTCCTGACCGGTGTCTCATCATTCATGCTCTCGAATGCCAGCTGCCACTCGTCTGGTATGTCTGACGTCTGAGACATCATCTCACAGTTTTGTCTGCAAAGACGAATAAAGTTAGTACCTATAATAACAGGGACATTCTTTGTATAATTTGTTTCAGGTACAACAAGAGCAGGAATGTGGCAGGAAAAGTCATTCATACAAGGAACATTGATTTGCATCTCTATATAACCTTTGTATGGTAATTCACTGCCATTGGCACTTCTCACACTAAGCCCAAAGTTTGTCAAACTTAACAGTTCAGGCATAGGTTTGAGAGACTGATAGAAAGATTCTGAAATACATGTGACCATAGACCCCGAGTCAATAAGTGCCTTGGTCTTGGTACCAAATACAGTAATATCTGCTTCATTTGAACTACCTACAAGTCTTGTCAATAGATCTTGATTGGGATGTATAGTAGGGCATTTAGCCAATTGATCTTCTGTTTGCCCTGCAACAGAAGATGCTGCTAGTTTAAATCATTACCTCTCTGGCTTTTACCATAACCTCTTTTGTTACCGTTCTGCTGTGAGAAATTTACTCTTCCTCTCCAGTTCTGGTATCTGTAATTTCCTCTGCTTCTGGAGTTGCCTCTTGTGTTGTTGAAGTTCTCTTGCGGCTTATATGTCTGAAAATAGTCTACATTCGTTAAATTCTTTTGATCTTGTTCTAACATACTCATTCTAGAGTCTAGCTTCTTCATCTGACTCAGTATTTCACTAAGCTGTTTCTCTACATTTAATGCTTCATTTGTTGATACAGCACTACATATATTTTCAACTGGTTTAGCAATAGCTAAATTCAATTCTTCTTGCTCTATCTGTCTAACTTCTCTTAACAGAGTCTGAAATTCTTTGATAGTTTCATATTTATTTCTAGATGCATTTCTCAATTGGGGATTTCTCAACCCAGACCAAAATTTTGATCTTAGCATAGAATCTTTTGCTACTACATCTACATGACCAAATCTAACAGCTTTTGAAACTGTTTGTTCTAATCGTGAGCCATAGGCAACAATGCTCTCACCTTCTTTCTGATGATCACTGTAGAAGTTCTGCATGATGTTCTCTGCCGTGCTGACATTTCCGTAGAAATCTTCAAGCTTCATCAGGATGACGTCGACAGTAGCAAACTCTCCGAGAGGAATTAACATCTCTCTGGCTAAGCCTTTTAACGAACTTCTAACAGAATGTAACAAAACATGTTCAGGTAATTGATTTTTCAAACACCTAACTTCATAAGACCACACATCAAAACTTACTTCTCCTTTTTGCAATGGTTCACTTCCACTAAATGTGGGTAGTTTAACAGAGTTAGGGTTGGGATTCTGACACAGAGCAGGATTTGGGTCATGATACAGAGCAGATGGGCTAAAATACCTTGGTGAAAGTAAGGATTCTTTGGGCGCATACTTAGGATAAGCTCCTTCACCAAACTTGAGTTGAACCTTAGGTGGACTTGAAATGTAACCCCTGCAGGGGTTTCCTTATTGACTAACCTGTCATACTCCTCCTTTGTCAAAACTCTCAACTGTTGTTGACTATTAATTGAATCAATGAGATCTTGCAACTCTTTCTTATCATCCATATCACCTGTTGCTCCTTCAGTATTTGACATTTTGATTTCAAATTGCAAATGATGAAAACAAATTTCAAGCAAAATAAAAGCAAATAACGCGTTGCGCATTTATCAACAGGCTCCACATGAACACTATCACACACATGCAAACTCAAAATATATACACAGTGACATTGATAACTGAGAACACAAATACCTGATTGTCAGTCCAAGCTGTCCAAGAGTCCCATGTCGTTCAGTTGCTGGGTTAGTAATACCTGTAAAGTGATTGTCGCTCAGCGCAGGGGAAAAAAAATAGGTTGGGGAATGGGAGATACGTTGAACACAAACACGTACAAACTCAACAAAAATTCAGAAAATACATTGACAGTGGACAACACGTAATAATGAACACCACAATGCACGATGAAATCGACAGCGCGTTCAAAATGACAGCCAATAAATTAAAGAAAAATTGATAAACAGAATCAGTTAACAAAAACACGTTTTCTGTATTCCGAAAAAACAAAACGAAACAACCCGTGACGTCACAATTACAGGAATATCGAGCCCGATCTCTTTCACACTTCAATTCTCGCACCTTGCGCACTAGCACCGGCCGGTATACTCACACACAAAACAGAGCAAAAACAAATACATAAAGACAAACAAATAAACAGAGACATAGAAACACACAAAATAATGATGTGCACTCTTGATTTCTTTGTTTTTATTAAAATGTTGATGAGCTCAATCAGATCTGCAGAAGAAACGGTCCACCGAACTAACGTCTATAGGAAGGTATATATGCGCTGCGCTACACAATACAGTTCACAACATTGGACAGGTGGTATTGTTCGATCAGCTGACTGAGTACAGTTCACCAGATATACGCACGGTCACCACACGCACAAAGGGTTCCCACCAATAGTATAGTGAATGGTTTTCTCCGCACTGTTTAACAAGCGGTATTCACTTCTTGTTAATAAAGTACTCTAGTGAAGAGCGAAAAAAAAAATGTAGTAGGCCTACTTGAATTGGACGGAATTCCATTCTAGATGATTGTAGCTGTATGAAAACGTCACAGAAACACTGGCTTGGTCCTGGGCGTTGGCAGCTAGTCTGGACCTGGACCCTGGTTTATTTCAGCACAAACCATCCGTTGGGCGCCATTTGTCACAGGGTCGCGGTCTTGTTTGAAGAATTCAAAAACAAAACTGGTTCGGTCGTTTTAATATTTTAATGGATGTAAAGAAAAACCTAGAAAATAGAAAAACACTCTCACAACACTCATACGAAACAATACACATAGACAAACACGAAACAAAAAGACATTTACGAAAAGTAAGAATTGATAGATATTTAACCGACTGCCAGTAGATCATTACATAAATTAAACAAATAAATAAATTACAAGATAAATGAACATCTTACCAGGCATCCAGTATCAAGTCAGAAAAATATTATATAGTATATCGATTGAATCGATCTGTGATTATCTAAATATGAGATCTACTACTGTAAAGGCTGTAGAGCTTGGGGTGGGGATTTCGGCGGGTTTCTTACGTTAGTAAAACATGCATATTAATTAGTTTAACGAAATCCATTGGTCCATGGTAGGTCACTGGTCAGTCATACGTAAAGGAAATGCTATAAATAGAAATTCACCTGACAAAACAAAACACTCGCACATGGCTCTCACATACCTGCAAAACCGGTTATATTCGATTAGCTATGCGCGCCAATCAGAATACGCACAAAATATTGCGCAAAGCATCAAAGTAAATATTCAATAATAATTATAATCTAATTACAACTGTGACATTTTTGTTCAAATTGTTTAAGTTTAAAATGTATTTGTTTTTCAATTAAAGCAATATTTGCCTTTGTTTGAGTCGCACTTATTTCGCAATGAAATCGATGAATGCTTTATAAAAGTATTTATTCAAAAGAACTTTAAGCAAATGATTGTCACAAAAGACAAAACAGTTTCGACCAAATGATCCGTACTGATTATTAAAATAAACAAGATAATTAAAAAAATGAACTGAATATAATTGCAAAAACAGGGATATTTTGACACATCAGTAGAATTCTTGCCATACGGCAAATGGATTTATGGATTTGGAGCGATCCTCGCTTAATTGTGCCAGCAAATTTTGGTTTTGGGAGTTCAATATCTACAACACATAATCAACGCCATTTTTGACGTGATTGATTTTGAACACCGTAGATAGATATCGACATTAACTGTGCATCCCTTCTCTCTAAATCTATTTTGACATTACACTGTAAAAGACAAGTACTGTGGATGAATATTATTTCTCTGTAGCCAGTTTAAACATTTCTTAGGTCTATACCAGTTTTTAGGGACAAAGCTTTATAGAATGTTCGAAAAGGAATCCCATACCCCCTTTTGACGTCATTTGCAAGGCTTCATTTATTTTAACATTCCATGTAAAATTTACGATGAAATGACATAAAACTTCCAGGATTAAGTGAAAATTTCGTATTTTATGGATCAATTATGCTTAGACAGTACACATACCTGAATAAACGGGATTTTGGGATGTCAAATGTGCATAACAAAAGAAAGAAAATACGTGTAAAAGAAATTATGCAGTTATTTTATCTCGACCTATTAACATGTTGAAAATACTTAATTTGATTTTAAACTGAGAAATATACTGCAAAGTCCTTTTTATTGGACTTACCGGGTAGATCAAAGGGCAGATCACTCTAATTGCAGAAAAATACATTAGAATCAAAACTCATTCAATTGCAGAGAAGAGGGGTTATCTAAAATTATTTTTACTCAAAGTTTCAAGACCTTGTTTGATCCAACCCAACGTATAAATTAATAAGTCGCACACAGAAAATAAAATCTGACAGATATCACATGCAATATTTTATTCATTGATTTAATAAATGTAATACTGTTTACAGGGAAATGTTCGCCCCGTTTTATTTTCGCCCCTTTCGCCCTCTTCTTGATTGGGCGAATTTAAAACGGGGCGATTTCAAATTTCTTAATTTCTTAAGCAGATTTATGAATGGGCGAATTTAAAACGGGGCTAAATTGTTCTCAAGTGCAAAAGGGCGAAAATACACGGGTCGAAAATAACCCTGTATACAGTAATAGTTTACATGAAAGATTAATGCTTAAATTTTGCAAATAAATTCAAATTAGCATATTTCAATAGCAATTTTAATATACTTTTCTGTTTAAAATGAATAGTAAGCTGAGCTAGGTGGTTAAAAAGTAACTCAAAATTTTTAAACTGATTAATCTTATTATCCTTAAGAATAAAAATAGATACACAAATGCGCAAATATTTCTGATTTAAATTACTTTTAATTTTAGGTCTTAAGTCTGCCTCACTAAATTTTCATTGATATTGCTGCACCTGATCGTTCTAGACCTTATTTAATCATTGATTATAATTTGAAGAGATAAATAAATGAATAAAAGTCAAAATAATGTTTGCTTTTTCTTTTTTATTATTATTTTGTAGCATTTCTCTATAATTGCATTAAATATCGTTTTTATTCACCTGCATTATTTTTTTTCAACAGTTCTCCTCTATTGAACGTTGGACATCCGTGTTAGTTTCGATTTGTGTTAATAACGACTTTTTATCTCGTAATAACGACTTTTTGTCTCGTTATAAAGACTTTATTAAGTCGTAATAACGACTTTTTATCTCGTTATTACGACTTTTTATCTCGTAATAACGACTTTCTTAAGTCGTAATTACGACATTTTATCTCGTTATTACGACTTTTTTTAGTAAGATTATTTTCAATAGTTTGCTATTTATGACCTTTCCGTATTACGGAAACTTATGAACACTTCGTGAAGTTGATTTATACATCAAACTGACAAAAGAAAATTAGTATCATCTGCTTATCAGGCACGTTGCAGGGTGGAGGTGGAGGCTTCCCCAATATTTTCTCAAACATAACTTTCCTGCTGATGAAAAAAGTTCATTGCCCCCCCCCCCCCCCCCCCCC
>PRKT01000460.1:382653-406669 GCA_003671525.1 Saccostrea glomerata
CCCCCCCCCCCCCCCAATAACCATTCTTTTTACATCTCAGGTTCAAATTGTATCGCAATATTTTTTTTTTTTAAAAAACGTTCTCGGAAATTGATGTCTACATATATAATGAATATATTTATACAAGTACCAAGTCGAAGAAAATATATTTGCATGCAATACTAATATATGTCACCTATGAACTATTATACACGCGTTCATTGTGAATGCCTAAGTACATCAATAATCATCACTCAAGCCACAATCAAGAGTCCGCCTGTAGCTGCCAGATTGAAAGAGGATTTTGGCTATGATTAGAAAGACACCAAGTTTGCACTAGAAAATGCGAAGTGTTTGTCATCTAAATTTTTGTCCCAGTACATGTATTTTACCTTAGGTCCCTGAAAAAAAGTGTGGTGATTTTGCTTTACAGAAGCCTGCACTGATATTACTATCTAAAAAAAATACTGAAGATCTTTAACAATGAAACGGAACTTAAAAAAAATGAAAAACTCAAACTTGAAGCTATATTGCGCTGTCGCATGCTCGTCAGTAGATTAAGCAATTAAACAGATACACATACCTGCAAAGATATCATGATCAAGATCACTGCTGGTAAAGTGCGAATCGAGAAAATCTTGGTTTAGGACACCAGCTACTATTGGCACCTGTGAATTATCTAGTTTAATACATATTTTTTGATAAAACACAAGAAAAATCACCTTCTAGAAAGCAAATTAATTCAATAATTAAGCGATTGGATTGCTTTTATACCCGAAAAAGGCTCAATATCGAAATATTACTTGTAAATGACTGTTTACATCGTGTTTTTCACGTACTCGCATTCGAAAAGTACATAAAGTACTACAGGACTAATTGGACAATTAAGTTGAAAAATTAACTTTAATCCAACGTTTTTCTACGCCATAGAAACAAACAATGTGATTTAAATGAATTATTTCCATGGGATTTGCCAGTAACTAGCAAATTCATTTTATAGGTGCTACAACTGGTTTCTGTAAAATGTTGACACAGGCGACTTTTGATTTGTGTAAATGCGACAACTGGTTTACGTCTCTGAGACTGTTGGTTTATGTTACTTAAACGTGAATAATATAAAATTATTCAAATTTACATGAAAAGAATAATTGTTTTTATAGTTTATATAGTAATTTTTGACTATTGATTGAATCAATACATAGTGTTCCATCAAATCTTTTTACGGATATTGTCTTTCTGGTTAAATTATTCTGTTACTTTTAAATAGAGTGATATAGTGTGAATGAGCAAGACGATGACAACAAATAATCCAAATCTGCAACAGTTACAATGTATACATATACGAATGTTGATATCAAGCGATCAAGCTTTTTAAAGCAATAAACGAAAGCATAATGGAAATATTTTCCTTGCAGTATATGTTTATTCAAAACAAGATGTGAGTATCTTTAGAAATGAGTTGCATACAGTCTAAATTTATCCAGTAATATCTCAGGTCCGTAGTATGCAAGTCGAGGTGTATTTTTTTTCTGAAAATAGTGTTTTGCTTTTGATTTGATTCATGTTCATGATTTTTTATGGAGTCATGCTTGCCCCCCCCCCCTTTTCAGTAATCGAAAAGTAGCAGCGTTCCTGTAACTCGCTGGTCTGAAAAAAAAGAGATAAGATAGTTTTCGATGGCCCCAAATTTAGCAAAAGTTACCTCCCGTTGGTCGCCATATTGGAGGTCGACATGGTGAGTTTTCCTTTTTGTCTTACCAAGTTTAAGAAAATATAGCAGAAATATTTGGTCGAAAATCTTTATCAAATAATTTTTCCTTAATAAAGGAGGCTTCCAAAAATTTATATACTTCAGAAAAATAATGATTCCTAATTCAAAATCGCAAATATAAAAATTTCAAATTGGTCGAACAATGGAGCATTTGGACCTCCCGTATGGCGGCCAACGGGAGCTAACTTTTGCTAAAACTAGGTCATATGAAAACTATCTATACGACCAAAATGCCGTGTCCATACAAAAATCTGTTCAAAGAAAAAAAAATATTGTGCACAAAAGCTGTGTTTGGTGCTAAATTAATTCCTCTAGATTCTTATCTCAACTGCACAAAAGCTAAAAAAAAAATAATTATAAGACCTCTAGCAACAACTTTTGTAGTTGTTTACGAATCGTGTTGCAATTGAAATGATTTTTCTGTTGTCATCTTAAAGATGGAAGTAAAAATGCGAAATTCGATGGTCTCAATTTCATGTCAAGGAGGGCGATTTACAATAGTTGTGAAAATAGTAAGTGGATATTGTAAAGGAATTAACTTGTATTTGGAACATCCAATTAAAAATAGTTTGAGAATATGACAGTTTGAAATCGGGAAACAGTGCATTTTTTGTGCACAGTAAAAATACACTTTTATTCCAGTTGGTGGCACTGCAGCTCTCCCGTCTGTAAATATATTTTTTTCGGAGAGCTACAGTTCTGCAGCTAACATGCTGGTTGAAATTCAGCCGTTGGGAAATGTGGAATATTTGAGGAAAGGTCTCCCACACATCAAGAAATAGACTGTTCTTCTTAGCTGCAGAACTGTATGTAGCATTATGGTTTGATTGGTCTTGATAGTAAAGGATTAAAACATAAAACCATAACACTACAGTTCTGCAGATTTGTTCTTCCGGGACTAGGTTGTTTATTTTTGTTGGCTTCTCCTGCAACTCTCATTCTTCTTCCATATACATTTTTAAAAAAGTCACGGGTATTCTTGTTTAATAAATAGATAGGTCTTTTTATGTAACTCAAATATGAGAATATTTTGTTGAAATATTAAAATATTCCATACAGGTTGAATATCGGATATACTTAATGCTTGTCCATGCCATATTTCCAAGTCAAAGGTTAAAAAATTATTCAGGGGGTGAATAAAAAAGTTATAACACACTTTCATGTTTCAACTCATAAGCGTCGGAAGCAAATTGAAAGGGGGGGGGGGGGGATTCCAAAAAAAGTGGGAGGCTAAGCCCCCCCCGCCCCGTTTCCGACGCCTATGCAACGTCTATTTCCTTCAAATACATTATATATTCTCTTATTCCGGGGGGGGGGGTTCCTAAGGTCTTTTTTTCTTCGTTTCTTCTACATCGAAAGTTAGTAACCCTTAAAATCTAGGTAGTCGATTGAAGATTACTATCAAGATGAAAATGGAATTATTAAAATTGAACGATGGGATAGAGCTTTAATGAACATATAACATATTTTAGTGAAAAGGATTATTTTTAAAGAATGATATCCAATATACACTTTATAACCAGAGTGAATTCTGCATTTTTTATCCTTTAATTTTTATCACATAATCGAACAATTTATGTTCGGGGGGGGGGGGGTGTCATATGCAACACAAATTTAAAAAATAAAATATTTGATAGAAACTTTTTTTATGAAACAACTTGTAACGAACTGGAGGTATATGCTTTTGGGACGTTTTCAAGGACGTTGTACTATCTAATGTGTCGAAAATATAGTCTGTAGATGCTTTACTAGGAAAGCAATGATACAGCAGTAAAACGTCGCGCCTTATGAAACAGAACAGAAGCCAAACGTAGCAATTACAGGTGCCGAAAGTCGCACCTACGGCAACCATACTCGCGCTGTATATCAGAAAACTTCATATTGCATCAAAGGTTTTAATCCTGTGAAACATTTAAGGCATGGGAAATCATAAATGATTCATACAATATATATTCATATCATTTTTAACACAGATAACGCAGTGTAGATCGTGTTTAACACGTAAAAAGAAAATATGAATAGATCCAGTGAAATACATTGAACGGGTGTAATCTGAAGTAATTACTGGATTGCTCCTTATATGTATTCAACTAAAAAGCAATTCTACTGCATAAAATCATGCTGAACACTACTAATTACATCTTAATCAAATATTCTATCATTTCTGATCGTTTAGTTGATATAAACTGTCTCATTGATGTAAACCAATAGTAGCTGGTGTCCGAAACCAAGATTTTCTCGATTCGCACTTTACCAGCAGTGAAGATTGTGACTCAAACTGGACTCAAAGTGATGCACTTAGTTTTCTTTATGAAGGTTGACACATGAGAATTCGCATTTTAGGGTTTCTTTTGTAAGGACATTTTCAAAGCCTGCTCCATTTGCCACCTCAATTTTCGTTAACAATTCATGCCCAAGTTCCGTTTTTTTTTTTACTCATCGGTACGCCCCCCCCCCCCCCTTCCCCTTCCACACAGACACATATTGCTTCACGTCTCTTAGTAAATAGAGATAAAGGATTACTCTGGTTAATGAATTCAAAGGGGTATCAAACAGTTACTTGCCCTGGTTGCAATATTTATTGTAAATGCTACATGTCACAGATAGTTGGTGTTCATTTTGCATTTGCATTGATAATTGATTTGGGAAGGGGATCATAGGTGATGATAAACCTTGTAATTTAAGACATGTGCAGTACTTGGTAAACCCTTTATAGGGAAAAGCAGAATCGACTAAATTTAAATTTAAATTCATGCATGCATAATAGTGAAACCAGTAAAAAGTTCCAAATTCATGTTAACTCGTATTCATATTGTAAGTCTTTTTATTTAAATCAACACCTTTTTTTACTTTTTCAGCAGGCAATGAAAAGAATGATGTTACAAATAGGTATGTAAACAAATAATAATGCATACATAACATTCGAATTTTCTACATATAAAAAAAAACGTTCATTAACGAAGAATCATAAAATAAAGATGTTTAAATCCGTTAGCGCAGTCATTAATGTGTTATGCAACTTAAAATATTTTACTTTGGTAATAAAAACTACAGACGCTTTTTTTTTGCTTTGGAGGAGACTTTAAATCATCAAACAGGTTTAGAAATAAAAAAATCTTTGATTTTATTTTCCCTAGACTTGAAACATAAAATAAACGCAAAATAATGAACGATAAGAAAAATCACATACACTGATTTTTAATCATCAGCTTCTCCTTTTAAAGTTCACCTGGCTAGGTATATTTTTTAAAGGTTTATGTTAAACTTTTAGCACCATCCTATCACATTCTGATATTCTTATCTGTAAACATCTACTGAGTTTGATTTGTCCATATTAGTTCCTTCATTGACATATTCACTAATCTCTTCCAAGTCTATTTCATTTTCCAAGTCCAAGGAGAAATAATTTGAAGAAGCATACAGTTTTTCAGTGTTTCAAAAACAATGTTTGTACAATCTGTGCTTAATGACAAAAGCACATTTTTTCTTGTAGATCCATTAGAACAAGAACGTCAGTGGTATACATCTGTATTGCAGTTTCTGTAATTGTGGGCCTCATAATCACATCTTTGATAGCATTGTAGCAACCTCTAATGATAAAACGCCGCTTAATGATAGAAATAGCATTAAGCGTTGCAATTGCAACGCTTAATGCCATAAATTATTGCATTGATAGCTGACAGTCGTAACCGCTAATGCTAAATTGCCGCTTAATGATAGAATTATATCATTAAGCGTCACAAATGCAGAGCAACACCGACGCCTAATGAAACAAGCAAATATCGACATAGTCGACTGCTAATGATACACACTAGTGTATCATTAAGCGTTGCAGTTGCAACCTTAATGCTATAAGATTTTGAAATTTTTTGCAATATCTAAGAGACACACACATCCACCATTAAGGCCCAATGATATATCATTTGCCAAATCATTTATATATGCCCTTGTATTATATAAATTGTAATTATTTGAGTTTTACTATGTTGTTCTAGGTAGTCAAGGGAACTTAAGCTCCGGATGTTTAAAAAAAACCCAGATATTCAGATAACTGAGAGAAAGAGATACAAATAGATGAATAAAAATAAAAACCAAATTCTTTTAAAAGAACCCATTTTTACTGCAGAATACAGGAAAAAAAACAACAAATTCATTCTAATTCGATACAACGATTTAAATAGATGATGAAAAATATGTAATATTATGTGTTGTTTTGAGAAAAAGGTTCATTAATCCTTTATTCGTGAACAGTGTTACTTGAATACATTACTGTTGCATGATTATTTTACATGTAGTATCATTTTCGAATATATATAAACATCAAATCATAAATGTGTTTTTTTTCATGTTATCAAATCTCATAAAGCCTGGACCGAGGAGCTTCTTGTTGAATTATGATTATGTCCTGATTGTAATTTTTTCCCTCTTGATGTTTAAAAATAACACATTTCAATATTACTAGTCGGATATGGAGTTTTGGACTGATGTTTATCCCCCTCCCGCCTAGACGATTTATAGTTGAGTACAAACGGTACTTATAGAGATACTTGTGACTGATTCTTAACAAATATTTGCAAAATAAGTAAGTTCGTGCCCATATAACAAATAAATTGTTAGATCTCTGTGGTTTATATTTATTTTGGAATTTGTTGAACCTGTTGCTGAACTACTTTTGACGATTGTGAATCTCGTCAATCATTATGATTTAACAATGAACATGTGGTCATGTGGGAATCCTGTTTTTATACAGGGTTAAAAATGTAACAATGAGATAATGTTGTGCAAGAGGACATTTTTGCGAAGCAACGTAAAAAAGAATACAGTGTATAAATTCCACTTTTTCTGGGATTGAAAATAATGGACCCAAAGTGAAATTAATAATCCTATAAATAAATTTATTCTTTCTACATTTCATACTCCGTGTGTGTGGTACGCATAGTAATCTTTTAGAACCATTCCCAGGTAGCTCAGACTTCAGTAAGGCATTCTCATCACTACGTAACGAGCGTCTGTCAAATGGCGAATAGATTCTCATTGGTTAAGAAATTAATAACATCAGAAACTTTTAATTGTTGTTGACGTCGATGAGACTACTTAAGCTCCACCTCTTTGCCGGACGAGACAATGTTATTGGTTATTCGATACACTAATTGGCATTTGCCCGAATTTCTATCCCATGTATATTTTAACAGTGAAGGAAAGGTGTGTAAATTTCAAAAGCTAATGATGTAAAGTCAAGCATGCTACGCCTTACTGAAAGTCCGAACTTAACTGGGAAATGTCCTATTGTGTGTCTTATGCAAAATTTTGCATGTTACTTTTAAATGTTTCATCATTATCATCAGTGGTGGAACTAATAATGGAGTAATAGATAATAAAGATGATTATAAATATTTCAGTTTGCTTTACTTTACGTTTTGTTTACAACTATGAAGAGATTAACATGATTTATAGCCAGTGTTTGCAGGCCTGGTGAAAATATCTTTTAGTCATACATCAATGACATCAACAGAGTCAAAATGGTCGGTTTTTAAACCAGATATCTTCTAGTTCATACCAGTTATTATCCGTCGCACGAAGACAAAGCAACGCGTTATGCCAATCCGAGGAAGCAATTATTCTTTTGATCTCCAAAACTAGTCCACTGGACGAACCCGAAAGTCTCATGATTTTTCTAACACTTATGGTGGATGGTATATTTGTTGAAAAACTTGGTGAAATATATACCCTTGGGCCTGGTTTAGCATCAATGATAGATCGAAACAATCCATTAACGTTCCTGATACGAAACCTAGAATTGGGATCAATTCCCAAAACAAATTGGAATATTTTACTCCAAATTTCCCGAGGAAGGCACTTGTCTCTTTCGGGACTATTCCAAGATGGAGGTGAGTTTTTTTGTCTGTTATGGCTGGGAGGCAAATTTTCCTCTAAGTGCTTGTCCTCCAAGTTGTTGACATGAAAGTTATTGTCCTCCAAGTTGTTGTCCTCCAAGTTGTCATCCAAGTTATTGTCCTCCAAGTTGTTGTCCTCCAAGTTGTCATCCAAGTTATTGTCCTCCAAGTTGTTATCATCCAAGCTGTTGTCCTCCAAGTTGTCGTCCTCCACGTCGTTGTCCTCCAAGTTGTTGACATTCAAGTTGTCATCCAAGTTGTTGTCATCCAAGTTGTTGAAGTTGTTATCCAAGTTGTTGACGTCCAAGTTATTGTCCTCCAAGTTGTTGTCCTCCAAGTTGTCATCCAAGTTATTGTCCTCCAAGTTGTTGTCCTCCAAGTTGTCATCCAAATTGTTGTCCTCCAAGTTGTTGACATCAAAGTTGTTGTCCTCCAAATTGTTGTCCTCCAAGTTGTTGACATCCAAGTTCTTATCCTCCATGTTCTTGTCCTCCAAGTTCTTGTCCTCAAAGTTGTCATCCAAGTTGTTGACAGGTGAAAAGTCTCGAGATGTCTCATCAAAAGATTCAATATTTTCCAAAATATGAGAAACTGTGTAATGTACCCTAATGCTTACGTAATGCTCCCCCCGTCCCTCGGGGAAATATCCCAGACAGAGCAATTTTAGGCTTGAATCATATTTTCCGTCATTGGATATTAGATCAAAGTTTTGGTCAGGTTTAAGAAGCACGCAGTTAAGAAATGCAACAAGGCACAAGTATGAGACTGTTAAAGAGTTTCACTCTCTTCTAAGAGAAATAAGACAGATTGAGCCAGAAGAAACTAGTTTGAAATCTGTAAATTCAGTTCCAAAATCAAGTGTGGCTATGTCAAGTAATGTAGATTCATTAACAATTCAAAATTCTGAACTGCAAAATATGCAAAAACAACTTACAGAATTACTTTCTCAGATGAAGAAACTTGATAGCAGAATGGGTGAAATTGAGCAGAGTTCAAATGCAAGTAATCAAACCCAAAAGAATTGGTTTTAATAATACAGATTCTTTTCAGACAAATACCTCCAACAATACTTACCACAGAGGAAATTTCCGGCGCAGGAAGAAATTTGTCAACAGAGGCAGAGGAATGTATTTCCAATCTCAGAATCAACAGCAACCGCCAAACCAGCAGCAACAGACTCAGCAACCATGGCAACAGAGGCAGTTTACTGGTACAACACAGCAGTCTGGTAACATTAATGAATTTGGTACAGGTAGTACTTTAAACTAGTTTCATCTCCTGTTGCGGGGCAAACTGGAGATTCATTTCAAAATAGCCCTAATAATACCAAAAATCTATTCAGTCTTTTATACAGGTTAGTTGGAGAATCCAATGAATCTGATATTATCAATGGTATAAAAACCAAAGCTGTTATTGACTCAGGATCCATGATAACCTTTATGTCAGAAAAATTTTCAGAAATTTAAACCCTAGGCCTGAGTTACATGACCTGTCAGAATTTGAACTCAATGTTCACAGCGCTAATGGCAGTCCTTTGCCATATAGCGGCTATGCTGAAATTGACATATGTGTACCTTGTTTTGGTGAATTTACATATACTATTCCTGTTATAGTAGTTCCCCAGACAAATTATTCAAGGCACGTACCTCTGATTCTTGGAACTAATTTCATTCGTTTTTACAGGAATGCTTGTAACCAAAATTCCACTGATTCAGATGATGTTCCAGAACAATGGAAGATAGCATTTGACAGTATGAATGATGAAACACCGGTGAAGACGACTAACAAGTGTACCATTCAAGTGCTACCAAATGAGACAAAAGTAATCAGAGGTCTGGTTAGAAATAACCAAGGTATTGTTTCAGCTTTAATTGAGCAAACAAACACTTTATTATCAGGAGGTCTCATTGTTTGTCCTAGAGTTATTTCCCTTACCCAGGGTAAGCATACTACTACTATTCCTGTCAGGGTTTGCAATATTTCAGCCTCTTATGTACATATACCACCGAAATCACTGTTATGTTCAGTACGTGGTGTCAAGTTAGTGGACTCTTGGAATCCTGAAACACAGGATCAAGGTATTAAGAAACCCAGAAAGTCTTTGCAGGAATTGGACATCAAGATATCAGAGGAGAACTTAACTTCTAAACAAGTAAGTGAGGCTAAGAAGTTTCTCTCTGGTTGGACTCATTTATTTTCAGATGGACCAACTGATATAGGTAAGACTGATATTTTAAAACATGAAATTAAGCTTACCGACAACACACCATTCAAAGAACCATACGGACGGATTCCATCTAGAATGTATGCAAAAGTACGAGAACACATAAAGGAGATGCTGGATGTTGGAGCTATTAGACTGTCACAGAGCCCATATTCCTCCGACATAGTATTGGTCAGAAAGAAAGATGGTAGCTTACGTTTCTGCATAGACTACAGGAAACTCAACTCCAGAACCATCAAGGATGCATACAACCTTCCACGCATTGATGACACTATTGACAGATTGGTTGGGTCTAACTTCTCCACCAAACTAGATTTAACCAGTTCTTACTGGCAGGTTGAGATAGAAGAGATGGACAAAGAGAAGACAGCCTTTTCAATCAGCGGTGTCGGTCACTATGAGTGTAACAGAATGGGGTTCGGATTGACGAACGCACCTGCGACTTTTCAGAGGATTATGGAAAGATGTATGGGTGAGTTGAACTTGAGAGACTGTTTTGTTTTTCTTGATGACATATTTTCACAAACATTTGACGAACACTTGGACCGACTAACAGCTGTATTTCAGAGACTTGAGAGACATAATCTTAAGCTTAAGGCCAAGAAGTGCGAGTTTTTCAAAGAGAGTGTTACCTACTTAGGACATGTAGTAAGTAAAGCAGGTGTAGCTACAGACCCAGAGAAGACCAAGTCTATTTCTACATGGTCAGCCCCTCACAATATCAAGACACTTCGAACATTCCTAGGATTTGCAGGATATTATAGGAGGTATGTAAAAGATTACTCTAAGATCATTAAGCCTCTCAACGATCTCCTGAAGGGCCATTCAACAAACTCTAAGGAAAAAGGTAAGTCCAAAGCCAAACCACCACCATGGAGATGGGGAGATGAGGAGTCTCAGGCATTTGAAGAAATCAAGAGGAAACTTACATCACCACCAATCCTCGCCTATGCTGACTTCGACAAGCCTTTCATCCTCCATACAGATGCTTCAAGAAATGGTTTGGGAGCCATACTTTATCAGCAGCAGAATGGTGAGAAACGAGTGATAGCTTATGCTAGTAGAGGTTTGAAGAACAGCGAAAGAAACTATCCTGCGCATAAGTTGGAATTCCTTTCATTGAAATGGGCGGTGACAGAAAAGTTCTATGACTATCTGTTTGGAAACAACTTTGAGGTCATCACCGATAACAACCCGCTCACCTACGTTTTGACCACTGCTAAACTTGATGCCACAGGACATCGATAGCTAGCTGCTCTGAGCAACTTCCATTTTTCCATCCGTTACCGGAAGGGTATCAACAATGCAGATGCAGATGGCTTATCTAGAAGACCCTTGGAAACAGATGTCATTCCTGATGTAGTCCAGTCCATCTGTAATGCACAAACTACAAACAGAGAACACTATCCCTACTTTGAGAATATATACCTACCTGATAACGTCACATCTGCTTCATGTATGACTGTAAGTACTGGTGTTGTACAAAGTGAGGCACAGAGTGAGTCGAACATTTCTTCCTTACCTGAAACTTCATGTCTTGATTCATGTGTTTTTTCTGACATTGATTGGCAAAAAGAACAATCAGCTGATAAGGATATTAGTAGAGTTGTACATTTATTGAATCAGGGATATGTACTATCTAAGTCAGATTTAAAATCATAGACTTTAGAAGTTTCCAAATATTTCAGAGAAATAGACAAATTGTCTATAGAAAATGGTATTTTATACAGAACATCTCTTTTAAACCATGATCATGTCAAACAATTGGTTCTACCAGTTCATTTTAGGGATGCAGCATTGAATAATTACATACAGATTTAGGACACCATGGCAGAGAAAGAACAACCCAGCTTATGAAAGAGAGATTCTATTGGCCAGGTATGATTCAGGACATCACCAACAAAATCAAGACCTGTGATCGCTTTGTCAAGTTCAAAACACCAGAGAAAATTTCAGCTGAACTTGTAAATATTGAGAGTTACCATCCTCTCGATTTGGTTTGTATTGACTATTTATCCCTTGAAAAGAGTAAAGGTGGATTTGAAAATGTCTTAGTGGTAACAGATCGTTTCACCCGTTATGCACAAGCTTTTCCTACGCGTAATCAAACCGCAAAGACAACTGCTAGGATTTTGTTTGACAATTTCATATTACACTATGGTTTCCCTAACAGGTTACACAGTGACCAAGGTAGAAATTTCACAGGTCATGTCATTAGGGAGCTTTGCAAGATAGCTGGTGTTAAACAATCTAGAACTACTTCTTATCAACCCATGGGGAACGGTATGGTCGAGAGGTTTAACCAGACTCTAATCAAGATGCTTGGTACCCTAGACAACAAACAGAAGGATGACTGGAAATCCTTTGTGAGTACACTTGTCCATGCATATAATGCAACAAGACATGAGAGTACTGGTTATCCCCCTTTCTTCCTCATGTTTGGGAGACATCCACAATTAGCAATTGATGCGTTTCTTAATTTAAATTCCGATACGTCAGAGAAATTACGTAGTCGCGATAATTTTGCGAGGAAACTACAGAAGAGACTCGAATTTTCATATAAAGTTGCTTCACGAGAAGCAGAAAAGAATGCAACTCGTCATAAGAGCATCTATGATGCAAAAGTCCGAAAATCTAAAATACAGGTCGGTGATCGTGTATTAATTAGAAATGTGGGTTTGAAGGGAAAGAATAAGCTGGCTGATAAATGGGCCAGAGACCCCTACATTGTTACTGAACAGCCCAGCCCTGATATCCCTGTGTTTATTGTGAAAAAAAGAGAATGGTAAAGATAAATCTAAGACCTTGCGTAGAAACATGTTGTTGCCAATCTCTTATATACCCAGGTTATCAGAAACAGAGCAGATCAGCCCAGGCTTTAAGACACTCCCTTTAAAAACTACTGATAAGACACCCACCCCAGTCACAAGTACTCCTACTACTCCTTCACTTGACAGTAAGTGTAAGGTAAGTGACGCTGCTATTTCAGGCTCAGAATCTTCTGACTCAGACTCAGATTCTGATAGTAGACAAGTTTATATCATTCCTCAACGTAGAGTAAGTAGAGTACATAGACTTCCAAGTACTATTTCTCATCATAGTCCAAGTACTTATGATTCTACTACTAGTACGTATTATAATACTACTGATTCTAGCTTGAATCGCAATTTATCTACTGTACAGAGTACACCAACACCCCTCCCTAGACGTTCTACTAGACAGGTGAGAAAACCGGAAAGGTACGGTGAGTGGGTGCACCAGGTTACTCCAGTTTATTACGTATAGTATACACAGGGGAGAATGTCACATAGTTGATGTTCATTTTGGTTGTAGATATTTTTGTGTTTTAATACTTTGTCCTTACATGGCTAAATGGACAATTCAATTTGATTTTCGTAATTTTAAAATGTCAGGAGCCGTTTTCCTTAGCAGGAGAGAATGTCACAGTTGATATTTAATTAGATACTTTATTAATAATTCATATTGGTTTAGCGCGCATTGCTAATCAAACATAGCGCTGTTTGTGTGAATGAGTGCCATGTGTGGATGTTTTGTTTATCACGTGAGGTTTCTATTTTTAGCTTCCCAACCGACCAGGTATACAAGTACGACCCGTGGACCAATGACAGACCTCTATCTGATAATTAATATGCATGTATACTAACTTCGTGCACTATATAAGCGCTTATCCCGCCAAATAAGATATCCATTAGCTTTTACCTTCACGGTTTATGAGGTCTAACAATTTATGAAGTCGTAGAGTTATACGATGTCTTGATTACTATTATAATAATATTCATTATTTTATGATACTGGATACCTGATAAGATTAAATTCTAATGATGTAAATACTTATATCAATTTTGATAATACGTGAAATATCTTAATGACAGCGACGTGAATTTGCATGTTATGTAATTTGTATCATTGTTTAATATTTGTCTTTTGTTAATGTGTGTGTTGTGAGAGTATTTTCTATGTTTCTAGGTTTCTTTATTTTTTATCCACAATAAAACATCATATAAAACCGAATCCAGCCTTCTTCTGAAACGATTGACCCTGTGACACGTATTGAACACTTTGTATATAAATCTGGCTTCCGTTTTTTTATGTAATACATTAACACATCCCATCCTTAATACTATTAGTAATAAATAGGATTTATGTCTAGGTATACAAGGTGTTCAATACGTACACGTTTGTAATATATTCAATTTCATTAAATCTGTTTCTAGTAAAGATTGAATACATGTACCTAAATGGGTTAATATGCAACTTGCTAGAAATTATTCATATACAACCACCTCTGAATCATAAATTTCAGAGAAGAACATCTCAGTTTATCAAACTGAACAAATTGTTTTGGATGTATGTCAAGAACTTCTGCAAAAAATCTGTGAAAGGTAAATTAATATGTTACCATGGAAACACATTCCGGTTATTTTATTTAAAATATGAAAAAAGTGATTTTCTAGCAGTTCTTCCAACTCTATTAATGGACTGTAATTGTTTATAATCCTTTTGATTTATTCAATAAAATATGTTCAAAACAATTGTTTTCTGGTTAATTTGTCATGCACCCGGGTCGATAGATTATATACTAGGTTTGACAAGGGAGATAGCGAGGACTAATTGTTGACTTGTTAAGCATAAGAAAATTAGAAAATGAAAAACTTTATAACATAATATACTGTTTTTGCATAGTTTGATTGTCATGAAACATATTAAAAATTTACACAAAATACAGTTTTGCCTAGTAATTTTTTCTTGATATTATTGATAAAAAGCAATATCCACTATAATTTACACCTAGTTTCCATGGTCACCAGGTAAACTGCCATGCTTTCTTTAAGATAGCCAACCTTTTCATTCATTGAAGTTTCAGTGAGAAAAAATTAGCTGAAGCCGAGTAATCACATGGCCATGTCATTTTGATGTTAAGGTAGCACTGGTATTAAAACTTTTCTGAGTCAACTTCCCTTACATATATACATGTTGTTCTTTTGCCTTATTATCTGCAAATTGGTTTTATGTTTCCCTTTTAATTCGATACATAGGAGCATGCTCAACGTATGAAAAGTTTTTAAAACGGTGCAAACTACTGAAAAACAAGTTCTGAAACTAATTTTACAGTCTTGGTCCGAGTAACTATTCCTCGATTGCTCTTTTGTCGATACAATGACATCAAATACCAACTATCGATTTTACTATTCGTTATTTTCATTAAAATGTTTTTATGAAATGTTTTCGCCAACAGTTTGAATTCAGTCAGTAATTGTAACGTCAATTTCACCGAGATTTTAACATAACTGCACACAATTTTCCCGCAAAGTATTAAAATTGATCTAAGTAGATATACTCAGTACTTCTCTAAAAAAAGCAAAACTACTGAGCTGAGGTAAACTTTCGGTGTTTGTTACAATGTACGAAAACTAATAGTAAATTTATATAATTCTATAAGTATATCAAGATGCAAAGAAAAGAGCCGATTTTTATCCCTTCTTTTTTTGTTAAATAAAACTGAAAAATACCTTTACTTTCATGGGGAATATGCTTACATCTGCGTTAATAAGAGTAATATATCCGGTATGTTTGAGTTAAAGATTTTCTTTTATAATAATACCTTCATCATAGTTTTTTGACTCAGATGAAGTCAAGGATTGAAATGGAAAATGAAAATATAGTTGATCCTCATGTATAGGTGCCTGAGTGGTCTGCAAGGTGTGAGTGGCCTGAGTGGTCTGAAAGTCACTGAAATCTGACGAACTGCTGTCTTCTTCTACATGTACCATCATCTAAAGAATCATTTTTCATTTAGATTTATGTAAATTATCAGCAGTGCAAATAATTAAAAGATGTTATTATATGCAAAGAAAATAACTCTCTATGGTAACATGCAACATATGTAGATATGCGATTTATTTAGGTTGACATGCAACTTATTCATGTTAACTTGAAACTTAATTATGTTCAAATACAGCTTACATTGGTGTATATAATTTATGTCAACGTAGGGATTTTATTTTAAAATGCAAGATCTTAATGTCGGCATACAAGAAAATAAGTTTTATGCTAACATACACACATTTATCTCGCATGTTAACATAATTAACTCCATGTAATCATTTTTATCGGAAAATTCTTAAAATCAAGGTTAACATTTATCCTGTGATCAAAACATAAATTTGGGACATATTTGAAAAAAAATATCACCAAAGACCGATTCTTTTTATGACTCAGAATCCATCATGGATTGGACATTACTTGCATCAGAGAAACGGTATTTGAACCTTGAAAATGCCATACCATCATCACAGTGCTTAAACTCATTGACAGGGATATAATTGGTAACTTTTATTTCAAAATTAGCCCTCGTCTTAGATTTAATTGACGATATCGCTGTACAAATGTGGAAAGATTCAAGATGCCACAGTTTGCCTAAGAATTACTTTAAAATGCTTGAAATGGAGCAATTCGCCCCTTTTTTGTGGGCTATCATACTTTGGTATGTATAAATAAATCGAGTCAGAATCAAGACGTCATATATCAATAAATTGTATTTTCACTAAAAATTTAAAGTAATTAACAAAGTATTATTAAGTTATTAGCAAAAAACTGCTGTCATTTGGGTTTTGTATAAAAATTGAAGCGATTTTGAAAGTGCCCGATGCATGGTCAATTTTTCTCCGATGTTAAGTGAAATGAACATACGCTGTACTTGTAAAATCAAACTCTTATAAGAATTACACAATCACTGAAGTGAAATTTCTATGCAAGTTCTGTAAGATTTGAATCATAAACGTATGTTTATTCCTATTTGGTGTTGTAAACTATGACGTAACTTCAAGGCCACTCTTGGGTATTAACTAGTATATCACAACATGATAATAAATATCGCCACTAATAAAAAATCAATTTAAAACAGACATGGGAACTCTGTGGTTTAAGAAACGCTTATTGCTAACAGTTGTCCAAAGCAAGGTATGTGTCCAATGCATGGTGAACTCACCCTTGTATGTTTATGTAACCGAACATTGGACCCAAATTCACCATGTATTGTACAGTTCTAATTCATGGGTATTCGCTTTCATTTTCATTTAGTCCCCAAATGACAGCTTTTTTTTGAAAGAGAAAATAAAAACTCTAAATTTTCATTGAAAATACATGTACCAATTAGTAATCTTTTTCATGACAAGAAATGGACCCAGTTTATTTCTACAAGCTTGAAGGTGATTACCCACAAGACAAAAGTGCAAAAATTCATATATCTAGCACCGTAATTTCTTTCTAAGGTAAAGTGATTTTTTTAAAAAATCAATTTTAGCAACATTTTCCCAATAATACCAAAAATGGGGTTACAAATTAAAATTTTAATCACATACTACATGTTTAGCTCTAATTTAAGCTCTAATAGATTCAATGTTTAGTTTGAGCTCTAATAGATTCAATGTTTAGTTTGTATATACAGATATGTATTAGAAAGAAATCCGGATCAATAAATTATTTTTACAGTGGAGGTAATGGTCAGTGTTTATAATAATTATTTAAACAATTTCAATTTTTTGTTTTTTGTTTTTATTGAAAGAGAGAAAGTTCTCAAAATATTAGTGAGATATCCATACACCATTCTCAAAGAATATGTATAAACCCCAAGGGGAGATCTCACTGTTTATTATCATTATTATAATTGATTATTCCAAAAGCTTGTTTGTTTATTGTCTAAAGGAGAGAAAGTTTTCAAAATCATAAACTGTAGATTCCTTAATATACACGAGGAAATCACGCCACTCGCGAAAGAAATACTCCTTTATTTTAATTGTGCTGTATAGGTTAATTCTAATTTTTATTTTCTAATTTTTTTAAGAATTTGGTGCATTTTGGCTTTATTGTACCCCAAAAATTTAATGTTCTTCAAAAGTTATGAAATTGTCTCTTACACGAGTTGAGTAGATGAATATGATAAATCATTAAAAAATATGGCATGCAGGATGACTGATCGATGAGAAATACGACGTAATTAATTTGGTACATTTCTAAGTTTAATACAGAAAAGTCTCAAAATGACCCATTTTTGTGCTTATTTTCTTTTTGAAAACAGTGTCTGCAACCGTCATCCACTTGAAGCTTTAGATATATAATGAAAACTGCTTTGGAAAATCACATATTTCAAAATTTTTATGGTGTCAGAATATGTTTTCTTAAAGAAAATTCCACTGAAAATTGATGTATTTTGCAACTTTTAAAGAAAATATTAGAAAATGCATAGTATATGACTTCTCAATATGTATTGAAACTATATCTTGTTCTTAATTTTTAATATTCCGTTCTCTAGAAATATTCATAAGCCGCGTGTAAGATTTCTCAACGAGGCAAAGGTCTGTTGATCAAAAGCTTTTAAACAAATAAAAGAACGATAGCAAGCCTCGAGAAAAGTATTCTAAAGAAACTGTCGAGCCCTTCTGTGTAACGACAACAGATTTTTACACCAAGCTTTATTATTTCAAGAATTTCCAAACAACGGAATGCAAGCCATAAAAATGACAATAGACAAGTCTGTAAGAGTTGCCGGCCGGCATCACGTGTGTTGTTGGAAGAGGACCTGACACCTGAATCGGTGTTTCGGGCACATTTTAGGAATGTTCCAGGGTCTACCACTGGTCAGAGGTTCAACCCAAATTAAGTTAATTCATTATAGTTGTATAGATCTCTAGCATGGTGTTACATGCAATGGTAGTTGTAGTGGACATACAGCTGTAGATTTTTGGATATTTCTATGAGTGAGACAATGTACGGTAAGCGCATTACATTAAGCGGAGTATTGTATTCAGCGATTTTAGCGGCAAAAAGAGTCCGATAATTCAAAAATCGCAAAACGTCTTGTATGTTAACTTTTATTACTAGCACATTCAAATAGTGCTTAATAAAATCTACGCTAACTTTTTCAAAATTGAATTTCCTCCAAATATCGTACACGCCAAATATAATACATTTACAGTATTTTGTCAAACACAATTAGTATTCTGTCATATGCCTGCGAGCATATAACCATTTGCTCCTCTTGTTTTGTGATACAGCATTGTACTAAGCAGCTCTTAGATTTAGCCTCAATTGATATTCATGTGGAACAGGCGGGGTGACCGTCACATTATCACGCTGGGAGAGTTAATGCGCATGCATGAGAGAAATCGCATTAGCTGTTCGTTTAGAGTATGTATTGGGTAGTTGACAGCTATCTGTTTCCTGATATATGCTTTGCTTGCTTCTCTCTATCATGGATTATCTTATTTCTTAATATGCTGTCCATTCGAGTTTAAAAGCTCGTTCGTTTCTATTTTGTTTGTATCCATTGATAGATAGTACACGTGTCGGGAATATTGCAGAACACTGTTTATCTTTTTATATTATTTTCCGATGTTTGCGTAATATTTTCCAAAGTATTTTGACTGCATGATTACACTTGGTAACAAGCACTTAGGGTGAACTATTAAATTTGGAATTGCTATTTTTTTTTTTTAGCAAATCTTGATGTTGATTGTGGCCGTCTCTGAATCAATACTGTCTATTTCAGTCCGAGTAGCCTCTTGATATAAGTCGTTCCTTGAACTGTGAAATAAATTGTTTGGTTTTGTGTAAGTCAGAGGTGTTCTTCTCATACCGGTTAAGTTCACTCTTGATAAAATCCTTTGAAGGCAGCATTGGGTTTGCACCGCTGGGATGCAGGTACATGAACGTTTCGGTTGGTCTTCTCAAAAGAAATTCAATTGTGAAATGCGAAATCCTTAGCACCACCTGTTCAAAAGTTATGGCCAAAGATAATTTTTGAAAGGTTAGTTAAACTATAAGGTCGAAGGGTCAAAGTTGTTGGTTTCTTAAGAAAGGTCAACGTCTAAAAGTTAAGGCCAAGGTTAAATTAATTGATATCGAATGAAAGATCCTATCATAAGGATTAAATATGTGAAGTATGAAAGCCTTGGCCCTAACCCTTCGAAGGATATGGTCAAGGTTTGTTTTTTTTAAGCAGGTTAAAGTTCTAGGTCAAAGGGTCAAAGTTCCTGATACCCAATGAAAGGTGTTTTCACAGAAAATAAATATGTGAAGTATGAAAGCCCTAGCCCGTACCATTCAAAAGTTGTGGCCAAAGCAGGGGAAATAAAGAATTATAAAAAATATTCTAGCTTGACTAAATCTGTGCTACATTATGACGTCATATAGGTAGGTGAGATGATGTCAGTCTTAGAACACAAGTTTTCGTTATATTGTTTTTAGAGATTTAACTCTAGAAAATGAATAGAAACGTGTAAACAGTAACAAAAATAAAATGTTCTTATTTTTTAATGCTGCATTACGTCATGTTAAGTAAAATCCACTGATTTAAATAATGTCATATGTGTACATCAAGTAACTTGGAAATTGATCATGTCATGTAAAGAGAAGACGGCATATACAAGATACGTAAAATGGAGATTAAAAGCAAATATCTGAATATTTTGTGAAATTCATTTGATGTTCAGTTGATAAAACAGGTCTGATAATTTAATTATTTTCATCGATTATATTCTCTTTCGAAGACAGTCAGCTATATACGAATCCCGGTCGGCCTTTCCACTGTCCTTTGTGACAAAATAATGCAACAGAACAACAATAAGCTGCATATTTCAAAACATAAGATTTGTACACTTGGAAAGTTTGCCTTCTAAAATACTTGGAAAGTGCTGCTAGAATCCCGTGTTAAGCATGGTTTTACAAAAAATCTCGGTTCATATGTAAAAAAAATTCAAAACTTCGGGTAAGGTTGCGTGCGAATGTGTATGATTATTTTACTGACGGGACAGTCGGATTCTAGCAGCACTTTTTAGGCAAAATAAATGTTTTTCAACTTCATTATATACTCAAAGAAATTATTAAACTCCGGAGAATTGTTGTTCTGTTAGCTTTTTTTATTAAGCAAAATTTCGCTATAATAGAAGTCACGTGATGCCGTGATGGTGGCGCACGTCATTATGTTAGATACCCTTTTCCCTTTATGCAATAGAAAATAATAGTTTACGTTAATCAACGGTTTTGGAAAATTATCAAACTTAATTTTCTTTACAAAGTCTAAATTTCCCAAAAATGACTTATATGCTTCCTTATCATATTTTCGAAGGTTAAAGTTTACATCAAATTAACGGACTTGCCACAAAGATTACAAAATTTGAAATATGAAAGTCCTGGTATCTACTGTTCAAAAGTTGTAGTCAAGGTTAAAGTTTTTTGAAAATTAAGTCAAACTCCCAGGTCAAATGATCAAAATTATTGATATCTGCTGAAACGACTTGCTACAAGGATTAAATAGGTGAAGTATGAATGACCATAGTTCTATCCCTTCAGAGGTTATGGTCAAGGTCTGTTCAACGTATGTGAAACCCCAAGGTCAAGGGACAACATTCTTTATATCCATTGAAAGGGCTTCTTACACGGATTACGTACATAAAGTAGAAAAAGTCCTAGCCCTGACCATTCAAAACTTCAAGTTTTTTTCTAAGTACGGAAATCTACTAGGTCAAGGTCAAAGGGTGAAAGTTCTTGATATCCAATGAAAAGTCTTGCCACAAAAAACATAAATTAAACATAAAAGTGCAAGTATCCACTGTTCAAAAGTTGTGGTCAAAGTAATCGTTTGAATTTTTGTGTAAAAAAGCGTTAAACTCCAAGGTCAAGGTCAAAAGGTCAAATTTGGTGGAACCTAAAGAAAGGTCTATTCACAAGGAATACACACGTGAAGAATGAAATTTATATAGCTTCATTTAAACAAAATTTATAGTCAAATTTAAAGTTTTTTGTGACGGATGGACAGACACACAGACTGACGGACATACGGACAGAATAATGAGATTTAATGTCCCCTCCCTTTCGCAAAAACAGGAGAGAAAAAAATTAAATTGGCCATAACTTTCGAAGGGTAAAGGATAGGGTTTTTATACTTCTCATAATATTATGTAACCCCTAGATCGCTAAAATCCCTTTCATTAAATACCAACATATTTACCTTTGAACTGACTTTGAAGTTTGTAATACTTTTTAAATCCAACGTTTTGAAGGCTTTGTGTTAGGACTTGCAAACTTCACCAAGAACTTTGACCCTTTGACCTTGAAGTTTTACCTACCTTTAAACCATTTTAACCCTCACCATAACTATTAGGGCTATGGCTTTTATACTACATATATATAATACTTGAGACAAGCTCTTCATTTAGAAACCAACAATTTTGACCCTTTGACCTTGAAGGTGGCCTACCTTTAAAAAATCCTATCCTTGGGCATAATTCTGAACATGTGATCCTAGGGCTTTCGTATTTCATAATTGCATTGACCATACTTTGCGTTCCAGCATACTCAAATTGCATTTAAGAAAAGTTTCATCTTAGCATGTTGCACTTGCCATACGGGGGCACCAGTGTTTCACAAACACTTATTGTTACTGTTTTATTGACTTTTGCAGTTTCTTACCTTCTCTGATGAGGCAATAAACATCCCTTTATACAAAAAGGGTTGTTACTGCACACTATCATATGGAGTTATGTTTAGGAGCTCCAATAGCTCTGAGGTATTTTTAGGTGTTGAACTATGTTCAGTCTCCCTTGGTCATTACGCATTTAACATGTGCAGTAATTTGTGTTGATTATAAAGAGCCGGAAGCGAGGTTACTGTGTCAACCAATTTATTCCGATGATATTCAGCAAAAAACATGCATAAACATCCGCCACAAATAGTTCATGTCATTTTTCTCCTGAATTGATCTAATTTTTATAATTTGAAATGTACGTAAATGTAATGATAAAGTAATCTTACTTTGAATATTAGATTTCTTTCAAAGTAAAACTGAATAATTAAGAATCTCAAAAGTTTTTTTTCGCAATGGAACTCATATTTAGTGTAGCGTCATCTATAAATACTGACGGCAAGCGGTACATCTAGTCTTCCCGACGCCCGACGGCCAGGTATTTTGGATTTTTAGCAATTCCTTTTTTACCGGTGCACAGAATTTATTCAAACTTTTCATGAATATTGTCTTATTTTAATTAAATTCATTAATGCATAAAAACTTAAGGAAACATGCGTATTTATTACTAAATCAGCAGTATCACCTGCCAAAAGCGGTAAATCTAGTACTCTGTTATAAATGTTAAAACCAAAAACGGACACCGATGTTTTCGTAGAATCGCGAGTAAAAACAACAAAATGAAGTTTTTTTTTTTAAATAAAAGGAAAACCTCATTTACAAGCTAGATAATTTGTACGCACACAAACTCTCATATACACCACTGTTTTTATGTTTGGTCATTTAAAAAAAAATTGTTTTTAACTTTGTATTGCTTTTTTCTTCACAATATTAAAAAAAATTAGTTCTCCATGTATAATGTTCGTGTAATTGAAATACATTCATTTTATATTCACAGAGAAGTTTTATAAAACAAACCTGTCAGCTCTTAAAAGGGTGCTGTGTGAAAATTCACATTTTATCAACACTGATATTATTCCTGTGAAACTGAAATTTTCATAGCACATGGAGAAAGGTGCCAAGGAAAAATATACCCGGTATTTCAAATTTGAAGATGAACTAGAGGTACTGTGGGCAGCGAATTTTATAAATGATCAACCGAATCTAATATGAATATAATGGCAGTGTCCATGTTTTGCAATGGGAAACCCAAAATATGTGTTGGATGAAAAAGTAATAGAACGTGCACATTGGCAACATGTAATAAACCCAGATAGCAAGACATAGTTAGGCCAACGTTGGCCCAATTTTTTTTCCAACGTTGGCCCACTGTTGGTAACCTTACGTTGGTCCACGGTAATTTTGCTCATCGGCCCAACGTTGGTCCAACATGTTGGCATATTGTTGGGCCAACGTAGGTATAATTGTATGACAACTAACAGCCAACCTTAATAACTGGTTGGTTAGGTTGGCCCAACGTTGGCCCTTTGTTGAAATGTCAGATGGCATATTGTTGGGCCAAGGTATAGTTATTAGTGTATGCCAACTAACAGCCAACCTTAACAACTGTTTGGTTAGGTTGGCCCAACGTTGGCCCTATCTTGAAATGTCAGATGGCATATTGTTGGGCCAATGTAGTTTTTAGTGTATGCCAACTAACAGTCAAC
>PRKT01000460.1:406700-423691 GCA_003671525.1 Saccostrea glomerata
ATCATATGTTTACACATATGTGTATCATATGATTGTATTTACATATGATTCTCATATGAAAGTCCTGCATAGGAGAATCATATGTATATTTTGACAAATATAATATGAGAATCATATGAAACCGATCATATGAGAATCATGTGAAAGCATATGCACTAATTTGCCCTTGTTATACTCAGGTAAAAATCATATGAATATTTTGACAGTGATCATATTAAAATCATATGAAACAGTGATCATATGAGAATCATATGAAACAGTTTTCACTAATTTGCCCTTGGTATGTGCAAGCAAAATTGCAATTTCAAAAATATCTATCAATAATAATTTAAATGTACATTAATTCAAAAGAATTAGTTAGCAATTACTTATGCAAAGTTTTACTCTGTTTAACACCCCCCCCCCTTTCCCTTAAAATAACGTTCACAATTTTTTTCTGTAATAATGTATTTCCAAGATAAAATTAATAAAGAATAAATTAATTTTCTTTTTATTTCAAATCTTTTGTGTTTGGTTTATTACTTGAATAAAATCAAAAAATTCTGTATTTTTTCTGGACCGGTTTTGATTTTTATCGGATGAAAGTGTACGACATGTTTGACGTCACTGCTGCAGCAGAAGTGCTGGGTGTTGGAAAAAGTAAGTTATCTCCTAACAATTTTTTATAAAGACCTTTAATTCATATTGTTTAAATATCCTTTCATTACGGTTACAGGTTCGTATGGACTTATTTCTATAATACTCTCATCAATTGTTATTGTTAAATTAATGCATTTCGCAAACCTACATAATGTTAGTGATCTGTTAGCTTGTAGATCTATATTTTGGATAAATTTGTTTCTCATCGAATGTAAACATTACAATTTACGTGTTAGGCTAACCTAAAGGCATTACTTTGTTTTCTTTTTGTTTTGACTTTTGTTACGTACTGATTTGAAAGTGAAAGTAGATACCCTGTATAGATGTTGGCGTTTTGTAAATTGTATGTTGAGATCGCTATCAAGTCGATTCTTTCATCGACTTAATGACAACTGTTTGTTTTTATGGCCTATAGATGCATTCAACAACTTGAGTTCAGTGCCGCAGTGCTGCTTTTTTATGAAGTCCACGAAGCCCAAAGCTGATAAGACTGGCGATTGATCCTAAAGCTGATTCTAACAGAGGATTGCACCATCACGATATCAAAGGTAAAAATATTGCAATAAAAAATGAATGTGTACATCTGTAATGACTCCTTTATGACAAAATATTTCTTGATAATTTATTTTTGTTCCTTTATAATTCTACATTGTTTTCACAGCTTCATCAAAAATAAATTCAACTCAGTAATATAGAAGCTAGTTTTATTCTACATTATGAAACAATTTAAATTGTAAATGCACTTTTTAAATATGGAAAGTATGAATAGAATTTTCTTGCTTTAAAAGCTATGAAACTATGCAATTAGATTTAGGTAAATTGTAAGATATTTTAAACAATTGAAAACCTACATTACAAACTTGTACTCTCTCTTTTTTTATTTTAGTTTAAGTTTTAGATATGCTTAGAAAATATCTACTGTGTGAATATTTGTTTTACAGGTTCAATATACAGTCAGCCTCTCATAACCAAAAATCCAAAGATCCAATGCTTGCTTCAAAGTTAAGGTAACTACACACTGTTTTATAGACTTTGTTATATTCTTCCCAACAAAGTCTGGGATATCCTTGAATCACAAAGTCTGTTTTTTCTGCCTATTTGTGTCAGAATCTTCTTAATTTTTGGCAATTTGAATTCATTTATATTATTTGAACATTCCAAATTCAATTGTCAAATAAAAATGCTTTTTAATGATTTTAATATGAAGCATATCTTCCAAAAGCGTAATTGTCTTGCAAAATTCAATTCAATTGTCAAAATTAAAAAAAAAAACATGCTTTTTATAATTTTATTATGAAGCATATCTTCTAACAGTGTAATTGTCTTGCAAATTACATCATAGGATTCCACAAAACACCTTGCATAATTGTCACAGGGTCACGGTCTTGTTTGAAGGATTAAAAAAAAAACTGGTTCGGTCGTTTTAAATATTTTAATGGATATAAAGAAAAACCTAGAAAATAGAAAAACACTCTCACAACACTCATACAAAACAATACACATAGACAAACACGAAACAAAAAGACATTTCAACATTTACAAAAAGTAAGAATTAATAGATATTTAACCGACTGCCAGTAGATCGTTACATAAATTAAACAAGTAAATGAATTACAAGATAAATGAACATCTTACCAGGCATCCAGTATCAAGTCAGAAAAATATTTTATAGTATATCGATTGAATCGATCTCTGATTATCTAAATATGAGATCTACTACTGTAAAGGCTGTAGAGCTTAGGGTGGGGATTTCGGCGGATTTCTTACTTTATATAGTGCACGGGTTAGTAAAACATGCATATTAATTAGTATAAGGAAATCCATTGGTCCATGGTAGGTCACTGGTCGGTCATACGTAAAGGAAATGCTAAAAATAGAAATTCACCTGTACAAAACAGAACACTCGCACATGGCTCTAACATACCTGCAAAACCGGTTGTATTCGATTGGCTATGCGCGCCAATCAGACTACGTACTCAATATTGCGCAAAGCATCAAAGAAAAGATTCAATAATAATTATAATTTAATTACAACTGTGACATTCTCCCCTGCTAGGGAAAATGGCTCCTGACATTTTAAATAACTGAAGCAAATCACAATGTCCATGTAGCATTATACCGACAAAGTATTAAAACACAAACATATTTACAAACAAAATGAACATCAACTATATGACATTAAACCCTGTTTATACTATACGTAATAAACTGGAGTTACCTGGTGCACCCACGCACCAAACCTTTCCGGTTTTCTCACCTGTCTTTTAGAGCGTCTAGGGAGGGGTGTTGGTGTACTCTGTACAGTAGATAAATTGCAATTCAAGCTAGAATCAGTAATCTTATAATACGTACTGGTAGTAGAGTCATGATAAGTACTTGGACTATGATGAGAAATAGAATTTGGAAGTCTACTTATTGTAGTAAAATCCTGACAAGTACTTGGACTATGATGAGAAATAGAACTTGGAAATCTATGTACTCTACTTACTCTACGTTGTGGAATGATATAAACTTGTCTACCATCAGAATCTGAGTCTGAGTCAGAAGATTCTGAGCCTGAAATAGCAGCGTCACTTACCTTACACTTACTCTCAAGGAGTAGTAGGAGTACTTGTGACGGGGGTAGGTGTCTTATCAGTAGTTTTTAAAGGGAATGTCTTAGAACCTGGGCTGATTTGCTCTGTTTCTGATAACCTGGGTATATAAGAGATTGGCAACAGCATGTTTCTATGCAAGGTCTTAGATTTATCTTTACCATTCTCTTTTTTCACAATAAACACAGGAATATCAGGGCTGGGCTGTTCAGTAACAATGTAGGGGTCTCTGGCCCACTTATCAGCCAGCTTATTCTTTCCCTTCGAACCCACATTTCTAATTAATACACGATCACCGACCTGTATTTTAGATTCTCGGACTTTTGCATCATAGATGCTCTTATGACGATTTGCGTTCTATTTTGCTTCTCGGGAAGCAACTTTATATGAAAATTCAAGTCTCTTCTGTAGTTTCTTCGCAAAATTATCAGGACTACGTATTTTCTCTGACGTATCGGAATTTAAATTGAGAAACGCATCAATTGCTAAACGTGGATGTCTCCCAAACATGAGGAAGAAAGGGGAATGACCAGTGCTCTCGTGTCTTGTTGCATTATATGCATGGACAAGTGTACTTACAAAGGATTTCCAGTCATCCTTTTGTTTGTTGTCTAGGGTACCAAGCATCTTGATTAGAGTCTGGTTAAACCTCTCGACCATACCATTCCCCATGGGGTGATAGGGAGTAGTTCTAGATTGTTTAACACAAGCTATCTTGCAAAGCTCCCCAACGACATGACCTGTGAAATTTCTACCTTGGTCACTGTGTAACCTGTTAGGGAAACCATAGTGTAATATGAAATTGTCAAAAAAAATCCTAGAAGTTGTCTTTGCGGTTTGGTTACGCGTAGGAAAAGCTTGTGCATAACGGGTGAAATGATCTGTTACCACTAAGACGTTTTCAAACCCACCTTTACTTTTTTTCAAGAGATAAATAGTCTATACAAACCAAATCGAGAGGATGGTAACTCTCAATTTTTACAAGTTCAGCTGAAAATTTCTCTGGTGTTTTGAACTTGACACAGCGATCACAGGTCTTGATTCTGTTGGTGATGTCCTGAATCATACCTGGCCAATAGAATTTCTCTTTCATAAGCAGGGTTGTTCTTTCTCTGCCATGGTGTCCTAAATCTGTATGTAAGTATTCAAATGCTGCATCCCTGAAATGAGCTGGTAGAACCAATTGTTTGACATGATCATGGTTTAAAAGAGATGTTCTATATAAAATACCATTTTCTATTAACAATTTGTGTTTTTCTCTGAAATATTTGCAAATGTCTGAAGTCTCTGATTTTAAATCTGACTTAGATAGTACATATCCCTGATTCAATAAATGTACGACTCTACTAATATCCTTATCAACTGATTGTTCTTTTTGCCAATCAATGTCAAAAAAAACACATGAATCAAGACATGAAGTTTCAGGTAAAGAAGAGATGTTCGACTCACTCTGTGCCTCACTTTGTACAATACCAGAACTTACAGTCATACATGAAGCAGATGTGACGTTATCAGGTAGGTATATATTCTCAAAGTAGGGACAGTGCTCTCCGTTTGTAGTTTGTGCATTACAGATGGACTGGACTACATCAGGAATGACATCTGTTTCCAAGGGTCTTCTAGATAAGCCATCTGCATCTGCATTGTTGATACCCTTCCGGTAACGGATGGAAAAATGAAAGTTGCTCAGAACAGCTAGCCATCGATGTCCTGTGGCATCAAGTTTAGCAGTGGTCAAAACGTAGGTGAGCGGGTTGTTATCAGTGATGACCTCAAAGTTGTTTCCAAACAGATAGTCATAGAACTTTTCTGTCACCGCCCATTTCAATGAAAGGAATTCCAACTTATGAGCAGAATAGTTTCTTTCGCTGTTCTTCAAACCTCTACTTGCATAAGCTATCACTCGCTTCTCACCATTCTGCTGCTGATAAAGCATGGCTCCCAAACCATTTCTTGAAGCATCTGTATGGAGGATGAAAGGCTTGTCGAAGTCAGCATAGGCGAGGATTGGTGGTGATGTAAGTTTCCTCTTGATTTCTTCAAACGCTTGGGACTCCTCATCTCCCCATCTCCATGGTGGTGGTTTGACTTTGGACTTTACTTTTTCCTTAGAGTTTGTAGAATGGCCCTTCAGGAGATCGTTGAGAGGCTTAATGATCTTAGAGTAATCTTTTACATACCTCCTGTAATATCCTGCAAATCCTAGGAATGTTCGAACTGTCTTGATATTGTGAGGGGCTGGCCATGTAGAAATAGACTTGGTCTTCTCTGGGTCTGTAGCTACACTTGCTTTACTTACTACATGTCCTAAGTAGGTAACACTCTCTTTGAAAAATTCACACTTCTTGGCCTTAAGCTTAAGATTATGTCTCTCAAGTCTCTGAAATACAGCTGTTAGTCCTTGCAAGCGTTCGTCAAATGTTTGCGAAAATATGAGTATGTCATCGAGAAAAACAAGACAGTCTCTCAAGTTCAACTCACCCATACATCTTTCCATAATCCTCTGAAAAGTCGCAGGTGCGTTCGTCAATCCGAACCCCATTCTGTTACACTCATAGTGACCAACACCGCTGACTGAAAAGGCTGTCTTCTCTTTGTCCATCTCTTCTATCTCAACCTGCCAGTAGGAAGTGGTTAAATCTAGTTGGTGAAGAAGTTAGACCCAACCATCTGTCAATAGTGTCGTCAATGCGAGGAAGGTGGTTGTATGCATCCTTGGTGGTTCTGGAGTTGAGTTTCCTGTAGTCTATGCAGAAAAGTAAACTACCATCTTTTTTTCTTACCAATCCTATGTTGGAGGAATATGGGCTCTGTGATGGTCTAATAGCTCCAACATCCAGCATCTCCTTTATGTGCTCTTGTACTTCTGTATACATTCCAGGTGGAATCCGTCTGTATGGTTCTTTGAATGGTGTGTTGTCGATGAGCTTAATTTCATGTTTTAAAATATCAGTCTTACCTATATCAGTTGGTCCATCTGAAAATAAATGAGTCCAACCAGAGAGAAACTTCCTAGCCTCACTTACTTGTTTAGAAGTTAAGTTCTCCTTTGATATCTTGATGTCCAATTCCTGCAAAGACTTTGTGGGTTTCTTAATACCTTGATCCTGTGTTTCAGGATTCCAAGAGTCCACTAACTTGACACCACTTACTGAACATAACGGTGATTTCGGTGGTATATGTACAATAGAGGCTGAAATATTGCAAACCCTGACAGGAATAGTAGTAGTATGCTTACCCCTGGTAAGGGAAAGAACTCTAGGACAAACAATGAGACCTCCTGATAATGAAGTGTTTGTTTGCCCAGTCTGATACAATACCTTGGTTATTTCTTACCAAACGTCTGATTACTTTTGTCTCATTTGGTAACACTTGAATGGTACACTTGTTAGTAGTCTTCACTGGTGTTTCATCATTCATACTGTCAAATGCTATCTTCCATTGTTCTGGAACATCATCTGAATCAGTGTAATTCTGGTTACAAGCATTCCTGTAAAAACGAATGAAATTACTTCCAAGAATCATAGGTACTTGCCTTGAATAATTTGTCTGGGGAACTACTAGAACAGGAATAGTATATGTAAATTCACCAAAGCAAGGTACACATATGTCAATTTCTGCATAGGCGCTGTATGGCAAAGCACTGCCATTAGCGCTCTGAACAATGAGTTGAAATTCTGAAAGGTCAAATAACTCAGGCCTAGGGTTTATATTTCTGAAAAATTCTTCCGACATACAGGTAATCATGGATCCTGAGTCAATGAGAGCTATGGTTTTTATACCATTGACAATAATATCAGATTCATTTGATTCTCCAACTAACTTGTACAAAAGACTGGATTGATTTTTTGTGTAATTAGGGCTATTTTGAAATGCATCTCCAGTTTGCCCCGCAAAAGGAGATGAAACTAGTTTAAAGTACTACCTGCACCAAACCCATTCATGTTACCAGACGAGTAAACTGCCTCTGTTGCCATGTTTGCTGAGTCTGTTGCTGAGTCTGCTGCTGCTGGTTTGGAGGTTGCTGAGATTGGAAATACATTCCTCTGCCCCTGTTGGCGAATTTCTTCCTGCCCTGGAAAATTCCTCTGTGGTAAGTATTGTTGGAGGTATTTGTCTGAAAAGAACCTGTATTATCAAAACCAGTTGCTTGAGTTTGATTATTTGCATTTGAACTTTGCTCAATTTTACTCATTCTGCTATCAAGTTTCTTCATCTGAGAAAGTAATTCTGTAAGTTGTTTTTGCATATTTTGCAGTTCATAATTTTGCATTGTCAATGAATCTACATTACTTGACATAGCCACACTAGATTTTGGAACTGAATTTACAGATTTCAGACTAGTTTCTTCTTGTTCAATCTGTCTTATTTCTCTAAGAAGATAGTGAAACTCTTTAACAGTTTCATACTTGTGCCTTATTGCATTTTTTTAACTGTGTGCTCCTTAAACCTGACCAAAACTTTGATCTAAGCATTGGGTCCTTGGCATTTACATCAATGTGACCTACTTTAACAGCTTTTGATAAACACTGTTCTAATCTAGACCCGTAGGAAACAATTGACTCACCTTCTTGTTGATGATGCGAATAAAATTTCTGCATGATGTTTTCGGGTATGCAGACATTCCCATAAAAGTCATCTAGCTTTGCGAGGATGTTCTCAACTGTTGCATGTTCTCCAAGTGGAATCAGAATTTCTCTCGCCGTACCCTTCAGAGAACTTCTCACTGGCTGCAAAAGAACATGGTCAGGCCACTGGCCCTTTAAGCACCTAACCTCATACGACCAAACGTCATAGCTCACTTCACCTTTCTGAGCTTGCTCACTACCGCTAAAAATTGGAAGTTTTATAGGGGTAGGGTTGTTATTTTGATGAAACAGAGCAGAGCTATTAAAAAATTGAGGTGATGACATAAGACCTGGCGGGTGTAAATAACCTGGTGAGGGTATGTGACTAGGGATCGGTACTTCTCCTAAGGATGGTAGTTTAGGAATGGTACCCTTACTCAAACCATGTTCACCTTAGGGGTAGTTGGAATTTTCTGCACTTTCAACAGGTCATACTCCTCTTTTGTTATAACCCTGTAATGTTCATCTGCATTGATTTGCTCTATAATTTCTTGCAAGTCTTTCTTACCCTTGGTTTCATCAATATCTTCTTGTAAATCTTTCTTACCCTTGTTTTCATCAACACCAGTTGCCATGTTGATTTTTCAATTGATACCAAATCGCAAGCAAAGATTAACTTTTTGCGATGCGCATATGTCGACACACAAGCAATCACTCACTCAAATTCTGTACAAATACAACTATATACACAATAAACTGAAGAAAAAAAAAATTATTCCCAAATATACCTGTCTGCTTTGTCCACCAGTCTTGTTGTTCTCAGTCCTGTGCTTTGGTTATTAATGCTGCAAAATTAAGAAAGTGATCACGCGCAGGGAATCAGTTTCAAGTACTGTATACTACTGTACGTCACACACATCAACCAAAAAAATACCAGTCAACAAAACAAACACGACTGTAGACAATACAGAACATATAACAACATCAAGCACAGTACACATACATTTGGCAGTTCCGATAGGTTCCTGTTAAAGCATAGATAAACAAAACATTTACCAATTTAAAACACGTTTTCTGCACTTCCGGAAGTCTACCACCAAAACAAGGAAGAAATAATATCGAGCTCGATCCCGATCAAAATTCACACACGCACTTCTCACACACAGCCGGCATCTCTCAAACAAATCAATACAAAGAACATAAATCACAATAATACACAAAACAAACAAATGACACATAGATAACAAAACATTTACCAATTTAAAACACGTTTTCTGCACTTCCGGAAGTTTACCACCAAAACAAGGAAGAAATAATATCGAGCTCGATCCCGATCAAAATTCACACACGCACTTCTTACACACAGCCGGCATCTCTCAAACAAATCAATACAAAGAACATAAATCACAATAATACAATAATACACAAAACAAACAAATGACACATAGAAAATATAAATACAAGTGCGCACAAATATTTTTCTTTAAATTTGATTCAAAGAAATTTATAAACTGTTGAGATGAGCTTCACACGGAATAGAAAAATCTACCTTAACACAATTCACCAGTCACGTTACACATATCACTGAGCATCCGAGGGACACAATTCTCGATTCCATAGATTGATCGGAATGTTAAACATAAGTTAGCTAGCTAGAATTGTATTTAAACAAAGTATTCAAAATGCGAAAACTTACAGCCTAGACGGATCCATGGGGAAGTAATAGGCACTGGATACGTACACACGGGCGTTGTGGATAATCCTCTTGTTGATCCCTCCGTGGATTACTGGACCCTGGTCATCATCCATTGGAAAACCTGAAGTTGACGATAATTCATCGTGAAAATCAACATACACATTACTGTAGTATTCACTTCAAGTTGAAAATTCACGTGGGCGCCATTTGTCACAGGGTCACGGTCTTGTTTGAAGGATTCAAAAACAAAACTGGTTCGGTCGTTTTAAATATTTTTATGGATATAAAGAAAAACCTAGAAAATAGAAAAACACACTCACAACACTCATACAAAACAATACACATAGACAAACACGAAACAAAAAGACATTTCAACATTTACAAAAAGTAAGAATTAATAGATATTTAACCGACTGCTAGTAGATCGTTACATAAATTAAACAAGTAAATGAATTACAAGATAAATGAACATCTTACCAGGCATCCAGTATCAAGTCAGAAAAATATTTTATAGTATATCGATTGAATCGATCTCTGATAATCTAAATATGAGATCTACTACTGTAAAGGCTGTAGAGCTTAGGGTGGGGATTTCGGCGGGTTTCTTACTTTATATAGTGCACGGGTTAGTAAAACATGCATATTAATTAGTATAAGGAAATCCATTGGTCCATGGTAGGTCACTGGTCGGTCATACGTAAAGGAAATGCTAAAAATAGAAATTCACCTGTACAAAACAGAACACTCGCACATGGCTCTAACATACCTGCAAAACCGGTTGTATTCGATTGGCTATGCGCGCCAATCAGAATACGTACTTAATATTGCGCAAAGCATCAAAGAAAAGATTCAATAATAATTATAATTTAATTACAACTGTGACATATCATATATAACGTATCAAATCTGTGTCGGTGAATTGGGAATACATTTGTTTGCTAATGATAAGTTACTTTAATATAACTTGTAGAGAATTGGGAATACATTTGTTTGCTGATGATAATTTATTTTAATATAACTTGTAGAATTGATTTTGTAATTTTAGAATCATTTTATTTTTATTTTTGAAATTTTTGTAGAGACCATTCTGTGCCACAAAGAAATTCTTTATATAGGAAGGGGAGAATTGGTGGATTTGCATTTTTGGTACAGTTCAAAGAGATTTTCAAAATGGTCAGATGAGAGGGAGGAAAACTGAAAATAATGGAGATACAGAAGGAAAAAAGGAACAAGGAAATATATAGAATAATTATGAAATGGGGAGGATGTACACAATTTTGTCTGAATTTGACCTGTAAAGATTTCCCATTCTTATATGTATGCTGGAATATCAAATAACTTGATTTTTTCATAAAGTTATAATAGAGAATACATGACAAATGTTATTGCTGAGGACACTTTCATGTCATATGGTATTTTTATACAAGTACATGACCTAATCATGTTATTCATTTGTACATGTATACATATTTAACTACTTAATCATTTTGCTAAAATCTTATAATTTGTACTCATTTTAGAATATGTTAAATACATGTATCGACAAATGCTACTGACTTGTTTGTATATTCTCTTGTTAATAGAATGTACACTGTGAAAAATAAGTTGTTTCTCTTGATGAAAATAACTTTATCAAAAAAGTTGTGCAAGCATTATAAGATATTTTAAAATATGTAACCAATGAGGATAGATCATTGTAATGTAATGAATTTTCAACTGAAGCAGAAATATCTGATTTTTAAATGTGTACAAGAATGTGAAAATATTGTAAGAGAACACACATAACTGTTTCATATGATTTACAAATGATGCCCTTTTCATATGTTTCTAATATGTAAATGGCTTGAAACACACTTAAATCATTCATTTGAAAATCAAATGTATTTGTTTTCATATGATTCACATATGTGGATCATATGTAAATCATATGATTTGCTTCATATGAGAATCATATGATGCCCTTTTTCTATGATTCTCATATGGAACCAATCATATGAGAATCATATAATACTCATATGAGAATCATATGTGGCTAAGTTGCCTGTGTATAAATAATGGAATATCAATTAGTATGAAAAACGTCAGTCAGCATTTGACTCAAAGATAAATTGTATTTGCTGACAAGGGCATTGTATCGACCATAGAACTTAAGAAATAATGACATTAAACGAGACTGCTGATACTTTTGTTTCGTCAACTTGCTTGTCAATAATTTGCCTAATTATCATGAAATTAAATAAAAAGATATTTCATTATTCTGTTACGTTTAACATATAAAATGGAATATGTTTTTTTTAATAAATTTTTACTTTGATCATTTATTAGTGTGAGATCTTATTTCGTGGTGAGTGTAATATGTACCCCCTAATATTAAACGGTTTAATCCTCCAGGGATACATGTTTTGACAATTACAAAGAAAACATTCTTTTTGGATAAATATTTCTTGTCTAGGTCTCATTTTCACTTTAAAAACCTTGACTATTTACAATCGCTATGTTGACTGATAAGAAACCGGGTATAATAAATAAACAACAAGAAAAAAAACAAACTGTCATGAAATGTAGATATTTAGACAAATTTAAGTCTGAACTAAGTCTAGATATTTTGATCTAAATAAGTATATTGTACAGAAGGGATGGACGTCAGAATTCCTCAGCAAAAGGTACTGTATAAAATATCTTTTTTTAATTTTATGATAATTTGGCAATTACCAACGTTTAAAAATAATATTTTCAACACCCATTAAATATAAGTTGTTTTTATAATATTGACAACTTTTGTAAGCAACGATTACATGTACATATTTTTATTGCACTTGCAATTGTACGGGCTATTCTATGTAGTACTTACATTTGATTTCCTTGTTTAAAAACACTTTTGAAAAAAAAATATAAGCGATTTAAATAAAATCATACGGAAGATTTAAAGATTTATAAAACATGTATATAAACAGTTCGATCTTGTACAATGCACAAGGGTAAATTAAACAATATTTAAAAAGTGTTTAGACCATTACTTCCTGGTACAGCCAATTAATGAGAATTTTTATTTCAAAACATAATAATATAAAACAATGTCCCAGGGTCAGGGAATTTGAGGTCGATTTGTTGAATCAACTGCCATAAATTTCATACCGAGAAAGGTTTTTTTTCAAAATTGTTCCTTTTAATAAAGAAAAAAAAAACAACACTTTTTTTATATAAAAGATTGATACGTATATGATGAGGTATTTTTTGCAGTCTATTCAGTCTATTGTTTAAGCTAGCTGCACCCGATTTATATATATATATTTTTTTTCAAATGCTATACCATTTATAAAACGATTGTACGAGTGAAAGATCTTACAGCTCATACCTGATAATTTTCTATTGAAAGTAAACCGAGATACAGAATGATTTTACTTGATTGGGGATACATACGGTTTTTTTTTTTAAAAAAAGACGCCACCACTTGCCGATGGAGAGCTGCAAATTTCGACCTATGCTCGGCACTTAGGGCCTTTGAGCAGTGAGGGGTCTTTTTTACGTGCCCGCATTTACTGCGACACGGAGCCTCGATTTATACAGCCGATCCGATGGACAGGTCTTCTCACTTCACATTAAGATTCGGAACTGCGATGTTAGGAATGCCTACTTTCTTAGCGATTCTAGAGCATACGCCTTAATCACTGCAATCGCTGGCGACTATTGGATTTAAGTTAAGTGCTCGTGTAACGGTTTTGTGAAGTTTCAATCAACACCACAGTCACCGTTCTAATGATTGGTTGCAACTTCCGGGGCCAGCAGCTGTCTATCTGAGCAAGAAAAATGTTTGACAAGTCTATTGTAGAATTTTTATTTCATACACACCTTTGTGTTACACACAGCGAAAGGAAGTCGACCTTATCTGGTAAACAATATACAATTGATCAATCATTTTCTGCGATCATTAAATGATTGTTTGAAAAATAAACACAGAAATTTACAAAATTAGGTTTATTTCATAATTTCTTACAAACCTATCAAGTAATCTGTCTTAACAGACCTGAATACGACACTGTACTATGCTTAAGATCTATTAAAATTGATATCATTTCACATGTCTTGTCTCCATAACCTATATTACATTCCCTAATAAAAGAAATCTTACCTTATAAAATGATAACTTCAAAGTCTCCAGATTGTTGATTGGCCAACATATTTTTAAATAATTATCAATAAATATCGCAAATTTATCACTCAATGTTTTTATAGCCATTCAAAATAATGCTACTATATAAACATGTAACTATATGTTTTATGAACAAATACAACAGTATTACTTAACAGACCAATGGTATATCTGAAAAAAGGTATGAATGTTAATGGCATCTGATTTATACTGGATGGCACGGGTTTTGGTAGTTACATGTACGCGTCTGTCCAATAACAAGAAGAAAGCGATGTATAAAATTTACATAAACTTCTCCATGCCAAGTAAAACTTATCCAGTATAATTAATTCAGTAGCAATTAGATTCATCTCTTATGAATCGCCGGGAATTATACACTGGTACGCAATATGTGGAACACTGTAGCCAATTACTGAAAAAAAATATTTTGAGAACAGATCAGGAGGAAATACAAAAGCATAAAGATTCGCCCAAGTAGAAATTTATCACTAGCTTTGACCAAAGTAATAAAAAAACATATAAGAAAGAACTAAAGCAAAGCTCATTGCAAAGCAACGAGTAGGTCTTCCGAACTGTTTGAGGGAAACAAACTTTCGTTTTAAAAAAAGATGACTAAATACAACCAAAAACTGTTTAAATCCTCCAAATCTATGATAACAAATGCAAAAATAAGCCATTTTTCCTACTTCCAGTTTGACCGGAAGTGATGACGACGGACGTAAAATTGAATTTTATGCTCCCAGTGACAGATGTTACCCAAAAACTTGTCAAGAACGGCAAAAATGCGCGTTTCCCGACTACTTCCGGTTTAGCCGGAAGTGACGACGCTGGACGTATTTTGACGAATTGCATAGATTAAGCTTGACATTTTAAACAACAACGTATCACAAATTTTCACTACTTTTTGAGATATAAAGGAAAAAATTTTGACCCCTCTAGACCCTTAATTTTAGGGGCCAGCCCTTTTTTCGACATATCATTTAAAGATCTTCTAATTCTGCACAAATTATGTTCTATATATTTTAACAAAGTATTTTTAGTTTAAAAGATAAAAAGCAAAATATGACTAATTTTTGGTTCTTTTAAGCGTTTTAATTTTTTACCCCTATTTAGCGCCATTTTGAATAGATAAATCGAAAAAAAAAAAACCGATGTGCACAACTTCAATCCCTCTATTATCTAAAATCAGTAGAATTTCTGCTCCAGCTTTAGCCGTCTCTGAGCCTTTGTCTGGAAACGAAAGCCTATAAATTTTCGTTTAAAGGGAAAATAACTCAAAACTGGAAGTGACTTTTTGAAATTTTAGAAAATATTCTGATAGAGTTTATTAACGTCTATAACCTCTGAAAATTTGAGTGAAATCCGTTGAGAAATGAGTGAGATATGAGGCCTCAAAGTTGCGGTCTAGGAAGTAGAAGAAAAAAAAAAGAATAATAATCTTTACCAACAGAATCAGTAGAAGGTCTTCCGTTGGAAACGGAAGACCTTAATAAAAAAAAATCAAGGAAAATAATTGTTCGGTGAAAATTAAAGGTATTTCCACCTTTTCAGCTTTTCCATATCGTGTGGGCTAAAAAAATGGGGAAAAAAACCAGAAAAAAATAAAGCAGAAAATTCACATTTCTATACTGGAAATTTTCATTGGGCTTGGAGTTGTTTTTATTCCCTAGACAAGATTGGGTTAAAGTTGACTATGGGTATCACACTGGCAATTGACCAATTAAAATGAAATAAGTTGTAGGCCCATATATATAAAACTTATTTTTCTTTTTAACAATTTAAACATCTAAACCTGAATTTAAAGCTGGAATCTAAATCTAGACAAATATAAGGAATCTTTTTTTAAAACTCTTTTTAAAGGACAAAGTTAAAGGTCAAGGTCATCAATTGTTTAAAAGATGAAACATGTTTACGTCTATATCGTTTAAACAAAACCAATGCTCGAATTAAACAAAAATAAATGCATTGGTGACTTGCAAACTAAAAAAAAATATCCCACAATAACAATTGTCATTTTAAAAGAAATCATCACTTTATTAGAATCAGTGCATTGTACAAGATCCCCTTAATTACATCTTTTTGCGTTACGAAGTATAGCGAAAAATAATTGTCCTGACGACATGTAAACGAATACGAAAGTGCGGTGTTGCTAGGGTAAAATTGCTATGTAGGTTTCAGCAAATGAAATGTCAGTGTTGAGAAAACGTGTTCGATTGTATCTACGGGTGGTTAGTAAGAGTTCACTTTCTAGCGCACGCTTTCCCGAGCAAGTCGTGTTTTGGTCATGGACGCCAGGCAGATACAGGGTGCAATTTTTGAAGAAGGTAATAAAGTTGTTTCGCGTCAACAGTCAGAATTGTTGGACAATTTAAAAGATATGATGGACAGTCGACTGACGGCTTTTCAACAGAATATTCAGCAAATTTCAACTTCCCAGATTAGTAAAATAGAAGAAAATCTTAATGAACATTATGTTTTCCGGAAAAAAGGAAACGAGAATCAATACAAACATGAGGCAAAAGTACTAACTAAATTGAAGAGGCCAGGGAACATTTGAACAGTGGCGACGGTGTAGATTTAGCCAAAAGCAGCATAACTGAAGGTAATGAGTTGGTTAAAAAATCGCCAAAAAGTCATTAGGTTAGCAGATTCGTCGCAGCTTGGTTGGAGAGTGGTTCAAGAATATCAAGCCAATCCGATAGCAGACGATTCAGACGATGAGAAAAAGATGTACAGAGCGCAGATGAGTTCAGAGAGAAAAGTTTTCAACGGGAAGAAAAAATCTAGATTCGAGCCTTATCAAAAGAAACCGGCAACTGTTACTCGCATGGAGACCGACGAGAAATCAACAGGCAGTGGAAAACCTGGCAGATGTTTTGACTGTGGGGCTAAAGGGCACTGGAGCCGAGATTGCACAAAGAAAGATGACAAGTCAAACAAGATAAGTGAAAATTTAGATAATTTTTTATCTATTTCAAATTTTGCACATTTTGTTGATATGAAAAATAAAAAAATCTCCAGTTGGTCGCTTAAGATTACACTTTAACGAGTGGGAGAAAATTGAAACAGGTAAAACAGTCTTAGACGTTATGAAGTCAGGTTATAGAATTCCATTCAAAACTAATCCTGTGGCTATTGAATTAAACAACAATAGGTCAGCGAGAGATGAACCAGATTTCGTTACAGGTGAGATCAAAAATTTGGTAGAAAAAGGGTGCGTGTCACGAGTGTCTGAAAAACCTACAGTTGTAAATCCTTTGACTGTGGCTAAAAACAAAAGCGGTAAGCCAAGGTTAGTGCTTGATTGTAGGCATATTAATCCTCATTTACACAAATTTAAGTTT
>PRKT01000460.1:432846-447997 GCA_003671525.1 Saccostrea glomerata
CATATTCATTAAGAAACAATGACGGTCTTACTTTTCTTATTCCTCAGACGAGGACCACATCATATATGAATAGTTATTTCCCATCTACAATTAAATTATGGAATAGTTTACCGTACCATATTAGGAGTTTACCAACACTATCTTCTTTCATTAATGCTATTAAAAAGACTCATTATAGAACACCCAATAAACTTTTTAATCATGGAAATCGTAGTCAAAATATTATTCATTGTCAGCTAAGAAATAATGCTAGTAGTTTAAATGCTGATTTACAGAAAGATTATATAAGTGATAGCTCAAAATGTGAAAATTGTGATTTTCATATAGAAAATGCATATCATTTTTTCTTTGAATGCCCGTGTTATGTTGAGCAAAGAAACACTCTTTTTCACTGTATATCTAGTATAGACCTGCAAAATCCTATTCCTATTTCCCTAAATCTTTTATTATTTGGTGATAGTAGTATTTCATATGCAAAAAATATGAAATTATTTGATTGTGTTCACAATTATATATTTGCATACCCACTGCTCTCTCCCACTATGAACATGTAGCCATCAATTGCGTTCAAAAGGTTTCATAAATGAAGTGTAATTATGTAATACTAATTCCAGTTAATGTTTTAAGTTAAATACACATTCATTGTATGTTTATAAATTGCTGTTAGTTCTCATTTTTTCGATTCAATTCATTTCCACATTTATAAACCGGTATTCATATGTTGTTTTTTTTTTTTTTTTCCTTTTCTATCTTTACTCATGTATCTTTCTTTCCTCTATGTTCAATTTAAATTTGTATCTGTATACAACTTATTGGTTATATATAAACCTGTTACTACATGTGTATTAATTAACCTTGTACCTTTGGAGAGGGCTCACATAGGCTATGCCTGCTGCCCAATCCAATTATGTATTTTACATAATAAAATATGTTCAAATCAAATCAAAGCACACCTGGTACGTATTTTCACTCATTTTTTGCTATAAAAATCCAAACCATTTAAATTTTCCATATAACATGCTTCAACTGTCAATAAATCTCCATAATTTTATCCGTGTTGGAGTACTACTTGGCTTATTTACTTCCAAAACGATCGTGTTTTCTTAATTCGAATTTTCTCTATACCTATGGTAAATACATGCAAATATCTCATAACATAAATACATGTGATTCTTCCGTCTAGTAGTAACATTTTCTGAACCTGCTGACCGAGTCTACCTGAGTTCATTTCAGGACAGGTGTCCTCTGTCCAGTGATCCTTGAATTTACTGACATCTGTTGTGTTCGAGGAAAAGAATTCTCGCAACTTTGTGAAACTACCGCGGTGTAACCATGCAATTCAGTGATCAGTGAAAAAATAAAAATCCATCAAGATATATCTGTGATATTAATTATTTTCATGTTCTGTGTCTTTCTGTTGTTGTATTGTATTGTATAATGTGTGTTTTATTTCATGTTCAATGTATGCATGGTGTGTGAGGTTGCCGGCTTTGTGAATGGTGTGTGCAAGGTGCATGTTACTCATGTGTAAAAAGATCAGGCTCGACATTCAAATTTTCATTTGTTTTGCTCTTGAACTTCCGGAAGTGTAGAAAAACGTGTTTGTCAAATGTTTTACACGGTTTCATAAACTCTTGGCTGTCAAACGCGTCTGTTCAATAAGGTAAACAATTTTTTGTGTATGTTGAATGTCTGTGATGTATTTTTGTTGACTGTCAATGTTTATTTTTGTCCGTCAATGTCATTGTCTGTTGAACATTTTGTTGATGTGTGTCACGTACAACTACATGTAGTATACAATAAGCTAAAACTGATTCCCTGCGCGCGATCACTTTCTTAATATTGCAGATTTACTAACCAAAGCACAGGACTTCAAAACAACAGGACTGTTGGACAAAGCAGACAGGTATATTTGTGTATATATATATATATTTTTTTTTTCAGTTTATTGTGTATATAGTTGTGTTTGTATAGAATTTGAATGAGTGATTGCTTGTGTGTTGACATACAGTATGCGCATTGCAATAAGTTTATCTTTCCTTGCGATTTGGTATCAATTGTAAAATCAACATGGCAACTGGTGTTGATGAAAACAAGGAAAAGAAGGATTTACAAGATTGATTGATTGATTAATTGTATATTGTTTAACGTCCCTCTTGAGAATTTTTCACTCATATGGAGACGTCACCGTATGCCGGTGAAGGGCTTCAAATTTAGACCTATACTCGGCACTTAGGGCCATTGAGCAGTGAGGGTTCTTATCGTGCCAGCGCCTACCGTGACACGGGACCTACGTTTTTAAGGTCATATCCGAAAGATCCGTGACTTTCACTTCTGGTGCCGAGCGCTTGGCGAAGGAACAGTCACTACCTATTTTTACGTCTTAGGTTTGACACGGCGCCGCGAACGAGAATCGAACCCGGGCCTCCCGATCACGAAGCGAACGCTCTACCACTAGGCTACCGTGAACGGTAGGATTTACAAGAAGATATTGATGAAACAAAGGGTAAGAAGGACTTGCAAGAAATTATAGAGCAAATCAATGCAGAAGAGCATTACAGGGTTATAACAAAAGAGGAGTATGACCTGTTGAAAGCGCAGAAAATTCCAACTACCCCTAAGATTGAACATGGTTTGAGTCAAGGTACCATTCCTAAACTTCCACCTTTAGGTCAAGTACCACCCCCCAAATCACATACCCACACCAGGTAATTTACAACCACCAGGTCTTCTGTCATCCCCTAATTTTTTAATAGCTCTGCTCTGTTTCATCAAAATAACAACCCTACCCCTATAAAATTTCCAACTTTTAGCGGTAGTGAGCAAGCTCAGAAAGGTGAAGTGAGCTATGAAGTTTGGTCGTATGAGGTTAGGTGCTTAAAGGGCAAGTGGCCTGATCATGTTCTTTTGCGGCCAGTGAGAACTTCTCTGAAGGGAACGGCGAGGGAAATTCTTATTCCACTTGGAGAATATGCAACGGTTGAGAACATCCTTGCAAAGTTAGATGTTTTTTATGGGAATGTCTGCACACCCGAAAACATCATGCAGAAATTTTATTCGGATCATCAACAGGAAGGTGAGTCAACTGTTTTCTATGGGTCTAGATTAGAACAGTGTATATCAAAGGGTGTAAAACTAGGTCATATTGAGGTAAATGCCAAGGACCCCATGCTTAGATCAAAGTTTTGGTCAGGTTTAAGAAGCACATAGTTCAGAAATGCAACAAGGCACAAGTATGAGACTGTTAAAGAGTTTCACTCGCTTCTTAGAGAAATAAGACAGATTGAACAAGAAGAAACTAGTTTGAAATCTGTAAATTTAGTTCAAAAATCAAGTGTGGCTATGTCAAGTAATGTAGATTCATTGACAATTCAAAATTCTGAACTGCAAAATATGCAAAAACAACTTGCAGAAATACTTTCTCAGATGAAGAACCTTGATAGCAGAATGGGTAAAATTGAGAAAAGTTCAAATGCAAGTAATCAAACCCAAAGAATTTGTTTTTATAATACAGATTCTTTTCAGACACATACCTCCAACAATACTTACCACAGAGGAAATTTCCAGGGCAGGAATAAATTTGTCAACAGAGGCAGAGGAATGTATTTCCAATCTCAGAATCAATAGCAACCGTCAAACCAGCAGCACCAGATTCAGCAACAGACTCAGCAACCATGGCAACAGAGGCAGTTTACTAGTACAACTCAGCAGTCTGGTAACATGAATGGGTTTGGTACAGGTAGTACTTTAAACTAGTTTCATCTCCTGTTGTGGGGCAATCTGAAGATTCATTTCAAAATAGCCCTAATTCTACCAAAAGTCCACCAAGTCTTGTGTACAGGTTAGTTGGAGAATCCAATGAATCTGATATTATTGTCAATGGCATAAAAACCAAAGCTCTCATTGACTCAGGATCCATGGTTACCTGTATGTCAGAGGAATTTTTCCGAAATTTAAACCCTAGGCCTGAGTTACATGACCTTTCAGAATTTGAACTCAATGTTCAGAGCGCTGATGGCAGTCCTTTGCCATATAGTGGCTATGCTGAAATTGACATATATGTACCCTGTTTTGGTAATTTTACATATACTATTCATGTTCTAGTAGTTCCCCAGACAAATTATTCAAGACAAATACCTATGATTCTTGGAGCTAATTTCATTCGTTTTCACAGGAATGCTTGTAACCAGAATTCCACTGATTCAGAGGATGTTCCAGAACAATGGAAGATAGCATTTGACAGTATGAATGATGAAACACCAGTGAAGACGACTAACAAGTGTACCATTCAAGTGCTACCAAATGAGACAAAAGTTATCAGAGGTCTGGTAAGAAATAATCATGGTATTGTATTAGCTTTGACTGAACAAACAAATACTTCATTATCAGGAGGTCTCATTGTTTGTCCTAGAGTTATTTCCCTTACGCGTAAGCACACTACTACTATTCCTGTTAGGGTTTGCAATACTTCAGCCTCTATTGTACATATACCACCGAAATCACTTTTATGTTCAGTAAGTGGTGTCAAGTTAGTGGACTCTTGGAATCCTGAAACACAGGATCAAGGTATTAAGAAACCCAGAAAGTCTTTGCAGGAATTGGACATCAAGATATCAGAAGAGAACTTAACTTCCAAACAAGTAAGTGAGGCTAAGAAGTTTCTCTCTGGTTGGACTCATTTATTTTCAGATGGACCAACTGAAAAAGGTAATAATAAGACTGATATTTTAAAACATGAAATAAAACTTACCGACAACACACCATTCAAAGAACCATATAGACGGATTCCACCTAGAATGTATGCAGAAGTACGAGAACACATAAAGGAAATGCTGGATGATGGAGCTATTAGACCATCACAGAGCCTATATTCCTCCAACATAGTATCGGTCAGAAAGAAAGATGGTAGTTAACGTTTCTGCATAGACTACAGGAAACTCAATTTCAGAACCATCAAGGATACATACAATCTTCCTCGCATTGACGACACTATTGACAGATTGGTTGTGTCTAACTTCTTCACCAAACTAGATTTAACCAGTTCTTACTGGCAAGTTGAGATAGACGACATGGACAAAGAGAAGACAGCCTTTTAAGTCAGGGGTGTTGGTCACTATGAGTGTTAAAGAATGGGGTTCAGTTTGACAAACGCACCTGCGACTTTTCAGAGGATAATGGAAAGATGTATGGGTGAGTTGAACTTGAGAGAATGTCTTGTTTTTCTCGATGACAAACTCATATTTTCGCAACCGTTTGACGAACATTTAGACCGACTAACAGCTGTGTTTCAGAGACTTGAGAGACATAATCTTAAGCTTAGAGCCAAGAAGTGTGAGTTTTGCAAAGAGAGTGTTACCTACTTAGGACATGTAGTAAGTAAAGCAGGTGTAGCTACAGACCCTGAGAAGACCAAGTCTATTTCTACACGGCCAGTCCCTCATAATATCAAGACACTTCGAACATTCCTAGGATTTGCAGGATATTATCGTAGGTATGTAAAAGATTACTCTAAGATCATTAAGCCTCTCAATGATCTTCTGAAGGGCCATTCTACAAACTCTAAGGAAGAAGGTAAGTCCAAAGTCAAACCACCACCATGGAGATGGGGTTATGAGGAAACCAAGGCATTTGAGACTATTAAACAGAAATTGATGTCTCCACCTATTATTGCCTTCGCCGACTTTGACCATCCTTTCATTCTTCATACCGAGGCATCATGTTATGGTTAAGATGCTGTTCTCTACCAAATCCAAATGGTGAGAAAAGAGTTGTTGTTCATGCGAGTCGTGGGTAAAAGAACAGCGAAAGACACTACCCCGCACACAAACTTGAATTCCTTACCTTAAAATGGACAGTTACCGACAAGTTTCACGACCCTTTATATGGTAACAAGTTTGAAGTTGTGACTGACAATAACCCTCTCACGTACATTTTGACCACAGCGAAACTCGATGCTACAGGCCACAGATGGTTAGCTGCACTCAGTAACTTCCAGTTCTCCATCCGCTACAGGAAAGGTACAAACAATACAGATACTGATGGTTTGTCTAGACGACCAAATGAGATGGTGGAAGTCAATCCCAATGTTGTCCAGTCTATCTGTAGTGCATATGTAGCAGATCATAAAAGTTGCCCTTATTTTGAAAATGTGTTCCTAACAGGAGAGGATTATCCATTAACATATATAACTGTAAGTACCAATGTACTAATGAACACAGATGTTTCAGACAAATAAGATCCTGTTACTAGTGGAGGTAATGAGTGTCATTCTGATGAAGCTTGTGTTTTCTCAGACATTGACTGGGTTCAGGAACAATCATGTGATAGAGATATCAAAAGAGTTATTCAGCTTGTTGAGCAAGGTTTTTTAAGATCAAATCTAAGAGAAGAGTCAGAAATTGTTTGTAGATATTTAAAAGAGATCGACAAATTAACTTTAGAAAATAGAATATTGTACAGAAAAGCTATTTTACAGAATGAGAATATTAAACAGCTAGTTTTACCAAGTCATTTCAGAGAAATAACTTTTAGACTCTTGCATACAAAACTTGGACATCATGGACGTGACAGAACCATTCATCTCATGAAAGAAAGATTTTTCTGGCCCAGAATGATCCAAGATATTAAAGAGAAAATCAAGAATTTTGACCGCTGTGTGAAGTTCAAAACTCCTGAGAATATTTCTACAGAACTGGTTCCATTCATTCAGAACATGGTAGCAATTCTGGTATTTCCAACACTAATTCGACATTTGATGTAAGTAGTACTAGTACTTACAATCCTTCGACACTGAATCGTAATGTATCATCGGATTCTCCCTCTGTAAATATCAGTATTCCACCCGTTCCAAGAAAATCCACGAGACAGGTGAGAAAATCTGACAGATACGGTGAGTGGGTACATCAGGTGACTCCAGTATATTTTGTGTAAAACACAGAGGAGAATGTCACATATATGTTAATTTTGTATGTAAATATGTTTGTGTTTAATAATTTGTCCTTACATGGATAAATGGACAATGCAGTTTGATTTTCATAATTTTAAGATGTCAGGAGCCATTTTCCTTACCAGGGTAGAATGTCACAGTTGATATTTAATTATATACTTTGTGAATAATTCATATTTGTTTAGCGCGCATTGCTAATCAAACGTGGCGCTGTTTGTGTGAATGAGTGCCATGTGTGAATGTTTTGTTTGTCACTCGATGTTTCTATTTTTAGCTTCCCAACCGACCAGGTATACGAGTACGATCAGCAGACCAATGAAAGACCTCTATCTGATAATTAATATGCATGTATACTAACTTCGTGCACTATATAAGCGCTTATCCCGCCAAATAAGATATCCATTAGGTTTTACCTTAACGGTCATTGAGGTCCAACCATTTATGAAGTCATCGAGTTATACGATGTCTTGATTACTATTATAATAATATTCATTATTTTATGCTACTGAATACCTGGTAAGATTAAATTCTAATGATGTAAATATTTATATCAATTTTGATAATACGTAAAATATCTTAATGACAGCGACATAATGTTGTGTAATTTGTAACATTGTTTAATGTGCCGTATTTGTCTCTTTTTAATGTGTGTGTTGTGAAAATGTTTTCTATGTTTCAAGGTTTCTTTTTCTGTTATCCATAATAAAACATCATGACTCGAATCCAGCGTTTTTCTGAAACGATTGACCCTGTGACATATATCTAAAAGTCGAGTTGAAAGCCACAGCAAGTGTTTTCTTCTTTTCATGCATAAAATTTTGCACAAATGATGCTTCATATGGATATAGAAATAGGTCTGCTAATAACGGAGCGCAATTGGTACCCATGGGAATTCCAATAGATTGTTGGAATACCTGGTCTCCAAAAACCACATAGATATTGTCAATCAGAAACTGAAGCATCTCTTTGATGTCAACTTCAGAGTACTTGTGACCGTTCACGGTAGCTCAGTTGGTAGAACGCTCGCTCCGTGATCGGGAGGTCGTAAGTTCGTATCTCGGCCGCGACTGACCTAGTCGATAAAATTGGTAGCAACTGTTCCTTCGACACGCGCTCGGCACTTTGAAGTGAAAGTTGCGGGTCCTTCGGATAAGACCTTAAAAACTGAGGCCGAGCAAAGGTAAAAAATTTAAAGTCCTTCACCGGCATGCAGTGACGTCTCCATATGAGTGAAAAATTGTCGAGAGGGACAATAAAACATACAATCATTATATCCTTTTTGCTCGACCAGATACATCTATGCACCTGATCCGACCTCTGATGTTTCCGAGGTCTGTGTTTGCTCTGTTCCTACTTTGTATTGTTTTATGGACTTTGATATTGAATATCATTCGTTTTCTCCATATCCTTCCTTACATATATTTGCTGATATTTAGTGCATTACATGCTAGAAAATACTTTTTTTATTCGTAAATTCTATGTTAATCGCTCATCCCTTCGTACATATCCCACCCGAAAAACTGCGTATGTATCTAAGAATATGTCATTGGACGTTTTTCATCATTCATTCAATATTACATGTATCGTGAGCTGTATATCGGTAGCTCGCTGGTCAGAAAAAAAAAATTATGGACGACCAGAGAGTTACAGTATCACCCATTTAATAAAACGTTTATTAATTGGTCACCAAAAGGCTAGCTTTTTTTGCACTGGGTGGAATGATCTCGGGGACTATATTGTTTTTGTTTTTTGTCTCTCTGCCTGTCTGTTGTCAACATTGACCTAGCCCATAACAACTGATACGGTCACAGTGTTGCTAAGGATTCCAGAGCCTTTTCTTTGAGTACTGTACCATGAAGTTTGACCTTTCGACCTTGGGGTTTGATCCACTTTTATAAAAATACCACTTTTTAACCCTGGCCTAAAACTGTTGAACATTTTAAGCTTGGGCTTTCATCTTTTACAGGTGTATTCAGTGTGATAAATTTTTTCAGTTGATTTAAATATTTTTTTTATCTTTTGACCTTGTTCCAAACGTTTGACTCACGTCTTTAAAAACTTAAAATTTGGTCATAGCTTTTGAACAGTTAGAACTAGGGCTTCATATATCACAGGTGTTTTTTTTATATAACAAGACCTTCCTGTAGGATCCAATACTTTTTACCTTTTAACATTGACCTTTAGAGTTTGACATTCATTTGAGAAAATTCAACCACTACCTTAAGGTGCTACATTGTATACGGGGTATCAGTGTTTTTTTTAAACAGTATATTACATATACATATGTATTACTACCCTTGTGAGAACAAATTCCTTAACAAATGCCTAAACAAAACGGCATGTACAATTCATGCAGAAAGTGCGTTCGACCGAATGATTTTGCCAACTAATATGACCAAGGTTAAAGTTTTAGAAAAGAAGATTAAATTTAAAGGTCATTATGCCAATATCATAATGTATGTTATTTAAAAAGGTCTTGTCTCAAATAATAGGTGTGTTTTATATGAAAGTCCAGTCTCTTCTCAGTCTATAACTCAAAAGTTATGACCAAATCTAAGAAGTGTATAACTTTTTATAAAAGTAAGTGAAACTTTAAGTCAAGGTCAAAAACTTATAGTGTTTAGAAATTTCTTGTAATATACATGTGTAATATGATAACCCTATCTCTTCCCTTTTAAAAGAAAGGAACAAGGTTACAGACGGACAGATGAAAGCCGGGGACAAAAGAAGGTCATCTATTGAAGGGTACAAGACTGAATAACTAAAGTTTCTTATAGTACTCTATGTATCACTCATCCCCACGCTCTGTTCCTAGCGCCATGCGTGTTACAGGTATAAAAAGAATTATATCTGGGGTGGATACGGGATTTGAAATTAGGGTGTGTGTGAATTGTGTTCAAGCAGGGGGTCAGGGGGCTACCTTTAGACCCTCAGGTCGGTCGAGGGAAAAAAGCCCCCGGAAGATCCTGGCTTTTCGTGTAAAGCAATGTACAAACATTTTGACATTGGTAAGTTATGTATCAAAGTATGACAGTAATAATATAAGTCATAGCCTACTTTCAAAATTTCTAAGGGGGGGGGGGGATTCACACACACGCTTTACATTTGTTTGTAATATCAATCAAGCACCTTTCAAGTTGAATGAGTGGAATTAAAAATCACAGGTATAACAAAAATGAACCTAAAATACTGCAGCTATCTTGTAAAATAACTTATCTTGATATGATTTTGATTGTTTGGGTATATCATACACTTATCCACTGGTTGTGAGTGGGATAGCTCTTTTATTTAACCCGCTGCAGGGAACTATCCCCCGTGGGTTTGCCTAAGGGTAATAGTTCCTGTCAAGTCTTTTACTGATGTATATCATTATTTCCGAGGTTTGATTTTTTTGGAGTAAGATGATACTGCAAGAATGAGCTGAAATCCTGATGACGTCATAATCCTGCTGAAGTCATTATGACATCATCAGTCTATAGATTTATTGCTAGAAATCAAAATAAGCGGCACATTTTCGAGGAATTGGTAGCAAATGCCATACCTCGGGGTATGGCTTTCTTTGCGTGGAAATTTTCAGACTATAACAGATAGTCTTTTTACCTTCTTAACTTTATATAGCAAACATTTCAACAGAAGTATAATAATCTAAAGAACATAGTTTATGTGTAAGCATAAAAGAGTTCTAATGAATCAGTAAAATGAAATAATTTAAAATCCAGAGATTTGACAGATCTAAATGCAGGCCTATGTGTTTAACAAGAAATTGGAGATAGTGAAAATAAATAATTACTTTGATGTCAACACAAGGGGTAGCTTTTAATTCCCATTAGATTTTGCTAGATAACAGATGCTGTGTGAAACAGAATGTCTTTAATTAACGTACAGTACCGACCGGACACAACCTAACACCAGAGCGAACCCGGAGCGGACCCCGGGTTCGCTTCCCGGGTTCGCTCGGGGTCCGCTTCGGGTTCGCTTTAAGAAATTTTGGGACCGCTCCGGGTGCGCTTTGGGTGCGCTCTGGGTTCGCTCGGGGTCAGCTCTGGGTCCGCTAGAGCGAACCCGGCGTTCGCTTCCTGGGACCGCTTTACGCACTGATGCGTGAAGCGGACCCCGCTTTAATCTCACCGCCAGTAAGCCCCGCCCCTTGTATATTCCGATACGGTGGATCGATCATTGTTGTTTATGCGACGATGCGGACATGTACACTGTACATGTAAACAGTGATATAATGGAGAACATTGATAAATTTTCTAAAATTCAACTGTACATTCGACGTAGATTTACATGTACATGAATAATTGATTTCCTTGATTTCTCGATCCCTAGAAATTCAAACTAATTTAACAGCGGGTTATAACAGTATAAGGCATTTATTTTTCTTAAGTTATAACGAAAAAACAAAAAAGAAGAAGAAAAGAGTGTTGAATTGATTTTTAGTTTATCGAATGGTGTACAAGTGAAACTGACGAAAGAAATCTAAACTAAATACCTTTTAAATTTATGCTTTATATAAAGTTTAAAAATACATTTGTTATTCCTTACGTTTTGCTAAATCGTAGTTTAAATGTTTGCTTAACACGTGAATTATGATACCGCATCTATAAATTACGTGTTACCTTTTGTACATATATTATATATATTATATTATACAAAATTTATAGAGCGCCTTATATAATAAACACAATTACTCTAAAGCGCTGTACAACATAGTTAAAATGCATACATAAATACAACATCAAGAATAAAAATTTTGTTGAATAGCATAAGAAAATAAAATTAAGTATTGATAACCATTTTAAAAATTAAAAATATTTTTGCAAAATGATGATTAAACGATATCAAAACACGAAAAGAGAAAACTGCATACAATAGAGCATAAGAAATTTAAGAAGATTAAAAATAACCAAATATTTAAAGTCAGAAATCTTTAAACATAAATAAATAAATAAATAAATAAATAAATAAAAACAGTCTATATTTGACAGTTAAAAATAAAAATTTATTTTTATAAAAAATTATACATCTGATATATTTCGATTTCATTAATAGTAGTTACACATTAAAAGTTCGTAATAAATATATACCGGACATTTTCTAAAAAAAAAAATTACACTGTATATTAGATCTTTTTCACGGTCAGAATTTTGGAGCGAGTGTGATTTTTATCAGAATAAAGAAAACGGCAAATTATAATTGTTCTCCCGACCCGATAAGAATATATTAATATATGCCCTCTATTTCACACACACATTGTCTTAAAACAATTCTAATAATTTAATTATTTTATTTATGATTTCTCAATTTACGTGTTACATTAAATTATTTAAAATTTACATCAAAATTATTGATCTTCTTAATCTCTTGATCTTCTTGGGCATTAAAAAATGCGTGCATTAGTATATGAAAATCTTCCTTCTGGATGCACAGATTGAAGTCATTCCGACCTCATATTATTAACAATCTGAATGACTTCACCAGAATGAACGTGAATAAGACCCAATTCCTGATGATACTTAACAAGATTATTCTTTCAATTTATTGTAACTCTACAGTTAGTTTGCGTTACCAACTCTCGAACAACCCACAAAACTATGTATTGCTTACGCCTTTATTAATTATTTTTTTTCAAAAATAATTATTCCTAAAACATTTTAAAATCTATAATAGATCATAATTCATATGTTAAAATACCCCTTTCAATTATATTTCTCTGATTATTCTTTGTCAAGTATAGTTACGCCATTTTGAGAGAATGAAACAATGTACGATTTACTAAATGTCGTGATTAATTAGTGTAATTAATTCGTTCAGTTATGTAAATCGCACTTCAATAACGTAAATATTCATCTATAATTCTACGTGGAAAATTAAAACATATAATTAATTAATTGCTTTAATAAAAAAGAAAATAAATATATAAATATAAAATACAACCCAAAGAATTAAAATAAATAGATATTAAATAATATTTTAATTATCATAATTGATTTACACAGTACATTCACACGTTTTGCTTGTATGTACAGTGTTTGAATTTATGTCGAATTAAACAACACGTTCGATCTTATGTTCGATCTTATATCCCAATCGACTGATCAATATGCTATTTTGATTGGTTGATGCGCTGATTGGTTAATCGCTAATCCTGACTGACAGCTCTGTAAAGAAATACCGAACCCGCGTTCGCTCTCTGGGACCGCTACTGAATTTGGGGTTCGCTCTCTGGGTCCGCTTCGGGTTCGCTCGGGGTCCGCTACGGGTTCGCTTTGGGTCCGCTCTGGGTTCGCTCGGGGTCAGCCCTAGCGGACCCCGAGCGAACCCGGAGCGGACCCAGAGAGCGAACCCAGGGTCCGCTCCGGGTTCGCTTTCTGTTAGGTTGTGTCCGGTCGGTACTGTATGACCTGTACTCTTTATCCCAAACAAGCAAATCTTAATTACCATGATATTTAATTGCAACGTACTATTACTTTATGAGGTATGCTTAATCAGTTGTTGTTGAAAACGAAGTAAATTTGCAATAAAATGGGGTTTAATAATTCATTGTAATTTCTCAACATAAGTATGATTGTGTTAGAATTTTACATAAAGGGTGGGGGACACAGAAAAACTCTCCTCATCTATATCTGTTAGGGGGCTTCTGTGAACACACCTCCCAGCAGGCACGCAACGTTGTTCAACGTTTAAAGGAGGTTGAAGCTGCAACATATTTTCAACTTTGATTACTCGTCGCTATTCAACGTTAAAGCAACCTTGAAGCTGCAACAAATTCTCAACGTTTGATGTTTGTTGATATTTCTACGTTGAAACAACGTTGAAGATTCGACATGTTTTCAAAATTGAGTTTTTTTCGGATATTGAAGAGTTGAAACAAGGTTTAAAAATGCAAAGTTGACTGTTTGTTGATTTCAACGTTGAAACAATGTGGAAGATGCGACATATTTTCAACTTTAACTCTTAATCCATGCGATCTTTCGCATTATACACATAGCTGTATGCATTGTTAGAAAATATTATACTAGTATATATATAATAAATGAAACGCATGCATTATGAATTGATTTACTCAAAAGAGTTGTGTCAAATTAACAGCTAGTACAATTATAAAATTTTAAATATGAGTTTATATAAAGTATGGCATCCACATTTAACACTTATTTATAATTATGTTTAAAAAGAGTTTTTTTTAAATAAATTGTGAAAGCAATTTTTTAAATACATATTTATAAAATATGTTAAATATAAGGCTTTAATAAATAATGACATAGTTATCCAACATCTTACTGTAACTGTAATTATAAAAATAATTATTTATTCCGAATTAATTTTCTTAAAATAAGACTCGTATAGATCCGTGCCGTATACTCTTGCGCAGATTGTATACATATATAGAGCGAATTTAAGAAGTCTTATTTTATTAGATTGTGTTTTGTTGTGTGTATTAATTAATTCTATAATCTTTCTTTTCACAAAATATATAAAAACTTCAAATAAACACATAACAATTTTCATACTGACAATTATAATACCCCTGTCAAGTACCATTACTAAGATCAACTCCCCAAAACCTTCGAGATTTCAGGTAAGGTCTAAGTGCCTCTCGCTCAGTGGGTCAGTTTCAGTGTCAGGATAACCTTGTTATGCAATTTTCTTGCTGGGCAGATTATAGCTGTTTGCCGCTTATCTACGTCAAAATTTGAATTCAACTGCTGTACAAAGAAGTGCACGTCTCCTTGTTGTTCATAATTAATGTGTTTTCAAGCTATATACACAAGGATAAAGGCTGGAATATATCAACTTCTGCTCAGTAAGTATTATATCCTTTTTAATGGATTTAAGAAATTAAGGTTTTAGTATCTGTACATCATTTAATTCTTGTTTTATAAGTATATTTTAAATCTGCGTGAAATACACATCCTTGGTTTGTGTATTATGTGTTTTGTTGATATTCATTTGGTTATGAAATGTAAGTATACTAATACATTATACAATTTAATTAATTGTAGTTCGTCGTAAGGTTCAATCAACCAGTGGTGCAGGGAATTGATTGTAAAGTCAGCCTTGATTCCATCAGATTCTTCGCCCGTGTGCAACATTTTGTAAGTACACTTATGTCTATGCATGTCTATAACATTTTTCTTTAGTAATAATGATGTATAAGCATACTAATATGAATTTTAACAAGAAGTCAACTATAATTCTTTT
>PRKT01000461.1:0-27221 GCA_003671525.1 Saccostrea glomerata
GGGAAAATGATAACATTCACTGAATCCAGTCGCTTTGATAATTGTGGATGTCTGTGAAAAAGACTTGATAAATACTGAATACCTTTCCCGAATTAAACAAGAAAAAAGTAGACAATAAAAGCATAGGAACGCAAATGAGAGCAATACGGGCACAAAATTGCCGAGCTCACAGACCAAAATTTTGATATGAGAATCTTTAAGTTTTATGAAGAATGGTACGAATTTGATTGCTTACTTTCTTCATTTTTTCTGTTTCAGTGGTAATGCCTTAACAATAATAAATATGGCAAAATGAAAGCCCTATTTTGAGGAGAGGTGTTTTGCTCCAACGTCACTGTTACGGTTAGTTTAAAACCTTTCAATTTAATCTCGTACAACTGAAAAATGTTCTTTGTTGGAAGACTTAAAAGCAAATTGCACCTAAATACTTTCCTGTCTTTTTATTTACTTATGCAAGTCAAAGATTGCACCCAATGAAACGTCCGTCAGCAATGACATGCTTGCAATGCAAGAAATTCAAACGTGCTTCAAATATGCAAAAAACGATGTTTATATACACGTTGTTTCAATTTGCACTTCAAAATAAGTTCACAAAATTGCCATCATAAATATACGAAAGCCTAGAAGGCTCATTCGAGATTCCAGTTTCGATCTTCGAGTTGCGAAATTCAAGATCCAAACTAGCCAATCAGAATCGGGTTCAACAATTGATTACTCCAATTTATTACGTTTTTACTATCAAGAAATCGTTGAATATATTTTTAATTAATGGGTCATTTGCTAAAATGATGATGCAAGAAAAAATGTCTCATGTATCAAAACGAAATAAAAATAAAATGTGATTACATTTTAAAATATATCTATAAAATCTAATTTTTCTCATTAAACAATACAGTAAATAAGTATACGTAGAATATTAAATGATCTTATCTTTTACTTGCAGAATTAGTAGGTCGATTAATTTTTTAATTACATAATTGATGAGAGAGAAAATTATCATTGGATATGAAATACTGTATACAGGGTTATTTTCGCCCTTTTGAACTTATGAACAATTTTGCCCCGTTTTAAATTCGCCCAGTCATAGTTCTGCTTAAAAAATTTATAAGGTGTTATTTAAATTCGCCCCGTTTTAAATTCGCCCAATCAAAGGTAGGGCGAAAGGGGCGAAAATAAAACGGAGGCGAAAATTTCCCAGTATACAGTATTCAGAATCGTCTGTACACTGCACAGTAATTCAAGGCTATAAACATGTATTTCATTAAATCATACAGGGTATACATTTGTGCAGTGAGGCTTGACCTCTGAATCGAACTGTGGTGCTATAAGGATTTACTTGTATGTTTTAGTTTTTGACCATAACGCTATGGTCAGAGACTAAAATATAAAACCATAACGCATAGTTCTCAAGCTGATTTAGATTCATTTACTTTTTGAAATCAGTCTATCAGATAAAATAAATGCCGCATTTTATTTTTTTTTCATATTGCCAATATGTATTGTATATACATGTATGATTTTGAATTAAATCAGGAAATCAAAGCCTTAGACCAAGAAAAGTAAACAAAAACTTGATTTTTATATATTTCCTCTTATTAGGAAAACGAACTGGATTTTAATTTACCAATACTACGTTTCCTTTCAAGTTTTACAACGTATCATTTTCATTGTGTTTGGTAAAATGGGCGTCGGTAGGGCTGGGGGTTATTGTTTATCTTTAAACACTTGACACTTATTTATAAGCTTATCATAATGCCATCAACCCTGAAATGAAGGTAGACGAAACAAAAAGTACACCTAGTGTATCTTATCAATTTAATGTTTAGAAGTATATCTTGCTGATCAAAAATCCTATAATTATTTAAATATCCTTCTAATATATATAACACTCATTCATGCATTGTGATTTAATCAAATGACCCATTTGTTATAAATATATAAAACGATTTCTTGATAGTCAAAATATAATAAGGGGGAGTATTCAAATGTCGAATCCCTTATAGTCTGGATCTTGAATCTCGAAACTCGAATTTCGAATCTCGTGAAACGATGAGCCTTCTGGGCTTTCGTATAAATATGAACATGGTATGTGGCTTTAAATATTTTCTTATATGACTAGTTTTGAACACAAATTGGAGTGCACATTAACTAAAATACACCTCTACTAATTTTCCACACATTAGGGTTGCCACATATTTGAAATGATTTCGCATATTATGTTCTTGTGTGTTTCTAATTCTTTTCATATATACATGTATATTATAGCACATTTTTTTTTTCTACTTCATCAAAAATTCAAACTTTACATAACACAGACAGTTTCTTTAAAAAACCTACTTAGATTTCCATCTTTGTATCTATTGGCGTGCCAGTTGAACCAACCCGTGTCTTTATTATCAGGCCATTCAGGTCCCCTATTGGTGGATAGTGGTGAAGATATAGACCGTTTCATATGTGGCACAAAAGATATTTCCTATAGAAGAAAAATCTAACATCATTGCATCTATGAGCTGAAATATCAAGTGTTACATGTAATTATCTGCATAAAATTTATATCCTTTAAAGGTACTTGCATTGGACACAGATTTGAAGTTCATATTTTCTGTATAATATCACGAATTATATATTTTAATAGCATTTCACACAAAAATTAATTAGAAATCTTACTTCATTTAAAAGTTACTAAAACTTTATTTTTTTTTGGCGGGTTTGATTGATACATTCTGGCTCTTTCACATATTTTAACTTTATTCTTAATCCTTCAAAAAAAGTGGCAATCTTGTTGTGTATTAATGAGAAATATTAAAACTTTAATTCAGAAAAATAATTTATTCAGTCTAGAAATGTTAGAAAGCAAAACGCCTTCACAAGTATCGTCATTCCGAGCTAAGTCGTGTGTGGAAATCGATCACACTCGTGTTTTGTACACAGTTTTTGTAAACAAGGCTCGAGCTCTGTTTATGTTTTTATTTATATTTCACAGGGAGCGTTCAATTGTCAAAGTCTGCTCACCAAAATTGCACGGACTGAGAATAAATCGTGTGTTTGTTTTGCTATCGAACATGTCTACTCTGAAATATCTGGATTATAGTATTAATATTTTTCATTCAAACACAACTAGATTTCCACTTTTCCTAAATATTAAGAGTAAAATTAAAATTTGTGAAAGTGCAGGCATGTGTCAATCAAACCCGCCAAAAAATTTGAAGACTTAATAACTTTTAAATGAAATAAGATTTTAAATGAATTTTTGTGAGAAATGCTATTAAAATATATAATTCGTAATATTATAGAGAAAAAAATTAACTTCAAATCTGTGTCCAAGTACCTTTAATATAGCTAACAATATATTTATATTTCAAAGTTTAGGTACTAAAAGTTATTGTTTAGTTTTTAAAGGATATATACATGTACAATGCCTGCTGATATTTTTAAAATGAAAAATCAAAAAAAAAAAAATCGGAAGAAAAAATCACATATTAAAAAAAATTCACTAATATCCAGTGAAAAACGATGTCTAACATGTCTTACCATGAATAATTGCAAAGAAGTTAATAACCATTATCAATAGCAAGCAATGTAGAAAAATATGTTATGCTATGTAAGCATGTCAAACCTCAGGCCTATCACGAAAATCTCTTGGTACATGTAATACGTTTTCGACGTGTACGTGGTTTGGAGTACTGCTTCAATTATCGTTTTTTGCGCCTGTAAAATCCCATTATCTAATTATGGGCACATGAAAGGATCACATGATTAAATATTGATTGATTGTATATTGTTTAACGTCCCTCTCGAGAATTTTTCACTCATATGGAGACGTCTATAATCATTAGAATGGAGGAATGATTATTAGAATGGAGGCCTATTATTATGGCAAGCTTTGGCATGATAAAAACAATTATTCAGTGAAACATATGGAGATGACAAACAGTATATGGCTCAAAGGTAGCAATACAAAAGAACAATTAGCAATAGAGAAGAAAAATCTTTGTGGTCCATGGTGTCCTTGTGGTTCTTTTTTGTTTCTCATAATTTAAAGAAATACTATAAAAAGGAGTATAGCAAACACGGATCTCTTAAACATCAGAGATGGGATCAGAGGGGTGCCATTGAGGAATGAGCATCCCTTGCCGACCGGTCACCCCCGTCGTGTGCTTCTGAACATGACTGGAAAATAACGGAACAAGATGTACTTGTAGAACACTGATGCTCCTTATGGCAACATAGCGAAGGTTAAAGTTTCTCAAATGCAAATGTTGGTACCAAAAGTTAGTGTTCATGACATAGTATACTGACAATCAAAAGAAACGCAAACCCTATTTTAGGGAGAAATAATTATGTAAAGTAAAGAATTTTGTATCTTATATTATGAATATCTTTAATTTGGTAAACATCTGTAATTTTACGGTTGAACAATTTCCATACAATAGCCGAAAGTCAAGTTTGAGTCTTCTTAACAAAAATCAAAAACTGCATGTTCAACAAAACATTTGGAATATTATGGAGTTTTAAGGGATTTTTACTGTTCATCATAAGTAATGCAGCAATATTTAAAAAAAAAAACTCTCCTTTCGTTTCCCGTAACGATGCTAAGGCTACTTGAAAATGGCTTATGTATGCATTTCCATTGCTCTAGCTGGAAAATTTCAATGTAAAGCTGATGGAGATTTGCTGATGCGAAAATTCACTTTATTACGCCTCAACAGGGTCTTACGTATCATATGCATTAAGGACAGTCCTTGTACCGGAAGTCCAAGAGTGGCGACACTACTCAAAGTTAGAGAAAATTCTACCCTATCATCTGAAAAACAGGAATTTAAAAATGTCAAAGAATAATTCATTCGCTCAGATCTCGATATTAATGAACCTATTGTATCGTAGAAATTAAGCTGCTTTGCTTCGCTCAGATCTCGATATTAATGAACCTATTGTATCGTAGAAATAAAGCTGCAACTGTTGTTTATGGCAGTCTTGCACGTTTTACTTAAAGGGCTGGTAGGGGGTGTTTTAACAGTCATATTTTACTTAGTAAAGTAAATAGATAAACATTTAACAATTTTATCAAAACTCTGATGTTCTGAAAAGAAAAGTGAGTTTAGCCTTATTTGATTCGCTTTTGAAAATCATAAGTTAAAAAATCAAACATTTGTAGATTACTGCTTATTGCGATTCTTTTGTGTAACAGTATGTTTACCTAACATATTAAGAGATCGGAAATTTATTCCGCTTCAAACCACAATTAAGGTATCCAAAAAAAGCGATGCCTAAACTATTCGGGAAATGTTTACTATGTCCTTACACGAAATATACGGTCTTCCAAAAACCACAAAAATGAAATCATTTGCTTTTTTAAACTAATGGATAGCCGTAGACTAGATTGAAACTTTCCATTAAATGCAGTTTTGTCGTTTGTTAAATCCCACATAACAATATTTAAACGATTCATCGATCGCAATTCACTTGTCAATGTAACGTCATCTCGCAAAAATGACGCAATTTGTACACAGTACTACTTTCTCACCTGAACGGTGAACAAACGGTACACGAAAGCAGAACGAATGGTGAGTTAACAACGTGTGGACGCCGAACGCAACTTGGTGAACGATTTGTGAACGGAGAACGGTAAGCTAACGTAGAATGCAAACGGAGCGCAAACGCGAGCGCAAAGTGAACGGTGAACGAACTATCATAACAAAAATTGCAGTAAAGATAAAAATGAAACTGATTTTATGAGTTTGCACTTTCGGTTTGACAACGATAATGAATGTGAGCTCTAAAGATAATAGTAATTATTGAATATGCTGACCAAGAAGAAGAAGGATATGGAGATAAGGAATAGTATTCAATATCAAAGTCCATAAAACAATACAATATGTGTGCAGAGCAAACACGGACCCCCGAAACATCAGAAATGGGAACAGGTGCCATGGAGGAATGAGCATCCCCTGCTGACCGGTCACACCGGCTGTGTGCTCATTGTCATGATCGTGGTAATAAACTTTTAACCCGGACGGTCCCACGAAATAAATTATTGGATTTCAGCTGTTACTTACTATTTAATGAAAAGATGTATTTGGTTAAAAGTAATTAAAGATGCTGACCACTATAAGTTAAACTTTTCACCCGGATAATTCCAAGGAATTAATCATTGGGAAAGTAGTTTTTTTTATTATTATGAAAAGATGGATTTGGTAAGGATTAAATAAAGATGCTGACCCCTAGGAGTTGAACTTTTAACCCGGATGGTTAGTAAAGGTATAACATGAGCGGACGACAGACATAAACTGTACACCAGACAAGAGCTGGATTTTGTCTGTCTCTGCTTCATTTTGTACAGGTAAGATTATTTGGAAGACTTGCGCGTTTTTGTAAAATTGTTAAGATTTCAGATGGTTTAGTTTATTAAAAAGTTTTAAATAGTTCATATTGTAACACAGTAATCTTTACTATAAGGTTTAATACTGGGTGTAAAATTCTTTATTGTAATAATAAATAAACGGATTGTTTCATTTAATAAGAGACAAGCGCTGGATTGTGTCTGTCTCTGCTTCATTTTACATGAATACAGATTTAGAACTAGAGCCCATAATCCGCTCTGGTCAGGAGAGGTCCTCAGGTTAAAAGGAATTGGATAAGAAAACATCAAGGAAGAATCAAAATTGAAAAGCTGATACCGAGTTGTTCCGACCAAGCTCAAAGATTATAAGAGTTATTTAACTTGGCCTGTCCTATCACTGAAATAGCCAAGATCCCGGGTGTAAATGAACAAACTCATATTCGTCCCAATGTTATTCAGGACTCCTCAAACTTTGAGGTTTAACAAAATGCATTATAGGCTGGAGTCCAGAATGGGATTATACTGATTATGATAAGTGGTCGATAAGCCGATTTTGTCACAAATTTAAGGAAAATTTGCAAACGCTAAAGACTGAAACACCATTGCAGCGTTTGAGACGGGCAGTTGTGAGTGTCGTTGTTTCCCCGAAAGAAGTTCGTACAACCGGATTTGGACGACAGTGAAATATTGAAAAGCTAAGGGTAACGTTGGAATATCCAACTTAGAAATATTGCGTCGCACTAATATGCCAAGTAAGGATGATTGATTGATTGTATATTGTTTAACGTCCCTCTCGAGAATTTTTCACTCATATAGAGACGCCACCGTATGCCGGTGAAGGGCATCAAATTTTGACGTTTACTCGGCACTCAGGGCCATTGAGCAGTGAGAGATCTTTATCTTGCCAACGCCTACCGCTGACACGGGGCCTCGATTTTTAAGGTCTCATCCGAAGGACCCGGAAGTTTCACTTCAAAGTGCAGAGCGCATGGCGAAGGAACCGATACTACCCATTTTTTATCGACTGGGTCAGTCGCGGCCGAGATACGAACTCACGACCTCCCGATCACGGAGACAGCGCTCTACCGACTGAGCTACCGTGAACGGTAAACGTAAGTATGAAATCAGGAAGCGATTGTTAATTCAGCTTTGATTTATAGAAAATATATAATTACAAGAATGTCACAATCATGGGTACACGGACACTAGTATGCCTTATTCAGTAAATAGTTCCTGACCGACGCATTGTTATATTTATTTTTGATTGTTCTTGTTTAACATAGTCGTTTGCACTGGAAACGATCTAATTCTGTCTTTTCATAAACTAATTTTATCAAGCATTCCATACGTTTTTTGATTAAAATTCCAGAAAAGGCAAAAATAATTAAATTATTAAATTAATTATGATGATTGAATAATTTCCATCTCTCTGATTGGCTGAAATCCAACTATGTAAGAAAAATACTACGTAGGATTGACCTGCACGTGACGTTCCAAGTGAATACAAGGATTTATTTCCTTTACATTAATCTAAAAATTAACTGGGAAATTTCAAATTAATACAAATTGTTAGGGAAAGCTATGTAAACGACTATGACTTGTTTTCACATAAACAAAACATAAACGACTATACATTTTCAGGAGAGGGTGGTAAGAGGGGATGCAGGGACCCCCCCCCCCCCCCCCCCCCTCCAACTCTTTCACTGAACAACAATATTTACAATTTCAATAAATAATGAAAATATCAGCAAGCATTGCATATATCTCATGTAATATTATTTTCTTACCCTTTGGTCAGATGATATCCGTTCAATATTCGATTGCACTGAAATAAATGAAGAGGTTTGCTTAATCACTTAGTTCATCAATGGATAAACGAAATGCATAATACTTTAATATATGAACATTATTCCGCAATACTGATAGACATGGTTTTGAGCTCAAAACACAATTACTGTAATTATTAAATTGTATTTTAATCGATTATTTGTGAATAAAAATAACAGCTTTTTGGCACACATTCATTATTTTTTTTAACTGCAAGTCCATTTTTACTAATATGGTTAACTATAGTGATAACTTTGACACTTTGAAAACTTTGATTTACTATAGTGATAATTTTGACACTTTAAAAAACTTTGACGAAAACTTTGACACTTTGAAAAACTTTGATGAAAGCTTTGACACTTTGAAAGAGTTTGGCAAAAACTTTGACACTTTGAAAAACTTTGGAGAAAACTTTGATGAAAAATTTGACACTTTGAAAAACTTTGGCGAAACTTTGATACTTTGAAAAACTTTATCGAAAACTTTGACACTTTGAAAAACTTTGACGAAAACTTTGACACTTTGAAAAACTTTGACGAAAACTTTGACACTTTGATTTACTATAGTTAACTATAGTTCACTATAGTTAACTATAGTTAATTTTAGTTTTTTTTTTGTTAGGGAACAAGGGATTTGGGTAGGGGGGCGCGAGGGGGGTGTAGACTTATTAAAGAGGATATCTGTGTCTTTTTTCTTTAACACAACACTGTAAAGGTTAAAACAAAGAAATTTGAACTTATTCGTAGGGCTACGTATACTCCCATACCGAAAAAAGTTATAACTAAGTTATAACTAAAGTATAACTTAGTTATACCTAGCCTGTGAGGTACAAAAAAGTTATAACTAAAATGTAACTTTTTTGGACTTTGTCATTTTCATGTATAACTAAAATGTAACTTTTTGGACTTAGCAATTTTCATGTGTAACTAAAACATAACTTTTCTGGACTTTGTCATTTTCATGTATAACTAAAATGTAACTTTTTGGACTTAGCCATTTTCATGTATAACTAAAACATAACTTTTCTGGACTTTGTCATTTTCATGTATAACTAAAACATAACTTTTCTGAACTTAGCCATTTTCAAGCATTACCAGTATAAATTTACAAGTTTTGGGGGTTATTTAATGGATACTACTTGACACCAACTTTTTTTTTTCAAAAATAACATATAAACTAAGTGCTAATTTGAATGAATTTTGATGGTGTTCAAAATGTTTTTTTTTTTTAAACACTGCAGCAGAAAACTTTGTCAATTCCTGAACAATAATATTGTTTATTACCAGTGATCGACTTCTCATTCATAATACCGGTAAATATGCTGTCCACAGCCATGTCAAGTTCAACAGAAGGGATGTGAAATAAAATCTTGTGAATTACATCTATAAATGAGAAACTCTCTCTCTCTCTCTCTCTCTCTCTCTCTCTCTCTCTCTCTCTCTCTCTCTCTCTCTGTGGTGTTTGAGGGTGTGTACACAGTACATGTCATGTGTGTGTAATAAATATTATTGTCTATTTAAATTGATATTTGTCATGTAAGTTTCAACTAAAGTTGAGAATAATTAATTTCTCTCTCTCTCCTTCTCTCTCTCTCTCTCTCTCTCTCTTAGAAAATACGTATTTATTGAGAGACCCTGATGAGACATAATATTTGTCTTGTAAATTATAATAATGCACTTACATCTGAAGTTGGGAATGAATATATTTCATAATTCTGGGGAAATATAAATGTACTGCAAGAGATATAAACAGTATGAAATGTAATCTCATGAAGTCTTCGTGTGCAAAACTGTGTAAATTTCCCTATTGTTTTCTGTGAGACAGGTGTTTGTACTAGGTGACCTTTGTGGCCAACACATCGTAAATATTTCAGCTTGGGTATTACACAATCTCTGAATGGTACAATTCTACACAGGTTGTTTGAAATCTGCAGAAAATCAGTCGTAATATGGGTGGCTAAAAAGATAAACAGCAGCATAGAGTATGTGCATGTTCATGTTGAACAGATATTACGATGTTGTGAATAAAGACTGCCACTTATATTAAGATTTAAGCAGATGACTAGTACATGTAGATTTTATTGTTTGCATAATTAAATAACCCAGTTATAATAGTTATTTTCACAAATAAACAAATATTAAATTCAAAATGGCGGCAAATATGGCGGCCGCCGGCCTCCGATGTCCGTTTTGTTGATACTAAGATAAATTCAAAATTTTAACACCAACTGGTATTTATATTTTTAATTTAAGGTTGAAATTACATAATTAGGTTTATTTGCATTTAAAATATATTAATAATGAATTATTTATTTATTTTTTTCGATCACGTGACGTTTTTGAGTTCTATGATTGGTCAATAACAGAGCGCGGATTTTTCCATGGACGATTTGAATGTTTGGATGTTGAAAGTGTTGATAGAAAAAAAGGAGATAAAACCAGTTGGTAAGGCGATATTTATGCTAACATTTTATTGATTTTGGTAAAGTAGACTTAGTACCTCTGGAATAACATTCCAAAAAGAAGAAATATTGGGAATGAACACAATTCTAGGCGTGTGAATCTTAGATTTCTTGTTTGTTTTGATTGGTATGTCGAATGACAAAGACTGAAGTAAACAAATTGAAAGTATTTGAAACGCATAATATTTTTCAGCATTTAGTATATTAATCAAATATGTTGTTCTTTGTCATATTTATTCCCACAATTGTTTATAGATTCCCTGAACTGTTAAAATATTGTGAAGCCTTATACGCATCAGCATGATCATAACATGATCTAGCTGCAACGTTAATTAATGCAATGAAATGAGTAATTTAACATTAATTTTCTTTTTTTTTTTTATAAAGCAGAATATTGGTACATGATGTTTCCATGAGCTGAATCTGTCCTGACCTGGAGTACATGAAATTCTTCAAAATATTACTTGTTTAAGGTAAAGTAAATTTTTTTTTCATTTCAAAATTCAATAAATCTTTCAATCTAAAACTGATTCCTGTAAGTATAGATCTTAAATTAGTCTTGTATTTTCCATGTTTTGGATGAATTAATGAATTTGAATTAATTGATATGGAAGAGTGTTTTCAATTTGATATGCAAATGAGTGCTGGAAAAATACTATCTAAATATCTTTAATCTAAATTTTGAACCTTTACAATTTTTTGCAGAATTGAAGAAAAGGTTAAAATTGCAAGCATATTTCAACGAAAACTTAGCCGACTACCAGTCACACTGCCCACCAGCCAAGACGTCTGACCAGCTAAAATGAGGGACGCAGTCCACCAGCCAAGTCCCTCGGCCAGCTCGGCTGACCCAGTGCGGCCTGTCAAGGGATGACCAAGTCCATCAACTAGCACGGCTGACTACCAGTGCAGCCTGTCAAGTCCTTCAACTAACTTGGCCTATTACCAGTGCGGCCTGTCATTGAACAACCAAGTCCATCAACTTAGATTGGCTTACTACCAGCTAGAGCGGCTTTTCAAGGGATGGTCAAGTCCGTCAGCTAACTTAACCTACTACCAGTGCCGCATGTCAAGAGATGGCCAAGTTCGTCAACTAGCTCGGCTTACTACCAGTACGGCCTGTCAATATAGGGACGGTTAAAACCGTTGACTAACTTGGCCTTCTACCAGTGCGGCTTGTCAAGAGACGTTTAAGTCCGTCAACTAACTTGACCAACTACAGATGCGACCTGTCAAGGGATGGCCAAGTCCGTCAACTATCTTGACCAACTACCAGTGCGGCCTGTCAAACGATGGCCAAGTCCTTCAACTAACTTGGCCTACTACCAGTGTGGCCTGTCAAACCATGGCTAAGTCTGTCAGCTAACTTGGTCTACTACCAGTGCGGCCTGTCAAACGATGGCCAAGTCCTGCAACTAACTTGGTCTACTACAATTGCGGCCTGTCAAAAGATGGCTAAGTCTGTCAGCTAACTCAGCCAACTTTCAGTGCAGCCTATCTTCAAATAATAAAGATAAACAACTGTACACCTGCAAGGATACCTGTGCAAGGAGGGTGGTATGCAGCTAGAAACTGTGACTGAAATCACTGTTTATAGAACCTTTCTTTTTTTTTTTGAAATACAGCTAGATCAAAAATAAATAGGGTGTTAATATTTAAAAATTAGTGATGTCTGTTTATACAATTAGCAAGAGTAGAATGCAGTTTGCTAGGTAATTTTACAAAGACCCTAATTGCTATATGCTAAAAATGTATTCTTTAAAACAACCAGAGAAATTTCAATCTGTTGTAGATGACATGATGTAAAATAAGGTACACTTGAATTTTTAAAACAATTGCATGTGCATTCATTTAGTTGTATTTGACAATAAACCAAGCTATCTTTATCGTGTTTGTTAGGTAAAATTGTTATTGCCTTTAATATGTTTTAAATAATCTTTTTTGTATAAATTTCAAAAATCTTTTTTTTTTTTTAATTTTAATGAGTAGCTTTTTAAAAGCTTATAACTGAGTAAATCCACAACAGGTTAACATACAGTGTATAATTTCACTGGAACTTTTACGAAAGTTTTTATTAATAGGTATAACTTTTTATAGTTATAACTTTTTGCAGTTATAACTTTTTTTAGGTATAACTTTTCTATAACTTTTTCATAACTTTCTTGGGGTATAACTTTTTTGTAACTTTTTCATAACTTTATAATAGGTATAACTTTTTTTAGTTATAACTTTTCCTGGGTATAACTTTTTCCGGGTATAACTTTTTTGTAACTTTTTCATAACTTTTTTTGGGTATAACTTTTTTGTAACTTTTCCACTGTTTATTTGGGTATAACTAAAGTATAACTTTGTAACTATTTTATAACTTTTTGTGTAACTTTTAATAAGTATAACTTTTTGTAGTTATAACTTTTTTATAACTTTTATGTACTTGCTGTATTTATGTTGAATAAAAGGTGAAAAGTTATGCAAAAGTTATAACTTTTTTGTAACTAAGTTATAACTAAATTATACCTCACTTAAAACATGCCATTCCAAACTCCGATAACTTAGTTATAACTTTTTTGTAACTTTTTTTAGTTACAAAAGTTATAACTAAGTTATAACTTTTTTCGGTATGGGGTGACATCACATCAAAATAGCAGTACCAGCATTTTAAATGCAATAAACAAGATTTTGTTTATCAGAGTAAAAATTGCAGTTTGGATATATAGAAATTTATTCACAAATGTAAGATTATCCAGGCAATGACACTATAATTTGAAATATTTGTTATGACCTCCATGCACATTACAATGTATATGCATGCATTTATCACAGAACTTTCAAATAAGGTGTTGTAAGAATGATTGAAAATTAAATAATCTTAACATTATTTCACAAACTTTAACATACTTAAATAGTAGAATTTTGATATATTCTTTGCTAATAGATGATGACAGTTCCCAAATGGTTTGTCATGGTCTTTTGTTAAATGCAGCAATTGTTATACCCATTTTGTTTAAAACAGGCATTTGCCTTCAGTAGACAAAGAAACAGGGCAGTTAGATTTTTTCATTTTTTTTTTGTCATTAACATGAAGTTATAAAACGCAAGATAATAAAGGTATTTCACGTCTGCTTTCCATGTTAGAAAGCTTGTATTTTTGTCGGTGTTTCTTTCTGAATTCCAGCATCATAAAAGATAGGTCTCAGATGTCCAAAGATTTCTTTATGCAGTTTTGTCATTTTACGATGCTATATTTCAAAAAGTCAATATGACTATGAAAATTGTGCAACGAACGCAGAATAATCTTTAGAAGTCAGTTTGAAAATTTCAAGTATATAGTATGAAAGAGAGCTTGATTACTTAGTAATTTTATTTGTAAATACATATTCCTATGGTAAAAATTATACAGATGTAGCATCATACCATTTATTGATAAAGTTTCCTCTAACACATCGATTTTGAAACTTCAAGAGAATGATTTTGAATAATATGTACCTTTAATATGAGATATTGAGTAGATATTAGGATTTCTTTTTTACTGAAGTTAGATAATGTTCAGTTTTATTGCAAGAAGATGCGACATTTATTGGTGTAAATACCACGTGAATTTAAAAAGTGTGCGGACCTGTATTTCATTTTCCACAGTGTTTGTAAAACAATGAACATATAAATAATAATTTTAATTGATATATTTATTTTTACAGTGCATTTATTTATGTTTAAATATTGTGTTCTGAACTATAATTGGTAATAACTGTGTGTAGACGGACAATAATATGTTAATTATGAAGTTGTCTACTAACTCTGGGAGATTGACACAGACACTTATTTCAGTAATAATTTTTTTTTAAAGCATAGTATAATAATAACACAAGGTATCTAACTCCGAGTTACATGGAGTACCCCCTCCTCAAAAAAGATAGATAAAAGGTGGATAAATTATAACAGAAGACATAAGTATAAATAGTTTGTAAGTGTATTTCCTTAAATGTAAATGAGTGCGTTTCTATGAAAAGGGCATACTCTGCGTAATTAGTACATTGTAGTCAGATCCATCGTGTTATTATGAGGATTGATTAAAAAAATGTCACAACTTGGATAGAAATGTTACTAGTCGACATAAATCAACAAAATTAGACATGATCAAAGCTATCTCTATTATGAATCAGTTCTGAAAAATTCAAAATAAAATGATCCATAGTTTTCAAGATATCAAATAATATACAAAATTATGGCAGTCGCCGCACCTAAATACGTCATATGATGGTTGCGTACGAACCGTCATACACTAAAACCGCTTCCCCTTCGTTTAATTAAAACATATTTGAGATTCACGAACACATTCACATACTTTACTTTTTTTGAGTTATTATTGGCACCCATTATACACTTATTCTATGTATAATTTAGTCCTCTGACAAAAATATTTGAAGAAAAACCATAAGACAAACTTAATGTTTCTCATATCGTTTAAACCATGACCCTTCTCCCTTTTTTGACAACATCAGACACCATTGAAAGTTTCCACCCGTCCTACCCTTTGAGTCCTGCTGAATAATGACCTATAACCCGCCAAAAATTGCTGAAACCATCTATAAACAAGTTTGTTATTTACAATCTTTCCTCTGGGTGTCTGTGATAATGGAGATTTCCTCATAACAAAGGAAAGCACTTTATTTAAAACTCTTATCAGTTTTTTCCATCTCGACATTTCTTTTTTTAATACATCAGATTAAAACAAAAATATTGATGATAAAAAAAAGCAATGACGTCATTCTTTTTTTCAACACAAGATGAGAAAATGTAAAATCTAGTTTTCAATGGATCTTTAAGAATTGAATCTTTAATAGTAGTGCTTGAACGTGCTAAATTATCATTTTATGATGTGTTGCTACGAAGAAATGTCGTTATCATGGAAATATGAAATTTGACATTGTAAAATGGCCCTTATTTTGCAGAAAAGTCTCAATAATTTTTTGTTTATTATGAAATTTATGAAAGACACCGTGACGCACAAAAGGGGATAATTTACAAAGGTATAATTTTTGCATGACACGAGTAAATTTTGTTCAATTTCTTAAAGTATTAGGTTTTAGAAAATTACAGGTTTCAGAACCTAAAAAAAAATTTTATGGAAAAAATTAAAGGAAAAAATAATTTCAATATGCCCTATAACCAGGGACCTATATACTAGTATATAGTATATAGGTCCCTGCTATAACTAAAATATTGCATTAACTTCTTCCTTCCTACTATGCAAGTGCGCAAAAAAAATTAATTAAGCTACCATAGTTGCCGTGGTCTCAAGTACCTAGGAATGAATGTACATTTAAGTAGACCAAATGATCGATGCGATCTTTTCATGAAGTTGTTAGAACATATTAAATATTTTCTCATCTTTGCATGCTCCAGATGAATGTTGTTTACAAGGCTGAGTAAAAAATGAAAGAGGCGTGCATATTGAAATACACGAAAACAACGAAACAGTAGATACAACCTTTCTCGTTCCAGCACCAATATTCTTCAGTCTTTTCTTGCTTTACAGTGCAGTTTAATTTTCAAATATTCGTTATATACTTATTATTTTCATAATTCTTTCTCTATATCCTACAGATATCTTAAAAGAAACACAATCATGATTTTGACTTTTTGTGTTACTTTATGGATGAGAAGTTTTCTGAATTATTACTTCAGGATTTACATATTTTCTCTTTTTATTCATAAAAAACATACATTTAGAAAAATTATAAGCCCCTGAATTCAAAAGCTCAAACAAAAAATTCTCTGCTTTTATATTATATACACACAATGTCTGCATCAGGTCTATCATTTGAGTAATTTGACAATAAAGAATTCAAAAATCAAGGACAATGCGGAGTCAGCAAAAAAAGGTAAAACATGTATTTATTCAAATATGTTTTTGATAGTTAAAGCACTTAGGATGTTTTTCTTAAGAATAAAAGCAAATGAAATAGAAATTCCTGTAGTACATAATAACATAAGTGCCTGAAAGATAAGTGATTTTTTGTTTATCCAACCTAAAAATTGAATGGTTGCTAGAGAAATTTCTTAACCCAAGTTTCCATGGTAATCATGAACCAACACATTTTTAATTTTACATACATGGTTCATAGCGCGAGAGAAAACTATGAATGGAAAATTATCATATTCCGAGAACTTTCATATTTCACCTACATGCCTATTTTGTAAATATGTGTATGATTTTTCCATGGACTTGTTCTTAAAACATAAACAAATTATCATTTAGTAATATAAGTTTAGTTATTTTAATTTGATTGTGGTCATTGGCTGTGTATTTTACACCAATATATATAATGTAATTGGATCTGTGGCCAATAGTAATTTCCAACTAGTGATTGGGGAGGGGGTGTCTCATTTGTACATGCTCTTCCTTAAGCTTGGGACACAAATTGTTTTAATTGTACATGCATTGATTAGCTTTCGTATGGAAATTGATAAAGTAATGTACATGTAATGTATATATTGTTGAACACTTGCTTAGAAAAATGATAATTTTTGTATCACCTTCATAGTCTTCATAGTCATGTGAGATAAGGAGCATCATCTTTTCATCATCAGTACAGCTACCACTACGGCCACTATTAGCGAAGGATTTTTCAGAGCAAGGTGAAGACAGGATAGGCAAACCAAACTGCCAGAGAATATTTTTTTTAAATAATTGATCCTTTAACAGACAGTTTTTAAATACTCATCATTAAAAAATATCTTAAAGTAAATTTTAACTACATATGAAACAAGTACAGATATGAAATATATTAATTGTTTAACATGCATTGAAATGTAGCAAAACTCTCATTTTCTCACCGATGGGTCAGATGACGACCACCACCTTTGTTTTGGGAAGGCAATCTCTGTAATAATGCATTTTTTTTTATTTATTCGATTGTCCATATAATAAATAATTGTGTGATGAGATTTCTAAATAAGAAAAAAGAGAAGATTATCGTGCACGTTGATAAATTGAAATATTTATGACGTTGGTGTTTAAGATATAAAAAAAAAATAAAATAAATAATTTATTTTTTATCATTGATATAACTTTTATCAAAACAAAAATGTCCTATTTCCCTCATACAGATGTACCCATTCCATAACTTTATGATACAAGGGCTGTTTCATAATGCCATAGGTGATCGGAAAGAAATTTAATAAATTCTATAATTTAGTCTTGATGACTTCAATTAGATATTATCATTAAATTAAAAGAAATGTCTGTAACATTTTTATTTGATTTCTACTTGTTTTTAGATCACTTTTTTGAGTATGACGCTTCGTATAGTGGAAAATGGCAGACCTCTTTATTTCATAAACTTTTTTCTTCTTTCTGAAATGTGTTTTTTTCCTCAAGTTTGGGACATTAAACAAGTCAAAGATGGAAAGGTCTGGCGAACATTGTTGGTGTACAAGACATTAACTTTCTGTTTATCCCCAAAACTCTTGTACTCTTCATGGCCTGTAGGTTTGGTCGCTGTCATTAAGAAATTTAGTGTAGTGTATTCCTGATTCTAGTTTATTCCTCACATAAACCTTTTGAAATTTTAAACCAGAATTTGCTTTCTATATTCCTTCTTAAAGATTTCGCTGGACTTCCTTAATTTATGGCATTTCCTGAACATTTGATATGTACACAGTTTTTACATGTAATACACGAAAAATAGTGACAATATTGAAGGCTACATATGTATCTTACGCACACAGAGCAGTATATATACATGTATTTAAACCACAATAGTAGACTTTTAAACAAAATTGATGCAAAGATGCCCAAACTCGAAAATCCTATTTCGTGGGGGAGGGGTGGGCAACTTTTTTCAATGTCAACTTTCTTTCACTACCAATTGTTTTGCAAACAATACTACATTTCCCTGATATCATTTTACTATGGTAAGAAGTGAGGGGGGGGAGGCACCAACCTTTCAATAAACATTTTCAATAGTATAGGTTTTGTTTGGAAAAAAGTGCCCCCCTTTTGTTGCTACGTGCCTGCAAAGCATCAAATCGGCCGCAAAAATTAGCTTTTTCGTTAAAAAAAAAGAACAAAACGAAAACACAAGATTTCCAAAGTATTAAAATTATAAAAGTTAAAAAAAACAAGATAACCACCATCTTTGCTAGCTAAGGACCTGAGAAGATGGTCAAACGGAAATGGCACGTAAACCAAATATTTAATGTAAATTACTTAATTGAAATAAATCCACCAATGAACGATAAAAACGTTATATAATCAAAGTGAAAAATTTTATCAAACTTCTCTCAGTTCCACTTTTTATTTTAAAAATCTACACTTCCCCTTCTTTGAATACACTGCAACATGTGCGTGTTGAAATAGGGGGGTTAAACCTTTTTAAAAAAAGAATATTTTAATATTAACAGATTATATGTCTAATCAATATTCTCATAACTGAATAAAATCAAAATTTATATTTATTGAAAAACTAGAGGATTACGGATAACCGCGAATTAGAATGACTAGCTTTCGACAGAGGGATTAGCTAAAAATAATATTTACAGATTATATAACTAATCAATATTCTCATAACTGAATAAAATCAAACTTTATATTAATTGAAAAACTTGAAGAATACGGATAACCGCGAATTAGCATGACTAGCTTTCGACAGAGGGATTAGCTAAAAAAAAAAACTAACGCACGAGGATTAGCATGACTAGCTATCGACGAAGAGATTAGCTCAAAAACTAACGCACGAGGAATAGCTGATTCACAGCGATTTCTATGGAATTGTTCAGATCTAATCACTTAATTTTATATAGGGAAAATTCAGTAGAGGTATAATAAACGAAACTAACTTCACATGCTAATACCATGAATCTTTGTCATGTGACAACGCCGAGGTTCTTCCAAAATATATGCGGGGTGAAAAAAAAATTGTTGTGTAATTTGAAACTAATTTATATAGGACTTCTTTTCAGAAAACTTATTACAATATATGAGACATTTCGGCACTGTAATTCATATCCTGACAACATGTCAAGCAACATATTACCTAACCATACCCCCCCCCTTCCCGGATACCATGTTGAATGAATCAGAGACAAACGCCCTATCTATGATGCTATATTCTATAGGTTATTTCAAGAAAACAAAAATGACAGACAGGTAAAATTACCAGTTCAATCCGTTTATGATACATGTTATACATTTGGGACATACCGGTATAATGCATTAATTCAATGACCAAGTCACGAAACATCAGTAATGTTCTTAATCTTTTATCATACAGATTTTTAAAAATAAATGAAAATGCAATTCAATTATTAATTTCTTTTGAAATATTACTGTATCCCTGTAGTATCTTTTTAAATATTACTGTATCCCTGTAGTATCTTAATTGGCATATTCATTGCATATATTATTGTCTTATAAACAAGTACTAAAGTTATCTGCATTGTTATTTGTCACACATCAGTAATGATTTGTCATACGTCATATTACGAGTGATATTGTGGGGATTCGAGCATCCCCCCGTATCACAAAAATTACACGCGATCAAAAATCATTATATTTTCGCAAATTGTATATTTCAATAGATCTATTTGATTTTTCAACTCGAATTTTCAAGGTTCAATACTTCGTTAGGCCTACATGTGTTATAAACTCTCGGATCGGAAAATATTTTTAATAATAAACTTTTTAAAATTAAGCGGTCTTCTTGAAATGCCAACAGCAGTTTCTGAAATGCATGTTGGTTTTGGATTAGGGTCTGTGGCTTTGTGCGTTTGTATCTTGACTCAGCCAAACGTAAATCATTTTTATCATTTATGAAGCCAGTCGATGCAGACTTCACGACATACACAATTTGTGTTTTGTAAAGGGGTAAAACAATAATTTTCAGTTTATATATACATCCTGGTAGTTGCTACAGATATAATTGTTTATGTTAAAAATATATTCAAGGACTAATTCCGACTTGGTGACAATAAAGTTTCTCGGGTGATCTCCCTTTGATTACATAGTGACCATGGAGACGAGATCGGGAGATAAAACATCAATACATTGTTTGTAAAATGAATAAGTTTGGGAAAAAGAGTATCCATTTTTTAAAAATATTTCAGCATAATCAATGATAATGTAAACCTAGATCAGCTGCGCTTGACTAAAAAGTCTTGGGTTAGGAATGAGTCACCATTATTGCATCCTCATGCAGTCATGCTTATAGACTCCGAGAGACTTTCGTACTTTGTTTTGCACCACAACACAAAATAACTTATAATAAATGGTATATTTGCATTTAAAAAATAATTAAAATTTGCAAAAGCAACATATAATCTTGTTTCTTTTTAATTAATTTGGGTAAACCCCCATTATTTCCACTTTGGTGGTCGGTGCGAAGAGATTTGAATCGAACGAAAATTAAAATATTTCGATGTGGCCACACCCCTCGAACAAAATAAAATAACACTTTATTTGTTCATTTTTTAATTTTCTTTTTAATGGTGTGAATTTTATTTTGTTCAAAGGGTGTGGCCAAAGCAAAAATTTGAATCAAAGACGAAAAAAATGCTAAATTTTGATAAAAAGTGGCAAAGTTCTCGTGTTTAGACGTTTTCTGCACAAATATGACGTCATCAAATGAAAATTTTGGCGTATAAACTATTCAAGTTTGATACCTAAGGACAATATTTCCGTAAATAATTTTCTTCTTCCCCTCACTTTATTTTTCCTAAAATCATTAGGCCGATTTAGCACATTCGTGGATTTAGCTCTTTCAGCAAACAGTAAATTGATTGCTGCCTGTCTTTGTAGCCAAAAACGGTACCGATTTTTATGCCCATTATATAATTTTTGTTCATTGAAATCCACCTGCACATATGTGTATAAAACAGGCATTGGTTGCTTTAAATTTCACATATTTCAGTTAATATTTCTTTGTGATTCTTTACAAGTTTTACAGCAGCACAAATAAAGCGTTCAATTTAACTCTTAGTTTACTGATTCTTTACCATTCATTTATAATGCAATATCCCGAATAGCCCTTGTTCTCCAGCTCTCCACAATGAAACTATGTGATGAAAAGAAGTCACATAATCTGTTATCAATTCATTCAAGATTCAATTTTGATAGAACGTCGAGCTGAATGACATAATTTGTATGTTGTATGTTATCGAACTCAAGACATTATTGAAAAAGCCCTCGTATTTCAGTTAGCTGAAAAATAAACTATATTCAGATCATGGCCATGATAATCGAAAGAATTGGATGACACAATGAACAAATGCAACTGATAGTTGACCAAAAATAAAACTAAACCTGAAATTATTTCTGTTGTCATATAGTCTGATTTTGAAATAAAGATAGAAGGATAATGGCTGAATAGTTTTTGTTTATTAATATTTTCACTATATTTTGGCTATGTTCAGCGTAAGCATGTTCAGAAACACTAAGTAAGGAGACTGTAGTTTCTAAATTAAACAAGTTTTACCAGCGCTTTCGTTTTCCTCAACATTTAACGTATGAATCCTCTTCTTTTCATCGTCAGTATTAAGACCACTGGCGTTATATTCCTTTGCAGGGCTGACAGCAGGGCTGACACTTTCAAAACTAGATGAAGACCAATCGTCTAAACCATACTGCATAGAAAGTTAGTTTCTTTTGAATTTATAAATAAACAATTTTTAAATACTTATAATCCATACGATTTCTTCCTGATTAAATAATTAATGACTTCTCATCTAAAATAATAAGTAAAAATGTGTAAATATAATAATTGTAAGCGAGGAAGGAAAAGGGTATAAAATGTCATATTCTCACCAATCGATCAGATGACCGCGACATTCTCTCTTCGCTAAAGACTAAATCTGTGACAGAAATAAATAACTTATTAAATATTCAATTCTACGCATTCTGTGTATGCATTTAAAAGCTTAAGTAATTTTGACATAGTTGTGCCTTCAAGTTCTTACCGTCCGCCAGAAGGCGTTCGCTAATTTGTTATGAACGATTGATGTCGTCATGTGTTTCTGAGGAGTTAAAAAAAATTGAAATAAAAATATTTAGCATAATTGCATACATTTCAGCTTGTCAGTTTCTATTGTCATAGTATTGTTTGCAGCTAATATTGATGGTGATATATATATATATATACTATATATAGTATCAAACGCATAACCGGCGCACGGAGATGTAATAAATTATTATGGATATGGTTTATATACATCAGAGGCATGAAAAAAAGTCTAGATGTGACATCACACACTGAATTTTAATAGAGAAGTTATTTCTAAATGTCATGGGATTTAAATAATTTTTCCTCTATACCCAAAATAGTTACACAATGTTAGAAGTAGAGTACTGTTTGTTAAACGCTGACGATAGGGAATAATCTGAGCCACGAACGACATCAAACAGCGTGTATTCTCTGCTGTCTCTACAATGTAAGGCAATCTTTCGACTAAAGTACGACTGAAAATTGAATCTTCTTAAAAAAAAAACATAAAAAAAAAGAAAAGTAACAATTTTAAATTAAATAAGTCTCTTAGTCAAGAAGTGTCTATTACTTAAAAAAAATATTGAATGTTAACAGACGCATGTGAAGCAGAAAAAGAGATCAAGCCCTTATAAGAGACGTAAATTACGTTTGCTTTGGTGCCCCGATGTATAATGACATGCTTTCTTTATTTTTCCATAATTTTCTTATTAAATGTGATATCATTATGAAACTTGAAATGCTTGATCATAATATGTTACTTTTGATATGACTAGGAAAGCCATAAAATTTAGCAAAGGGAAACTAAACTGTTTTCCCTGTCTACGACTTTTTGGGACAACCCTCGTATATATAATGCTAAATAATTGTTTATACTAATAATCGTAAAAATGAGAACAATCAATTAAATCTATCCTAATGCTGAAATTACATGTAACAATGTACAATAGAGAAAAGATACTTATTTCAGTAATAGCGCGCTTCATGAAATACGCCTACGTGACAAGTCTGTGTGATTCACACACCAACAACTCACACAAAACTTAAAAACATTTCTTAAATGTGCCCCTCCCCCCGAGTAAATTATGAATGTCAACAATATGGAATTTATTAAATCTCAGGAACTTATTGAAAAACCCTCTTGTGGCCTCGTTGCAGTTTGGGCATGAGTAGAAATAATTATGTGTATCTTCTACTTTACCACAGGAGCATAATGGACTGGATATTATGTTATATCTACAAAAATCAAAGTTTAAAACATAGTTGTGCCGAAACCTAGTATGCAGTATATTGTTGAGCTTTTTCCAAAATTACAATAAGGCGGAGCTACTGTTATTCAATGTGTAATTTTACTTTTAAAAGCAGACAAAGAGCTCGAAAGTTTAGTATCTAGCATAAAGAATTCATTCACTTCATTTACTGCAGTTTGGTACAAATGATGATTTGTAAATTTGCAATTTACATACAGGTACATACTATAAATATAGAGAGTACAGATAAATTGTCAAAACATTCTTGATCACAAATGAAAAATATTGTCAAAAATCTTTTCTCTATGTATGTCAAACGTGTCATCATCAACTCGTGCAATTGAGGCGAAATAAGTATTGATTAATCTGTCGTACATGTATCTACATCAGAAAAAGAAATAACATACCAGATGAAGATGTGTACTGTAAAGGGGGGATGTCTGCGGTTGATTTATTTTTACAAGTATCTCTTAAAAGTTTTCAATAAAGTTTAGGATTGTTTTTACCAGAATCAATTAGTTGTAATTCAAGAGTATTTTGATAATTTTCAATAACATGCTCTTTCATGTTATTACAATTTATTTATTATATGCTTAAAATTATCCCAGTCACTCTGTTTATTACTTTTTTGTGCTTTTCGTCTCAATCTATCTTTTCTCGATGGGTTTTCCTTAAAAGTAAATCAAACCAAAATTTGTTTCTAGGTGTTATTAAAAGGATTTTTCAGGTACACATTCCCTTTCAAGATCTAAAAATTTGGTAGAAAATTTTTCTGAATTTGTCGATAAATTTGATACTTTGATTTACGATAGTTTACTATAGTTTTTTTAAAGGGTAATTTTATAATTTCTTAATCTGAAGTATGTAGTGTAACATTTTAATATTTTGTAACAGTGAAATTACCATGCGGCAATGTCAGTAATTTTCTATCATTTCTGGATAAATAGTTTAATATTAGAGCTATGTGCAATGAAGTTATGTGTTATGTATTACAACCAACTGAGGTATGATTTTCATTGATACAATGTTAAATATTTGTTTATACAAATTTTGCTGTACTTATTTTAATATTTTTCTTACAGGGTTTATTTATATTGAGTACGTAAAAATAAATCCTTCAAAGAACAAGCAAATCCTTGATTTTTGAGTGGGAAAACAATGGTAACATTTTTATAATCGAACAGGATGAAGCAATAAATCTTACTATTTGAAAGTTTAGGTGCAATTTTGAGCGCAACAAAAATTTATGGAGGTTAATGTTTATTATGAAAAGTATTGAGAATGTTTTGCCAGATATATTTTTTAGAATCTTCACACATAGCATAATTAAAAATTAAAGAAAGGGGTGGGTCATTGCATTTCTTAACAATCAATATGACATATTTGCAATATCATTATGCTTAAGCATATTAAACAATTTTTTAACGTTTTTCACTTTAATATTTCCTTTCTAAATGAATTATTTGATTAAACACAGTTATTTTATTCTAATAGTCATATCTAACATTATGATACATTTAACATAAATAGTCTCAAATACTTTGCATAGTCAAATTTTTTACTGATATTCTAGTGTTATTTTTCTAGTGTCATAAATATAGCTCAAATTGGGTTGTTTTTTCACTGACTTTTGCGATATATCTGATATATTTGCCGAACATGATGATAAAATTCATTAAAATTTATTCAATACATAAATTAGGACCAGCATAGAATATTTCACTGCACAAAATTACTCATTGTGTAGGCTGCATGTAAGAAATAGAAATTTAAAATGAACAATCCTGAATACTTTGAAAGAGGAAAAAATGATCTTTTTTTTCCTAAAAAAAATCCTTCCGCAATAAAATATAATTCTTCATTAAATGTTTTCAATATGGAATAAAATCATGTGTTTTTCATTTACTATAGTTAATCTTGCGTAATAAAATCCAATGTTATTATAAAAACTAAAACATTGATGTGTGATTTTTTTAAAAATAGAGGTCAAGACAAACATCTGCTAAAAAGTTGAGGAGTAAACCTATATCTTGATCAAATCAAATCTGCAACACCATACAATTACTACTTATAAAAAAATCTTTTTATAACTATGATGTTTCATTCAACAATGTAACGTAATGTCAAGAACGGTTCATATTGTTTCGATGGTTCAAGGCGGGGATGTCAATCACAACAATAATGACTTCGAAGACGATGGACAGACTTCTATCAGAAAAAAAATTCATTGTGCTTTTGTCTTAAGTAGGTTTATGTGGAATGATTTAGAAAACATTTTGAGTACAGGTATAACGTATGATCGATGTATATTCATAGGTTAGTATTTTAATTATGATGATAGAAAATGCTTAGATATGACGCCCTATCTTCTTTTGATTATTATAAACCTTCTCAGTTCAAATGAGAACACAGTCATTTATCGTTATCATAATTATTACCACTGGTCTTCTGCCTTCTTGTAGTTCTTGAACCCACATATCTAAGATCAGAATAACTCCTTCTGGAATGGACTAGTTTGGAACCAATCTGTATGAAATTTATTTTGAAAAATGATTATTAAGCAGTCATGTGTAAGTATTCAAAACTTTCGAGATTTAACTACATTTTGACAGTAAAAGTGTGTACGTGTTGATTTATAATCTTATGAAATATATTTGAAATTATCTTTAATATAATTATACTATTTCTATAAAAAAAAATATTTCTTACCATATGTGACCGACCAGAGGTCTCTTCTTTGAGTTTGGATGCCGCTTTCAATATATCTAAAAAAAAAAGCTTATTATACTTAAAAATTATAACTGAATAGAATTTGCACTACTTCAGTAATTAACAGTTTTAATCTTATTATAGGACTTCCTATCATTCATGATATTTAATAAAATAACTTTTTAAACTTGAATTCTATACATGTATCTTATAATAAATCTTGTGTAGAGTATGGTATTTACTATTGGGATATTTTCATATGTTCAGGTGCAATTTTTTCACTACAGATTATCATGACGTCAAAATGTGTTGTCCTCAAAGGCGGATTCATACCTGGCGTGCCTGTCATGCCCCGCCCCTCTCATATATATATGTATATATTTTTTTTTATTTTGTTTGTATTATCTTAAAAAGAAAGACCATCTCTTATTTTTTTTTTTTTTTAGAATTTCCTCGGTTTTCCGAATCTCAATAACTTATCGAAAAACCCTCTCCTGGCCTCGTTGCAGTTAGGGCATGAGTAGAAATAATTAATATGTGTATCTTCTACTTTACCACAGGAGCATAATGGACTGGATACTATGTTACATCTACAAAGATCAACGTTTAAAACACTGCTGTGCCGATACCTAGTTTGCAGTATATTGTTGTGTTTTTTT
>PRKT01000461.1:27643-39975 GCA_003671525.1 Saccostrea glomerata
TTTTTACCAGAATCAATTAGTTGTAATTCAAGAGTATTTTGATAATTTTCAATAACATGCTCTTTCATGTTATTAAAATTTATTTATTATATGCTTAAAATTATCCCAGTCACTCTGTTTATTACTTTTTTGTGCTTTTCGTCTCAATCTATCTTTTCTCGATGGGTTTTCCTTAAAAGTAAATCAAACCAAAATTTGTTTCTAGGTGTTATTAAAAAGGATTTTTCAGGTACACATTCCCTTTCAAGATCTAAAAATTTGGTAGAAAATTTTTCTGAATTTGTCGATAAATTTGATACTTTGATTTACGATAGTTTACTATAGTTTTTTTAAGGGTAATTTTATAATTTCTTAATCTGAAGTATGTAGTGTAACATTTTAATATTTTGTAACAGTGAAATTACCATGCGGCAATGTCAGTAATTTTCTATCATTTCTGGATAAATAGTTTATTATTAGAGCTATGTGCAATGAAGTTATGTGTTATGTATTACAACCAACTGAGGTATGATTTTCATTGATATAATGTTAAATATTTGTTTATACAAATTTTGCTGTACTTATTTTAATATTTTTCTTACAGGGTTTATTTATATTGAGTACGTAAAAATAAATCCTTCAAAGAACAAGCAAATCCTTGATTTTTGAGTGGGAAAACAATGGTAACATTTTTATAATCGAACAGGATGAAGCAATAAATCTTACTATTTGAAAGTTTAGGTGCAATTTTGAGCGCAACAAAAATTAAAGGAGGTTAATGTTTATTATGAAAAGTATTGAGAATGTTTTGTCAGATATATTTTTTAGAATCTTCACACATAGCAAAATTAAAAATTAAAGAAAGGGGTGGGTCATTGCATTTCTTAACAATCAATATGACATATTTGCAATATCATTATGCTTAAGCATATTAAACAATTTTTTAACGTTTTTCACTTTAATATTTCCTTTCTAAATGAATTATTTGATTAAACACAGTTATTTTATTCTAATAGTCATATTTAACATTATGATACATTTAAAATAATTAGTCTCAAATACTTTGCATAGTCAAATTTTTTACTGATATTCTAGTGTTATTTTTCTAGTGTCATAAATATAGCTCAAATTGGGTTGTTTTTTCACTGACTTTTGCGATATATCTGATATATTTGCCGAACATGATGATAGAATTCATTAAAATTTATTCAATACATAAATTAGGACCAGCATAGAATATTTCACTGCACAAAATTACTCATTGTGTAAGCTGCATGTAAGAAATAGAAATTTAAAATGAACAATCCTGAATACTTTGAAAGAGGAAAAAATTAGCTTTTTTTCCTAAAAAAAAATCCTTCCGCAATAAAATGTAATTCTTCATTAAATGTTTTCAATATGGAATAAAATCATGTGTTTTTCATTTACTATAGTTAATCTTGCGTAATAAAATCCAATGTTATTATAAAAACTAAAACATTGATGTGTGATTTTTTTAAAAATAGAGGTCAAGACAAACATCTGCTAAAAAGTTGAGGAGTAAACCTATATCTTGATTAAATCAAATCTGCAACACCATACAATTACTACTTATAAAAAAATCTTTTTATAACTATGTTTCATTCAACAAGGTAACGTAATGTCAAGAACGGTTCATATTGTTTCGATGGTTCAAGGCGGGGATGTCAATCACAACAATAATGACTTCGAAGACGATGGACAGACTTCTATCAGAAAAAAAAATTCATTGTGCTTTTGTCTTAAGTAGGTTTATGTGGAATGATTTAGAAAACATTTTGAGTACAGGTATAACGTATGATCGATGTATATTCATAGGTTAGTATTTTAATTATGATGATAGAAAATGCTTAGATATGACGCCCTATCTTCTTTTGATTATTATAAACCTTCTCAGTTCAAATGAGAACACAGTCATTTATCGTTATCATAATTATTACCACTGATCTTCTGCCTTCTTCTAGTTCTTGAACCCCCATATCTAAGATCAGAATAACTCCTTCTGGAATGGACTAGTTTGGAACCAATCTGTATGAAATTTATTTTGAAAAATGATTATTAAGCAGTCATGTTTAAGTATTCAGAACTTTCGAGATTTAACTACATTTTGACAGTAAAAGTGTGTACGTGTTAATTTATAATCTTATGAAATATATTTGAAATTATCTTTAATATAATTATACAATTTCTATAAAAAAAATATTTCTTACCATATGTGACCGACCAGAGGTCTCTTCTTTGTAATTGGATGTCGCTTTCAATAAACAAAAAAAAAAAGCTTTATTATACTTAAAAATTATAATTGAATAGAATTTGCACTACTTCAGTAATTAACCATTTTAATCTTATTATAGGACTTCCTATCATTCATGATATTTAATAAAATAACTTTTTAAACTTGTATTCTATACATGTATCTTATAATAAATCTTGTGTAGAGTATGGTATTTACTATTGGGATATTTTCATATGTTCAGGTGCAATTTTTTCACTACAGATTATCATGACGTCAAAATGTGTTGTCCTCAAAGGCGGATTCATACCTGGCGTGCCAGTCATGCCCCGCCCCTCTCATATATATATGTATATATTTTTTTTAATTTTGTTTGTATTATCTTAAAATAAAAAAGACCATCTCTTATTTTTTTTTTTAGAATTTCCTCGGTTTTCCGAATCTCGGTTTTCCGAATCTCAATAACTTATCGAAAAACCCTCTCCTGGCCTCGTTGCAGTTAGGGCATGAGTAGAAATAATTAATATGTGTATCTTCTACTTTACCACAGGAGCATAATGGACTGGATATTATGTTAAATCTACAAAGATCAACGTTTAAAACACTGCTGTGCCGATACCTAGTTTGCAGTATATTGTTGTGTTTTTTTTGAGAGTACAGGTAAATTGTCAAAACATTCTTGATCACAAATGAAAAATATTGTCAAAAATCTTTTCTCTATGTATGTCAAACGTGTCATCATCAACTCGTGCAATTGAGGCGAAATAAGTATTGATTAATCTGTCGTACATGTATCTACATCAGAAAAAGAAATAACATACCAGATGAAGATGTGTACTGTAAAGGGGGGATGTCTGCGGTTGATTTATTTTTACAAGTATCTCTTTTCAATAAAGTTTAGGATTGTTTTTTACCAGAATCAATTAGTTGTAATTCAAGAGTATTTTGATAATTTTCAATAACATGCTCTTTCATGTTATTAAAATTTATTTATTATATGCTTAAAATTATCCCAGTCACTCTGTTTATTACTTTTTTGTGCTTTTCGTCTCAATCTATCTTTTCTCGATGGGTTTTCCTTAAAAGTAAATCAAACCAAAATTTGTTTCTAGGTGTTATTAAAAGGATTTTTCAGGTACACATTCCCTTTCAAGATCTAAATATTTGGTAGAAAATTATCTGAATTTGTCGATAAATTTGATACTTTGATTTACAATAGTTTACTATAGTTTTTTATGGTAATTTCATAATTTCTAAATCTGAAGTATGTAGTAGAACATATTTATTTGTAGGAGTGATATTTCCATGCGACAATGTCTGTAATCTTCTATCATTCTAGATAAATAGATAAAAATATGAGAGCTATGAGCAATGAAGTTTATGTGTTATGTTTTAAAGTCAACTGAGATATGATTTTAGTTGATATAATGTTAAATATTTTTATGCAAATGTACCTGTACTGATATTAATATTTTTCTTACAGGGTTTATTTACATTGAGTACGTAAAAATAAATCCTTCAAAGATCTCAAACAAATCCTTGATTGTTGAGTGGGTAACAAAGCGTAACATTTTTAAAATGGAACAGGATGAAGCAATCTTACTATTTGATTGTTTGTGTGCAATTTTGAGCGCAACAAAAATTCAAGGAGGCTAATTACTAATATGAAAAGTATTGAGAATTTTTTGTCAGGAATATTTTTTTCGAATCCTCATGTATAGCATGATTAAAATTTAAAAAATAGAAGGGGGCAATACGTTTCTTAACAATCAATATGACGTATTTGCAATATCATTATGCCTTACAAATCAATCAAGTTTTCACTTTTTTCCTTTGCTATTTCCTATCTAAATGAATTATTAGATTAAACACACTTATTTTATTTAAATACTCACATTTTACATTATGATACATCTAACCAAAAGAGTTTCAATTTATTTGAACTGATATTCTAGTGTTATTTTTCTGGTGTTATAAATCTAGCTCAAATTGGGCTATTCCTTCATTGACTTTCGCGATATATTTGATATATTAACCAAACATGATGATAGCATTCATTATTTTTTTTTTAATATGTCAAATGGACCAGTATAGAATACTTCAGTGCACAAAATTACTCTTTGTGTGTAGGCTGCATGTAAGAAATAAAAATTCAAACTGAACAATCCTGAATACTTCGAAAGAGGAAAAATTGATCTTTTTCATCTAGAAAAAAACCCTTCCGCAATAGAATATTATTCCTCATTAAATATTTTAATATGGAATAAAATCATGAGGTTTTAATTTACTTTAGCTTATTTAGCATTAAATAAACCAATATCATTATAAAAACTAAAACATTAATGTCTATTTTTTTTATAGAAGTCAACACGAAAATCTGCTGAAAAGCTGAGGAGCAAACCTATATCTTGATCAAATTAAATCTGCACTACCATACAACTATTACTTATGGAAATATCTTTTTATAACTGTGAAGCTTCATTCAACAAGGTAACTTAATGGCAAGAACGGTTCATATTGTTTCGATGGTTCAAGGCGGGGGTGCAAATCACAACAATAATGACGTCGAAGACGATGAACAGACTTCTATCAGAAAAAAAGTTCATTGTCCTTTTGTTTTAAGGAGGTTTGTGTGGAATTGTTTAGACAACATTTTGAGTACAGGTATAACGTATGATGTATATTCACTGGTTAGTTAGACGTGATGCCCTTATCTACTTTGGATTATTATAAATCTTCTCAGTGCAAATGAGAATATATTCATTTATCGTTATCATTATTGTTACCTGTAACTTTCTGCCTTCTTGTAGTTCTTGAATCCCCATATCTAAGATCAGAATAGCTCCTTCCGAATAGGAGTACGTCGGAACCAATCTGTATGAAATTATTTTGAAAAATGATTATTAAGCAGTCATTTTCAAGTATTCAAAACTTTTGAGATTTAACTACATTTTGACAGTAAAAGTGTGTACGTGTAAATTTATAATCTTATGAAATATATTTGAAATTATATTTAATATAATTATACTATTTTCTCAATAAAAAATATTTCTTACCATATGTGACCGACCAGAGGTCTCTTCTTTGAGGTTGGGTGTCTCTTTAAATATATCTAAAAAAAAAAAAAAAAAGCTTTATTCTGCATTAAAATAATGATTGAATAAAATTTGCACTACTTGAGTAATTAATCGTTTTAATCTATGTTATAGGTCTTCATAACATTCATGACATTTAATAAAATAACATTTTAAACTTGTATTCCATACATGTATCTAATAATACATCTTGTGCAAAGTATGGTATTTACTATTGGGATATTTTCATATGTTCTGGTGCAATTTATTTCACTATAGATTATCATGATATATGTTGTCCTCAAAGGCGGATTCATGCATGGCGCGCCGGTCATGCCCCCGACCCCCCAACCACCGCCCTACTGATATTTTTTTTTGAAATTTTGTATGTATTATCTTAAAATCAAAGAAAAATACCTCGTATTGAAAATATTTTTTTTACAAATTGTAGAATAATACCTTGTTCAGATAAAGTGCGTCGAGGATCCTTTTTTTGTTTTTCTCCTTGTTTCCTTGAGTGGACTAACCCCATGGTTTTCTTTTATTCTTTTATCCAAAAAAAAAAGAGAAACCAACATAAGTATGAAATCATATGATTTTATATACATGTAGTCACAATCAATATAATTTAATGTCACACCAGACTCCCCGTCAACCACCCACCCTCAGAGGGATGGGGTAATTCAAAAAAGTAATTGACTATAATAAATTACGGATGCCTCGTGACACGGACAGAGGTGTTTTTACGCTCAGATAATTGACGACCTTTATTGTGCTCTCACTCTTAGATGCATTGCAGACCATGCTCCTTAACATATTGAACTCAGATGCTATTTGTCTATGGAAGCCTCTGGGAACACTGATTTGCATGTTTGTAAAACATTTGTAGTATTTACAAATGGGATCCAACATATAGTGAATTATGCAAGGACTTCTTCATTTCATTAGATGGCATTTATAGTCATGTGGATTTAGTGAAAGAAGTTTTCCTCTTAAGTATAGTAGCATGGTCACTTTTTTGTCCTTATTTTACAGAATATACATGAGAATATACATGAGGATACGGTATTATTTTTAGTTTCATTGTGTATAACAAAGTATTTCTAATTAACATTTAGTACAATATCAAGAAATACAATTTACAAGTTATTTCCTGACCATGACAAGGAGTACACGGCGGGTGTGACCGGTCGGGCAGGGGATGCTCACTCCTCAATGGCACCTGATCCCACCTCTGATGTTTCGGGGGTCCGTGTTTACGCTGCTCGTTTTTGTATGGTTTTATGGACCTTGAGATTTTCTCTGTTCGTTATCTCCATATCCTTCATCTACTCGTACATTATAATAATTCGTGTGCTGTTCGCAATGAACAGGAAAGTTGGGATTACGTGCATGAGAATTAAAATATGTCCAGGAAAATCGCCAAGGTTTAACATTAGTGATATTCATCGAAGTCTATAGAGAACCTTTTTTGAATTTTAAAAAATGAAAGCTGGTGTCTTTTTTTTTCAAATACGAGCTACTTGTGTCGCTACCTACAGAAAACACGCTTTCCGAAAGTATTCACCTGTGGCGGAATGGAATCACGTGAAATATTATCTAATCTTAGCTGGTCAACAAGAGGTAAATCCTATGTAAATGTACTCACCAAACAGATTTAAATTCATGATACTTTTGAGTAAAAAACATAGAGCGCAAGGTTGTTCAACAAAGATGTTTACACACAATCTGTATAAATATATTAATATACACATAATATTTTAATCTCGACTTTGAAAAAATCTGCTCTTTATGTTTACGAAAGCTGTGAAGTAGGTACCTGTCACAAATTCCTTTTGATATTCATGAAAATCAAACGACCCCACATTCAAAACACAGCTTGGCGTGTTGTTTTTTGCAATTATTTGATATTTTTAAACGTTGGCACATACATGTATGCTACAGACATAAGAGAATAATATTATTTACTTTTTAATTGTCTTAATGAAAGTTTAAAATTTGACGAGTAACCGGTGACCACAGATAATGCTTTATTGAGACTTCTTCTTTCTGCACAAAACGATCAAGATAATTGTATTGCGAAATTTACTGATTTGTTGAATGTTGATTTTTGTAAGGAGATATTACGAGTTAAAAAATCTACACGTAATGCAGCTGTTAACATGAGTTAAGTAGACTACCTCTGTTGTACAAAACGACATTCTCAATGATAAAATTTTGTAGTAATATTTTAGCCAGCGATAACTGTATTATTCGAAATTGTTATAAGAAGATGTATACTACCTGTGAAATGCATGCACAAAAACTAGGCTTTTCAGGTTAAGACATGCTTAAATGATCTTGGATTAAGTGAAGTTAGGGGTAAACAACAAATTAATACAGCTGCCTTAAAATGTATTAACATAGAATCTTGGATCAGGCTAAACAAGAAATATTTGCTAAAATTGAAAGTTCGCAGAAATGTCATTTCTATAATTACCTACTCGATGGGTTTTACCTTCAGTATTACCTAAAAAAGTCTATTCCGGCCAAATTCAAGATTATCATCACACCTGTTTGCTATTGAAACTTGGAGATACATAATTAATTACTTCTTTAAAGTAATTGACCCCATCCCTGCACTCACACACACCCTCCCTTACACACTCACACACACCCTTACACACACCCCAAACACAGTTGAAGAGAGAAAGAGAGAGTTAATTAAAGATAGACAAGTCTATATCTCTTGCACTTCTTGAAATCCAAAGTGTGTAGACTGACAGATGGAAGGACAGACAGATTCCGGTTAAAGTTATCCATAATTGCAGTCCTGCTCTGCTGGCGACACGAAATAGGGAAATTCATTTGGTATTTTATAAGAATATTAAGAGTTTTAAAATATCATCGAAATATCATCGAAAATTCTTTAAATCTTATGAGTTTTTTTCATACATAAGTATTAGCAGCGTTATCTCATGAAAAGAAAGCTGAATCTCCATAATATGTTTATGAATAGACATTTTTCAGAAAAATCTCAAAAAAAAATTTTGATAGCTAGGTATTTAGGAAATATGCCACAATAGCCGCATGCTAAGGACAGAAACTGGACATCAATATCTGTTATGCGTGTTATATGAAAGGGGATCCTCTTTTCTATTAAGAGCTGCAAATATCTAAAAAAAAAAAAAAAGACGTTGAGAAATATTTTCTACCAGGTAGAAGCTCCACTAAAACGTGATGAATTTAAAAATACATCTCTCATTAATATTTCATTAATAAAGAAAAGGGATAATACAATAATTCACTCATGTTGCCTACTAGTATAAGATCCCATTTTTATAATGAGAACAAGTGTTTGAAAGTAGACACACAAGAAATTAAGGATGACGTTTACTCACGTTTTAGAAAACAGAAAGGAAATTTTGTAAAGTATAATATGTTAAATCAAAAATTGCTCTTACCGGATAAAATTACTTAGTTTTTACCTAAGATCAATTAAAAAATTAAATATTTTATTATTTAAAGATAATATTCGGGAACAAAAATGAATGTATGGCAATACAGAGGAAATTTGGACTAAATTTTTAATTTTTCATTTTTGTCAAAATCATTTATTTCTTGCAATATTAATCACAATGTAAAGGTTACGTGTGTTTTTGAACATCATTTTACAAATATTATATGCGTTCAAGCTAATAAATTATTGCAAATAATTGAATGCTATGAAATAAAGAAATTCAAAAATATGAACAAAAACCATTCCAGACAACATATCTCAATCATTTGATCATTGACCCCATATAATGTCAATACCATGAGAATTAAGGCAACAAAAGTAACCTGATGCTATAAATTATTCAGAGTTCTTACCAGTCAGATTTTTTTAATATTCGATTATAAATGGGGAAAAATATAAATATGACAGAGGAAATTCGGACTGTAATAATTATCAAATTTATGGCCAAAACTCTAATCGTTACTTTATATGAAGCAACGCTATTCAATTGCTTTAATATTTCATTAATTAATATTCGGTCACTCGGACGTTTTTCCCGATCGAGTACCCGGGTACTCAGTAAAAGTCTAAATAAATATGAATAAGTTATTAATAATTAACAGCTGATAGCTGTAAAACATTGTAAATTCTTGTAGAAATAAAACCACGTTATCTGATGGGAGGTTTACCTGTAAATGTGTTGAAACAATTACGACCACTTTGTGCCCGACAAAATTTAATCTTAGTAACATTTTTTTAAAGTTAAATTTATTCATCAGATATATACTAGAAATGGTTCACAGTGGTTTTGTTTTTAAAAAAAACTATTCCCTATTTGTAATGTAACTCTTTATTGATGTGTTTGAGATAAGTCGTCGGAGCTATATGAACAGTAGCAGCTTGATCAAGCTCTCCTATAACAGAGCGGATTTACGATCTTCGAACACTTTTCGATCCTAAATTTCATACAATTACGAGACGGTATGTTGTAGTTTGGTGCAACGATGGACATAAGATTTTTAAATCATTTGCATTCAACCATTTGCATTAAATGGCACGTAATCAAACGCATTCATTTCAACAATCGCACGTGCAATATATCGTCTCTTTTCACGAGAATGTACGGCTTCTGGAGAATCGACAAAATTGCCTTATTTATTTAAGCATAAAAGACCTTAAAGAATATTCAATGAAAACAAATATTAATTAGAGCAAACTAAACAAAAGGGGTAGAAGACAACCGAAGGTGAGAAAAACCAGGTAGGTAGCAGGTGCTTGGTCACGGTAATTACTGTATAAACACTACCACAGGTGATAACGGTCATTTAGGGACACAGTAAACCCTAATTACTGTATGTACAAGTGCAATGAACATTTTACATTTGAAAACCGATGTTTAATGCATTAATAGATAAGCTTAGAAATATTTAAAGATATACATCCGATTAACCGAGTACCGATTTTAGTATTCGATACTCGGACGTTCGATCGAGTATCCGGTTAACCGAAAGTTCCTTTGAATTTGTCAGTATCAACATCTGATTAACCCAACTTCTTGAATGTATTGTCACAGTTCTCTTGAATTTTCTCCTTCACTACTGTTAATATCATAGTAAGGAGTAAAGAAAGAGGCTTTGTTGAGCATTAACTGGTACCTTTGTTAGAAAGGATTTTTAAATTCGGAATACAGTAAAGATATAATATTTCAAATTCATTCTAGATCTTTTGGAAATTTTGAAGAATGTCTTCTTTAAAAAAGGGAACTATGAGTATAAGTTGGATAACCATTTGTAGAATTTTAAAAATCCAAGTTCTTTTGAAATATAATATGTATATAATGAGCCTTACAAACGAAAACAATCATGTTACCTGCTTTGTCAGCAGGGACCATGGAGTACGAACTGATCTTGTCATCAACCTTTTTCACTTCAGGATTGTTGAATACAGAAGGATATATGATTTTCATTTTGCCCCTTAATCTTTTGATAGAGATTGAAATATAGATCTATAAAGAACTAGGAGCGGTATTTACTTATTACGGCCGTGGATTTTCGTATATTTTTATCGCCCATATTTTATGCATCATTGTTGTCCAATAAACTGGGAAGGATATGTACTTTATTCACATCTGTTAGAAAATGACGTATTACTTACTATGACGTCATAATAGCGCGCCAAAAACAGTGCGTTCAATGAAAAATGAGAAAATATGCATTAAATTGAACATTTCATCGTAATTTTTACCACCAGCGCATGTAACAACCAATTTCATATTTGGTGTACGTATGCAATATTATCTCTTCTTACTGTATGCAAAAATTGGTGTTGGTTGTCAACTGCGCTCCCTATGAAAATGACACAAAATGTTCACGGATTTTTAGAATTTCTTGAACAGTTCAACTTTTACTTCGATTTATAATTACCTTGGAAACCGTTATTCAAATGAACTGCCGAAGATTAGAGTTGCCGATTAGAAGAATGGTGCATATATACCTGTTGATGGTTACATGTAAGTATTTTATTAATTGCTATTTTCTCAAATTTACTATTGAAAACATGATTCAATATTCAAATACAAAAAGCGATGTCAATGACAGACATAAAACCTATTTGATTGACAACCCTTAGCCTGCACAAATCCAACCAAGTATGTGCCTAATTAAAGGATACAATTTCTATTACATCTTACATTTTATACCCGTAGGGAAGAATTTTTCTAGTGAAAATATGTATTAAATTTCCCAAATAGAGCCTACCTATTGGATGAGTTCTGTCAAATAAGTAAACACGTGAATCTCAAACTCCATACAGTGTCAATTCTCCGGGACTACTTTCGTTCCCCACGAATAATGGTGTTGTAGCGTAACGGAATACTGTTCGTGGAGCTTGAAAGAATCATAAATGTTGACAGTGACTTCAAAACATTAGTTTGATTGTTAACTTGCAGAGATTAAGTTCAGTAATTAAATAAACACCACAGTAAGATATCCATTATATATTTAATTTAATTACCGCACGTCTTTCTTCGTCCAAGATACTGGTATTGTATAAAGAAAACAAATAAAGGCACGTAGTATCAAGGGGTTCCTGCCCCCTCCCCACTTTTTACCCAAACGTAACCTTTTACTACTGAAAATGTCCCCGAAATGCTAGAAGCGCCTCTTTACTATTTGTTGTAACAGATTAAAAAAATGTCAGGGAAGTTGGTAATACTTATTTATCATTTTAATAAAATTCATTAATTCACATAGCTACATGTAGGAGGGGGTGAGGGGTAACGTGCCTGGCATGAAGTCCGCTCTCACTTATGAGATGACAGGCGCGGGTCCAGCAATATTTTCCAGGGGGGTACTGTCTAGTAAAAAGAATAAATCCAGAAATTTCTTGACAAGCAGGAAAAAATCCTAAATTCATTCCCCAAACGTTAAAAGTATTCGATTACTTTTAAAGCTTCATTCCTATGATATTTCATACCTTTTTCACGAAGATCTGCCTTTCCGAGGAAGTGTCCGCGTTTACTAAGAGGGGGGGGGGGGGGGGGGGGGGGGGG
>PRKT01000461.1:52461-121460 GCA_003671525.1 Saccostrea glomerata
CCCCCCCCCCCCCCCCCCCCCCCCCCCACCCCCCCGGCTTGTTAGAGATCTGCGAATGCAATGAATGGACGTACGTCGTTTACTTTGAGTCCGTCACTATTAGTAAGGAGATCAGAGGTAAGGCACTGTGTTATATAGATACTATAACCTGACATGGAATAATAAAATCATAGGGGAGACCACAGGTCATCCAACATAATCCATAAATGTTAAACTCTAATATATCATATATATCTTATAATATTGAAGTTAATGTTGCTCAGCAACCCCCTTCCCCCTCTTTGTTTTCTAATATCCATCACAGATGGTTATTTCCTTGACAAAAATAAATTTTCTGGGTTTTTTTTTACACTGAAAAGGCTTCACAGTATTACGATTCATTCTATTTTCACTTTACGTATGCAACGCACTACATTTTGTAGCGGAGTAAACAGACCCGAGAGACGTGAACTGCGCGGGGGACCTAAGGTCCTAGTTCAGCGTACGTTTTATCCTTCTGCGTTGCATACGTAAAGTGATTGATTGATCGATTGATTGAATACTGTTTAACGTCCCTCTCCAGAATATTTCACTGATATGGAGACGTCACCATTGCCGGTGAAGGGCTGCAAATTTAGGCCTATGCTCGGCACTTAGGGCCTTTGAGCAGGGAGGGATCTTTATCGTGCCACACCTGCTGTGACACGGGGCCTCGGTTTATACGGTCTCATCCGAAGGACCGCCCCATTAAGTCGCCTTTTACGACAAGCAAGGGGGTACTGGGGACCTATTCTAACCCGGATCCCCACGGGGTCATACGTAAAGTGAAAATAGAATAAATCGTAATACTGTGAAGCCTTTTCAGTGTAAAAAAAAAAACCAGAAAAAAAACCCAGAAAATTTATTTTTGTCAAAGGAAGAACCATCTGTGATGAGTATTAGAAAACAAAGAGGGCGAGGGGGGGGGGGTTGCTGAGCAACATTAACTGTAATATTATAAGATATATGATATATTGGAGTTTAACATTTATGGATTATGTTGGGTGACCTGTGGTCTCCCCTATGATTTTATTATTCCATTTAAGGTTATAGTATCTTTATAACACAGTACCCAACCGCTGATATCCTTACTAATAGTAAGCTACTCAGAGTAAACGACGTACGTCCAGTCTCTGTATTCGCAGATCTCTAACAAGCAGGGGGGTTGAAGATTTTGCCCCCTACAGCCCCTTTTCATTTCGCTCGGTCTTTTCAGCAATCCTTTAACATTATGGAATAATTATTTATTAATAAATTATTTAATGTCTCTTTTGTCTTCCTTATGAGGTCATGCTAAAATAGGCGACCTCATCACTTTAACACTTTTTGCCGGAAATCCCTGATTTTTATTTATCTTACAAAGAAGATGTATACCCTGTATTGCAAATTTTTGGGCTGCATGGAGTTCTCCTCCCCTTTCCCCGGAATTAACACATCGAATGCATAAACCCATCAAAACTACATTAAAAAAAGGAAATAAAATTAAAAAAAAAATGACCAATTGTTATTTAACTTTGGGATACATATTATACTGTATTTGAAGACAAGCAAGTTGACTATTCCTCCAAATTCCAATTGCATACATTTAATTTAGAGAATTCGAAGAAATTGTGCACTTTTTCCCCGGTCAAAAAATTAGGGTCGCAATTCTTTTTTTGAGAGGATTTGAAAAATAATACACATACCATGATTTTAAATTATTGCCTACTTACAACTTTCAATATCATCGTAAAAATGTACAATATAAGATTACGTTTGTCTCATTCATATACTACAATTTGTATGAAATCCTTATTGATGGACAATATAAGACTTACGCTTGTTTCCATAATCTTTATGCGAATACCAGAGGTAATAAAAAGTTAATAAAACCAGAGGTAACTTTATGTCGTACATCTTTAGGGCGATCATAGGTCACCTTATATTGTACATCAAAAGGGAGACCAGATGTCATCTTCTGTACTACTTCATATGGGGGACCAGAGGCCACCTTATTTTGTACATCACTGGGGGGACCAGAGGTAACCTTATATTGTATATCAGTAGAGGAACCATAGGATACCTTACATTGTACATCAGTAGGGGGACCGGAGATCACCTTATATTGTACATAAGTAGGGGGACCGGAGGTCACCTTAAATTGAATAACAGTAGGACCAGAGGAAACCTTATAATGCACTTTAAATAAGAAGTGGGACCAAAAGTTATCTTATACTCTAAATCAGTAGTGAGACTAGTAATCATATTATTTGTACATCAGTAGGGGGCCCAGAGGACACCTTATATTGTACATCAGTAGGGGACATCAGAAGGGGGACCAGGGGTCACCTTATATAGTGCATCAGTAGGGGGACCTGTGGTCACCTTATATTGAACACCGGTAGGGGACCAGAGGACACCTAATATTACACTTCAGATCAATAGGGGGACCAGAGGGCACCTTATATTGTACATCAGCAGGGAACAACAGTAGGGGGACTAGAGGTCCCCTTATATTGTAAATCAATAGGGGGACCAGAGTTAACCTTATATTGTACATCAGTAAAGGGACCAGAGGACACTTAATATTACACTTTACATCAATAGGAGGATCAGAGCTAACCCTGTATTGTACATCAGTAGAGGGACCGGGGATCACCTTATATTGTACAGAAGTAGGGGGGCCAGAGGTCACCATAAATTGAATAACAGTAGGATCAGAGGAAACCTTATAATGCACTTTAAATAAGAAGGGGGACCAAAAGTTATCTTATACTCCGAATCAGTAGGGAGACCAGTAATCATCTTATTTGTACATCAGTAGGGGGCCCTGCGGACACCTTATATTGTACATCAGTAGGGGACATCAGTAGGGGGACCAGAGGTCACCTTTTATAGTGCATCAGTAGGGGGACCTGTGGTCACCTTATATTGAACTCCAGTAGGGGACCAGAGGACACCTTATATTACACTTTATATCAATAGGGCGACCAGAGGGCACCTTATATTGTACATCAGCAGGGGACATCAGTAGGGGGACTAAAAGTCACCTTATATTGTATATCAATAGGGGGACCTGAGGTAACCTTATATTGTACATCAGTAGAGGGACCAGAGGAACCATATATTGTACATTTGTAGGGGGGCTAGGGGTCACCTTATATTGTACATCAGTAGGGGGCCAGAGGTCACCTTATATGGTACATCAGTAGAGGGACCAGAGGTCACCTTATATTGTACATCAGTAGGGGGACTAGAGGACACCTTATATTGTACATCAGTAGGGGGACCAGAAGGCACCTTATATTGTACATCAGCAGTGGGACTAGATGACACCTTATAATGTACATCAGTAGGGGACCAGGGGTCAACTTATATTGTAAATCAGTAGGGGGACTAAAGGTTACCTTATATTGTACATCAATAGGGGGATATCAGAAGTGGTCCCAGAGGACACATTATATATAACATCAGTAGGGGACATCAGTAGGGGGACCAGAGGTCACCTTATATTGTACATAAATAGGGGACCTGTGGGCACCTTATATTGAACATCAGTGGGGGACCAGCTGACACTAAATATTACACTTTACATCAATAGGAGGACCAGAGCTAACCCTGTATTGTACATATTGTACATCAGCAGGAGACATCAGTAGGGGGACTAGAGGTCACCTTATATTGTATATCAATAGGGGGACCAGAGGTAACATTATATTGTACATCAGTAAAGGGACCAGAGGACACCATATATCGTACTTTTGTAGGGGGACTAGGGGTCACCTTATATTGTACATCAGTAGGGGGAACCAGAGGTCACCTCATATGGTACATCAGTAGAGGGACCAGAGGTCACCTTATATTGTACATCAGTAAGGGGACTAGAGGACACCTTATATTGTACACCAATAGGGGGACCAGAGGACACCTTATATTGAACATCGGCAGGGGGACTAGAGGACACCTTGTATTGTACATTAGTAGGGGGACCAGGGGTCACCTTATATTGTACATCAGTAGGGGGACCAAAGGACATCTTATATTGTAAGCCAGTAGAGAGACCAGGGGTCATCTTATTTTGTACACCAGTAGGGGGACCAGAGGACATCTTATATTATACATCAACAGGGGGACCAGAGGTCACCTTATATTAAACATCAGCAGGGGGACCAGGGGTCATCCTATATTGTACATCAGTAAGGGGACCATAGGACACCTTATATTGAACAACAGCAGGGTGACCAGGGGACATCTTATATTGTACATAAGTTGGAGACATCAGTAGGGGGACCAGAGGACACCTTATATTGTACATCAGTAGGGGGACCAGAGGTTATCTTATTTTGTATACCAGTAGGGTGACCAGAGGTCACCTTATATTGTACATCAGTAGTGGAACCATAGGACACCTTTTATGTACATCAGAAGGGGGAACAGAGGTCACCTCATATTGTACATAAGTAGGGAACATCAGTAGGGGTACCAGAGATCATCTTATATTGTATATCAGGAGGTGGATTAGGGGTCACCTTATATTGTAAAAAACAGTAGGGGGACAAGGGGTCACATTATATTGTACAGCAGTAGGGGGACCAGCGGTTATCTTATATTTTACAACATTAGGGAGACGAAAGGACACCTTATATTGTACATCAGTAGGCGATAACAGTAGGGGGACCAGAGGAGGTCACCTTATATTGTACATCAGGAGGAGGACAGAGCCTTCAGTTCAGTTTTAACATTCATTACTAGATGGACCAGAGGTAAACTAATATCGACATCAATAAGTTGACCAAAGGTCACCTTATATGTTATTTCATTATGGTGACTAATGGACACCTTTATATTGTACAACAGAAAGGGGGCCATGGGTCACCTTTTACTGTACAAGAGCACACGTCAGATTACATTGTACATCATAAGGGGAAAGAGGGGTCACCTTATACATCAATAGGGGGTCAGAGATCACCCTATGTTTTAGATCATTATGAGGACCTTAGATCACTCTATATTTTACATCACAAGGGGAACCATATGTCACCTTGTCTTGTACATAAATAGGGAGTCCAGTGGTCCCCTTTGTTGTACATTTTTAAAGAAATCAGACATAAAAAAATTATATGAGTGCAGAGAGATAAAGCATCAACGATTCTAGACCCGTCTTAACTAACAGACACCTAAAAAGAAAACAAGGGCGAACCAGAGGTTACACATAAAATGCATATTAACGAGATGCTCGAGGTTCCAATAAGAACACTACAAGAGGCCTATGGATCTTATAGGTCATCTGAACATCTTGTAAAACTTTAAAACTTTCATTTCAAATAATCGGTAATAATTAGCAATAATTAGTAGTGCTCATTGACCATAAAAACCCTCATCCTGAGGTCATATATTTCACAATTTTGAAAAAAAAAAACATTGTTCATAAAAAAATTGGTTTATACCAAAGAACAAATTTCAAAGCATTACTTCAATTACAGTATTGTCTACAAATTACATGGTACCCATGAGCCAGGGGCCTTAATATTTATAATTCTGGAAGACGCTCCCTTGCTTATCATAACTATATGTAGTTAGTTTAATTAATATCCAGGAGCAGAGCGGAAGATTTTTTAAAGAATTAAGGAGGCTGGGGGTCAACAAATTAACCACAAATTAACCATCAGATTTAACTTAATATTTTTTTAGATACGGTATCATAAGCTGTCAACTATCATTTGGCAAAGAACAAAATCATACATTTTAGTTTTAAAATTTGATCATTTTTGTATATCTTTATATGGAGCTCTTCTTTTAAAGGAGATCAAGATAGTCTGAAAATGGCTGCCACCCCCCAGCCTCTTTAATGAATTTAAACTTTACAGTTTAAATAGCCCCACCGTAACACCGGAACCCCTGACCTTTGGGTCACGAATTTCAAAACTTTGGAGAGAATACCCTTCCTCATCACAACTTTGCATGTAAATAGTTTGTTTAATATCCAGGGGCAGAGGGAAATATTTTCAAAGAATAAATGCATTTCATAAATCAATATATTTTTTATAGCCCTGTTCTAACCCCAGGGCCCCTGACCCTGGGACAATGAATTTCACAATTTTTTGTATGGAGTCAATGCTTATAATAATCATGCCAACAGTTCGACGGCTTGATGTTAATGAGTAAAGAAGATTTTTAAAGAGTTCATCAATTGTAGTAATTTCGCCCAAACTTTCTTGCCTTAGAGGGTGGATGACAGGGACCAAAAATTAAAAAATCTCCCCTTCACCCATAGATGCTTTATGCCCAAATTGGTTGTAAATGGTTGAGGGATTACAGAGAAAAGCTGAAAATGTTCGAATGTTAACGCACAATGCACAGCGCACGACGCCAGAAAAAAAAACCGATAGCAGTAAATCACATGCGTTGATTCCGGTGACCAAATAAGGAGTCCTTTGGTCTCAATATTTATGTATAATATTAGGTGTCTTCTGGTCTCCCTGTTGACTTACAATATAAGATGACCTCTGGTCTTCTTATTGATGTAAAATTGAAAACTGTCTTCCGGTTTCTTCATTATCGTTCAAAATAGTGTTATCATTAGTTTTAATGATGTACAATATAGTGTGACCTTTTGTTCCCCTACTGATGTACAAATTACGAGGGCTGTTCAATTAATAATGTCCTGAACTGTATGACATACAATACTAAGCTTGCATTTTTCGCATTATTGCATCTTTAAAGAATTCATAACAATTGATGTGACTACTTTTCATCACATAGTTTAATTGTGAGAAGCTGGAAAACAAGGGAATTCGAGACACTGCATAAAACATGAATTTTAAAGAATCAGTAAACTAGAGTGAAATTAAACCTTCCATTAAAGCTGCTGTAAAACTTGTTAAGAATCCCAACAAAATACCCACTGAAATATGTAAAAATTTACTGCAATCAATGTTTGTTTTATAGACAATTGAGCAGGTGGATTTCAATGATAAAAAAAATATATAATGGGCATCAAAAATAGATACCGTACTTGCAAACAAAATATTAAACAAATAATGTACTGTTTGCCAAATTTCAACAAATAATCACTGATGGTGTATGATTGACTATACGACACATAGCAAAGAATGGAGGTGTACAAGGCGAGGACAATCCCCCGCTCTGAAAAAACATATTTCTCAATTCGAAAAGTAGTATTTTTTCAAACTTTTATGGTTTATACAATCTTTTACAAATCAAATTCTGTATTTCATTGTTTTAATAATTTATGAATAATTTATTTTTTATTCATGTATTGAAGACACTTGAAAACAAAAAGAAAGAAAGAAAGAAAAAGCTTTATGTATGATTCGAACTCTCTCCAGAGCACAGGTTTGGTCCAAGACAAACAGCTTTAACCACTACGCTACAAAGTATATGCAATATTTACTTCTTTCAGTGTGATTTAATGGACGGGTTTGTTGAAGCGTAAATTTTATCAGAAAGGTTTGATTTTCACATAGAATGGGTTCAGATTCCATTTTTTGGACAAATGAAATAGAGTTCACATTTACATTTCCATCATTTAAGTGTTCACGAAGAATGGAGGCTTGACCCATTCATGTTCAAAATTCGTTTTTTTATAGCTCTATTAAACTCATTTTCCACTAAATATACTTAACTGTCAACTTTGAAATAGATATTATCAAATGATAAGTCGTTCAGAAAAATAAAATAATACCATAAATCTGGATATTTTTACGTCGATTTTACTTTGCAAATTTGGGTCAAAATGGTGTTAATTAATTTTTACGTTTCTAAATTTTGCGAATTTCCACTGCTCTGTTTAAATTTTCTTATTGGTAATTCATTTTTAAGAAAAAGATTTTTGCGAATGCAATGAACTCGCAAATTTGCTAAAAATTTATCTACAGCAAAAATTTCCAAATTTACGGTAAAATATGATTTTAGAAAAAAATAGCTTTTTTATGAATTTTGAAAATTGAAAAACATTTTGTCTCAGAGCGGTGCATTGTACACGCCTTATACACCCACTTTCAAAATAGACATCATTTCGGGAATAGTTCACGCTGTTTTAAAAACAAGATTCATAGGCAATTTTCTTTAATATTAGTGGTCTTATTGCTCAAATTCGTATTTGGGGATGCAGTTTAACATCTGGAGAAATATAGAAAGCAATTTTTTGCGAAAAAAATAAAAAGGTTAATGAAAATCAGGAATCCACAACATTAGATTTTTTCATGACAGCGTCCAAACCCGAAAGCCCTGAAGAGTAAAGGAGTCTTGGGGATAAACAAAAGTTAATGTTCATTCACATTACTGTAACAATAATCGCCAGATCTTTCGCCTTTTGACTTGTTCCATTTTCCAAACTTGAGACAACGCCTTTCAGAAGGAAGAAACAAGTCCAGGAAATCATAGGATCTGCAATAATCCAGTATATAAAGGTTCATACCCGAAAATGAGTTCAAAATACAATTGAAAATGAATCAGAAATTGAATAAAAATGGTACGTACTTGTGTTTTAATGAAAAGAAAATTTTAGGTTAAATCATTACAATTAAATTATTGAAAAACGACTTTTGTTTCTTTCCGAGCACCGAAGACATTATTTATTAAACGACCCTTGTATAAGGTGACCTACCGATGTACAACATCAGGTGACCCCTGGTCCCCCTGCTGCTATACAATATAAACTGTCCTCTGATCCCCTTATTGATGTACAATATAGGGTGACCTCTGGCCCCCTTCTAATGTTCAATTAAAGGTGACCTCTAGTCCCCCTACTGATATACAATATAAGATGTCCTCTGGTCCCCTACTAATGTACAATGTAAGATGACCTCTAGTCCCCCTATTGATGTACAATATAAGGTGACCCCTGGTACTCCTGCTGATGATAAATATAACGTGACCTCTCATCCCCTTACTCATGTACAATATTAGGTGACCTCTAGTCCCCTTCTAGTGTTAAATATATGGTGACCTCTGGTCCCCCTTTTGATGGAAAATATCAAGTGGTCTCTTGTCCCCCTACTGATGTACAATATAAGATGACCTCTGGTCCCCCTTCTGCTTTTAAATATAAAGTGACCCCTAGTCGTCCTGCTGATATCCAATATAAAGTGGCCTCTTATCCCTCTGTGATGTACAATATAAAGTGACCTCTGGTCTCCTTCTGATGTTAGATATAAGTGAACACTGGTCCCCCTACTGATGCACAATATAAGGTGACCTCTGGTCCCCCTACTGATATTAAATATAAGGTGACCTCTGGTCCCCCTTACTGATGAACAAAATAAGATAGCCTCTGGTCCCCCGACTGATGCACAATATAAGGTGACCTCTGGTCCCCCTTCTGTTGCATAACATAAGGTGACCTCTGGTCCCCCTGCTGATATACATTATAAGGTGACTTCTGTTCCCTTACTTATGTAAAGTATAAGGTGATCTCTGGTCCTTCTGCAGATGTACAGTATAAGATGACCTCTGGTCCTACTACTCATGTACAATATAAGGTGTTCTCTGGTCCCCTTATTGATGTTCAATATAAGGTGACCTCTGGTCCCTCTACTGATGTACAGTACAATATTAGGTGACCACTAGCCCCCGTACAATATAAGGTGACCTCAGGTCATCCATCTGATGTTAAATATAAGGTGACCTCTGATCCCCCTATTGATGTACAATATAAGGTGTCCTCTGGTTCCCTTATTGATGTACAATATAGGGTGACCTCTGGTCCCCCTTCTGATGTTAAATTAAAGGTGACCTCTCGTCCCCCTACTGATATACAATTAACAGAATGGCCTCTAGTCCCCCTTTTAGTGTTAAATATAAGGTGACCTCTGGTCCTCCTCTTGATGGAAAATATAAAGTGGTCTGTGGTCCCCCTACTGATGTACAATATAAGATGACCTCTGGTCCTCCTTCTGATTTTTAACATAAGGTGACCCCTGGTCCCCCTGCTGATGTCCAATATAAAGTAGCCTCTGGACCCTCTGCTGATATACAATATAAAGTGACCTCTGGTCCCCCTTCTGATGTTAGATATAAGGTGACCTCTGGCCCCCCTTACTGATGAACAAAATAAGATAGCCTCTGGTCCCCCTACTGATGCACAATATAAGGTGACCTCTGGTCCCCCTTATTGATGAACAAAATAAGATAGCCTCTGGTCCCCCTACTGATGCACAATATGAGGTGACCTCTGGTCCCCCTACTGATGCACAATATAAGGTGACATTTGGTCTCCCTACTGATGCACAACATAAGGTGACTTCTTGTCCCCCTTCTGAAGTACAATATAAGGTGACCCTTGGTCCCCTGCTGATATTTAATATAAGGTGACCTCTGGTCATCCTACTGATGTGACCTTTGGTCTCCCTACTTATGTACAATATAAGGTGACCAAAGGTCCCCTACTTATGTACAATATAAGGTGACCTCTGGTCCTTTTGCAGATGTTATATATAAGATGACCTCTGGTTCTACTACTGATGTACAATTTAAGGTGTCCTCTAGTTCCCTTATTGATGTTCAATATAAGATGACCTCTGGTCCCCTACTTTTGTACAATATAAGGTGACCTCTGGTCCTTCTGCAAATGTTATATATATGATGACCTCTGGTCCTACTACTGATGTACAAATTAAGATGTCCTCTGGTCCCCTTATTGATGTTCAATATAAGGTGACCTCTGGTCCCTCTACTGATGTACAGTACAATATAAGGTGACCTTTGGTTTCCCTACTTATGTATAATATAAGGTGACCTCTGGTCCCCTACTTATGTACAATATAAGGTGACGTCTGGTCCTTTTGCAGATGTTATATATAAGATGACCTCTGGTCCTACTACTGATGTACAATTTAAGGTGTCCTCTAGTTCCCTTATTGATGTTCAATATAAGATGACCTCTGGTCCCTCTACCGATGTACAGTACAATATAGGGTGACTACTAGTCTCCGTACTCATGTGAAATATTGGATGTCCTCTGGTCCTTGTACTGATGTACAATATAAGGTGACGTCTGGTCCTTCTGCAAATGTTATATATATGATGACCTCTGGTCCTACTACTGATGTACAATTTAAGATGTCCCCTGGTCCCCTTATTGATGTTCAATATAAAGTGACCTCTGGTCCCTCTACTGATGTACAGTTCAATATAAGGTGACTACTATTCTCCGTACTCATGTGAAATATTGGATGTCCTCTGGTCCCCGTACTGATGTACAATATAAGGTGTCCTCTGGTCACTCTACTGATGTACAATATAAGGTGACCCCTGGTAGAACTGCTGATGATCAATATAAAATGACCTCTGATCCCCTTACTAATGTACAATATAAGGTGACTTCTAGTCCCTCTTCTGGTGTTAAATATAAGGTGTCCTCTGGTCCCACTACAGATATACAGTACAATATAAGGTGACCACTAGTCCCCGTACAATATAAGGTGACCTCTGGTCATCCTTCTGATGTTAAATATAAGGTGTACTCTGGTCCCCCTATTGATGTACAATATATGGTGTCCTCTGGTCCCCTTATTGATGTACAATATAAGGTGTCCTCTAGATCCCTACAGATGTATAGCATAAGGTGTCCTCTGGTCCCCTTATTGGTTTACAATATACGGTGACCTCTGGTCCCTCTACTGATGTACAGTACAATATCAGGTGACCACTAGTCATTGCATTAATGTAAAATATCGGGTGACCTCTGGTCCCCGTACTGATGTACAAAATATAGTTTCCTCTGGTTTCCCTCTACTAATGTACAATATAAGGTGACCCCTGGTCCCCCTAACTGATGCACAATATAAGGTGACCTCTAGTCCCCCTTCTGGTGTTTAATATAAGGTGACCCCTGGAAAATATAAAGTGGTCTCTGGTCCCCCTCCTGATGTACAGTACAATATAAGGTTACCTGTAGTCCCCCTACTGATGTACAATATAGGGTGACCACTGGTCCCTCAAATGATGTACGATATATGGTATCCCCAGGTCACCCCTATTATGTGCATTAAAGATTACCTTTGGAAAACTATTGCTTTAAAATCTAAGGTGACCTATGATCACTCTGATGATGTACAATATAAGGTGACCACTGGTCTCCCTACTGATGTTAAATATAAGGTGGCCTCTGGTACCCCTACTGATGTACAATGTAAGGTGATCTTTGGTCCCTCTATTAATGTTCAATATGAGGTTAATTACCTCTGGTCACCCTTTATTACTTTCACGTTCCTGCTAATATATATTATTAAAATGTTGATCTTTATAAAGTTAGAAATATGATTATTTTGGAGTAGGACAAAGAAAATTGTTTATCATATAAAATTCAATTAATATATAAGGTGACCTGAGGTCTCCGTATTGATATCGATAAATTTACTTTTGTGCCTTTAATGCCTGGAGAGTTCCTAGAATGTTTTATTACTACGCAAAATGACGAACTATTTGCGGGGGACCCCAGGTCCTAGTTGAGCGTATTGAGTTTTATCCTTCTGCACCCTACAATGGCTACATTTCAAGTTTACATGTGACTTTCACTTTCGATCTGTTGTCAACCGGAAATGTGAACACGCTGTTATGGACAGAGTTATTTCTCTTTAAAATCCGCGGTAAATTCAAATTAAACAAAAAATACCGTAATAAAATATATTGCAAAACATTACAACAAATTTATTATAACAGACATCTATTTCAATTTCATAATTTGAAAGAACGAGACAGAGATAAACATTTTCAGAATCACGTGTACTGCATATTTTTTTCTCGCGGTTTTTTTTTCGATTGTGACGCAAAATCGCCGATTTCTCATTATGACGTGTGCCGCATCTGGACCCTTTTTCCCAGTCGCGGTCACATATGTTAAATTTGTAAAAGTATTCATAGCTCTTAAAATTGTTTTATTGTACAGCGATTTAGAATAAGTAAGAACAATATTAAAACATAAAAGCAAGATTCCTGGCTTTAGTTTATAATTTTTCGAGAAATTTTTTACAAGTTTTATGGTACCAAACATGTTAAATTCTGTTTTTTTTTAACGCCCTTAACCAGCCTTCTTTTTTTTCTTTTTTTTTTTTTAGATTTTGTCAAATCAAAGTTTTCACAATTCTCAATGCATTTTCTATGTAAAATGTTGATAAGAAGGACTTACATTATTTTTTACCATACGACTTCTCTAAAACCCATTTGTTTCATGGGCATTTTGAATAAAGTACAATCTTGTATCCCTATTTCCGATGACCGATTTGGATACAAAACTTCAGTCAGCATTCTATAAAAAGTCTAAATATCTACTTAATTTTTGTATAGAAACAAAATAATAATTTTTAATAAAATATGCTTGTAAATGTTCAAGACAAGGTCTATCAGTTTATGAATAAATTAATAAAGAAAATGCGGTTTTACATGATTTCAATTTTTGGTTTATGAAGTAGTTCCATTATAATGGTTGTATAAAGTGTTTTTAAAATTAGAACTCTTGGTTATACTGATCGAAATAAAACATTGTTTCAATTTTGATTCAAATATATGTATTTCGCAAGTTCATAGATCTTTCAAGCATTCAAATTTACAAACTTATCGTTTATGCTATCGAACAGAACTCGTGATTTTTTTTTTTTACCGTTTGACCGAAAATTAAGAAAATTGGTCAGATGAGAAATTATATTACTATGCACCAGAATTACTGTAACGTCAGAATTACGCAACCGTAAAATGTATGGCGTCACGTAGGGAAAACGTAGGGAAAACGCTAAAAAGTCCAAAACACGTGCGATTTGATGACGACGAGTTTGCCAACAAATCTTGTTGCACCATTTGATGCACCTGTGGTATACACATTGTTTTTCAATATTTAGAGACAATATGGATTTTTGCAATCTTGGTACAGTTTATGAAAGTTCCATGGGGTCTGGTACTCTAATTGCCTAATTAGTGAAAAAGGCATCTTTTTCCTTTCAGTATATTTTCAGGACGTCTGAAGGAACTGGAACCTGTTTGACTGTAAGGATTTCTTCTGGATATAACTTGACCTGCAACTTCAATTCGATTTTGTTTAATGAGATTAAAAAAAACGGCATAATGGGTGATTGTCAGTTTAATTTTTACATGGTCCACTTGTCATCTATCCGACGGCAGAAAATGCTTTTACAAGGTGAAATTTTCTTCTTTTTTGATAAATAAGCGCTCAGGTAATCTAATTTTTTAGCCGTGCTTGATGTTTCTAGCAGTGAGTTCCGTACCACGCATTTTCCTTATTTTTCAAAAGAATAGAGTCACACATTACATTTTCCCTTTATTGTATTTTTCAAATGACCCTAACAAACATACTATAGTAAGCTTTAGTTTCGAAGATTTCACTACAGTAAATCAAAGTTTTCGTATGAATTTTTGAAAGGTATATTTTATTTCTGAAAATTTTTACAAGTAATTTTCTTGTATCTTCATTTGCTTATATAAAAAAAAACATTGTCATCGATATGTATTTTACGAGATATTTAGGGTTTTATCTTCAACATTTTCTAAACTGAAGTATGAAAGTAAATCAAAAAAGCAAAGTATTCACTATAGTTGAATGAAGTAAACTTTAGTGAATACGTTATATCGCGAATACCAAAGAGTACCTCGCAATTATCTAACTTAATACCGCTCTTTTGCGGGGGAGTCGAGAAAGGTCTAAATTTCAGGGGCACATGATATTGTTTACAGTAGTGACAATCGAATGATTCGAACAATTTATTGCCGAAAGCACAATGTTTTGCCAGAAATTGAACCCCAAATAGTAGGTTGTCAAATAAGGAAAGTTCAGAATATTTTATCTGCTTTAAAATGTGACGATTTCAATGAAAATTTAACGATAAGTCAGCTTAGTTAAAAATATCGTTAAAAATGTAACAATTTAGGATTGGCTCCTCTAAAAAAAATTATTAGGCTAGTTCAGCAATTGTTTAGCAAGGTATTCTACCAGGATATATTTTACTTATCTGTCCTTATAAGTTCTAAAATCATCGATCTTGCATAGTATTCAACATTTTTTTGCCCCAACCCAACAGATGTTTCCTACCTCCATCGCGAAAGAGTTCCGCTTAGTTAAGTAATCGTGATATCAAGTATTAAAATTAACAAAAGTAAATGTTTTATGGCAATTTTGTTGATAATGAACATCTCAAACTCTAAATAAGAAAACTCTTTTAATTTAAAACGAAATACAAAAATATCTTAATTCAACTAAAACAAATTCATGATACAACATTCCGTTATAATTTCCGATTTGTTAATTTCCCTGTTCTGTTTCAATGAGTTCCTATTAAAATGTACAAAATATATATAAACAAGGTCTAATTAAAATTTATCAAATACAAATATATCACATTAAAATGTAAAGGACAATATAAGAATGGGAATTTTGAAAAAAAAAATCTTCTCCATGTTATTGCTGTTTTTATGGATGTTACTGGTGCTCATGATTCAAAGTGTTGTAGGTAAATGAACGTTTATGGTCTCGTTTAGATTAATAATTAATTATTGAATTAAATATTGAACATATATTCTATACGTTTTTTCCCTTCAGTTTCATTTCTCCAAAAAATGTCTTTTATGGTTTGCCATTTATTTTACAGATAAAAAATATATTTTAAATAAGTTATATTAGCATATTTCAAAAGCGTTCAATATAAATACCATAGCTTTATAACCTAGATTTCTAAGCCAATGCATAGGTTTCTTTACTATAAATCTACATAATTTCTAGTTCCCCAGACCTTGCCTTTGTTTTAAATAAATATAAACTATATATTATAAACAATACACTAGTAATACCTAGTCTCACAAACGATAGAAAGTATAATTTGCATTTTATAGTTAGTTATTGCTCTTTTCATTAGGTTTTGCTGATGGTTTTATCGGTTTAAACTGTGAGTTAGAATGTCGATATATATCCAGGTTTTGGTGCAGATTGCCAGAAACAATGTCAATGCATTGAGGCAGAATGTAGTCATTTGTCAGGATGCAAAGGTAACATATTTTGACTATTTTAAAAATATGTTTATAACTGCATATCAAATAGGCTTCATACAAATTAAATGATTAAAATTCCTAAAAAGTTTCTGACTAGTTATTCTAAAGGATGTTAAGAAAGATCTTTCCTTGTCGAAATATTTCACAAAATTCAAAGTGGTGTTTTACTACAGGGATGAATTTTCAAATCTGACAAAATCAAGAGTGTTCCTTAGATTTATACTATTCATTTGAAGCAGGAAGTTAATGTTTTATTTTCTTCCATATATATGACATCCATAAATCAACCGAATGGCAAAATTGCTGGTAATTTTGAGTGAAAATAAAGAACAATTTACTTTTGTTTCTTCATAGCTTATCTTGCATGAAAAGGCTGATGGGCGTAGATATCAGAACGATAAATCACTTTTCAAAAGAATAGGTCTGTCATTTTGAAACTTTTCAATGACTTGATAATTTTTGCATAGTATTTGAAATGATGTTTTAATTTGTGTATTTAAAAGATATATCAAATACCGTAAATCTGGAAATTTTTGCTGTAGATAAATTTTTAGCAAGTTTGCGAGTGCATTGAATTCGCAAAAATATTTTTCTTAAAAATTAATCATTAATAAGAAAATGTAAACAAAATTGTAAGGAAAATTGCTCATTCGCAAAATTTTGAAACGTTAAAATTAATCAACAGCATTTTGACCCGAATTCGCAAAATAAAATCGACGTAAAAATTTCCAGATTTACGGTACACATTATCTGTAATTCTTCTACACAGACATCATCTGTTTTAATTTAATACCTGTCCTCCACTTATTGTTTCAACAAGACAGTTAAAACCTTATCAGTATCCAGATGTGACTTTGTAAAAACAAAGTGTGAGTATCTTCTCATCGTATTTCTTTTCAAAATTATAAGAAAAATGTGGAATGAACTGCCTTAACACCCTTTAGATATTGATTTATTGGTTGTTTTATTATAAAGAATGTATTTATGTCTCTCACTATTTCCTAAATACAAACAGCTCACCACAGCTTTGTTTTGCTCAGAATTCTATTTCAATTACGACAGGACAAATATCTGTGAGAATGAAAATGTCATTTATTCAATAGTAAATGACGAAAAATTAAGTTTTACAAACAAGGGGGGAAATCAGCAAAAAACAAAACAAACATTTTGCACGCACATATAAATATATACATTTTACAAGATATGAACACATACGTTCTGATTTCCCCCATAGAAAATAGGTCACAAAGAAAACTTTAGTTCTGATTAGATACAACATAAACTTTATAAAAAATTACATACGGCTTACAAAAAGCAAAAGATGGCGACAAATACGGCCTGAAAAGTGATTGATCTAAAACAAAAATCTTTAAAACAAATCTTTGAAAAAACACGGGCCCAAGGAAATTCAGGTGGAATCAGGTGTCATGGAAGAGAAAGCATTCCCTGCCGACCGATCATATCTGCCTTCATCCTTGTGTATTGATAAAGAAGAAGCAATTGTTTGTGTTCAATTCAGTTTTGAAAATAAAGCCTTACAATAAGTTTCAAAAAAGCCACTAAGAATACGACCGAATGTTATATTTGCTGACAAGGTCATTAAAACAGTTGTATACACTATACAACGACCAAAGAATACTGAAAACATAAAATTTAGACTAAACCAAAGAAAAGCCCTAACGATTTCGATGAAAATCAATAAATTTAGACGATCGATACAGATTGATTATTTTTTATTTATGGCTAAAGGCTCTTTTATTTGCGATTTTTTATATTTATCTCGTCCCCTCTCTTCCTATTGCCGCCCGCCATTAAACATGGCGACTCAAGTAGTCGCGTTAGACGTCCTAATACAGTAAACATGGACACCTAGCACTCTCTGTGAATGACCCCATTAGATTCTGGCCAGTGACAGGCAGTGATGGGCCACAGGTGACCACTACAGACATTAAATACTGGGCGGGGTCCTATCACGAATATCCGGTCATGCGGCGTGTAGAACACATCTATAGCAGTTTATTTACACTCACTAGTTATAAATCAATTTCTTATTTGTATTTGTCGTCATAACTTTGCTGTAATGTGAAAATTTTCGGCTATAAGTGAAATTGATTTATTTTTCTTTCAGATAAAAATGATGGCAGGACAGAAAGGGATGCGGCTTATTCTAATATCTAGGTTGATATTGCTGAATAAGGGGAAAACGGAAATTTGTTATAAAATTCTTTTGAGAAATATAAGCTAAAACGTACATGTATTGATTCTGTATTATTAAATTTAAAACAGAATTCAATTTGATTATCAATTTTATCTCGTATTGCACAAGACATTGCAGAAAAAAAAATTGTTATGCAATACTGATGTTCAATGATCTATATTCACATGTTTAAACAAATTCTAATATGAGGTAAGTTATTGACAAAAATGTTAATGAAACAAAAGCATCAGCATTTTTGTTAAATGTCATAATATCGAATGTTCTATGGTTGATACAGATCCTCTGTCAGCAAATACAATTTATCAGTGAGTCAAATGGTGAATGACATTTTTCATACTAATTTTGAGATTATAATAAAATGCGTACGGCTTCTTCCGTTTTATCGTAAACATGACAACGAGCACACGGCGGGTGTGACCGGTCAGCACGGCATGCTTCCTCCTCCATGGCACCTGATTTAATCTCTGATCCTTAAGAGGTATTTGAAACTCGTTTTTATTGATAAGTATCCATTTATCATTACTTTTTACCCTATCTTGATTAGGCAAAAAAAAAAAAATACCTGTGTTTCCGGTAACCCGACCGACCCTAATTTTACGCGCCGACCCTAGCACTTTTTATTGTAAATCCGGATTACGTACCGTAATTTGTTCTAAAACTACAGTCTTCAAAACGCGCGCAGTTAAAAAGGTACTTGTCACAGATAAATAAAAACGTCTTTTCAAACATTTTAAGATTATACATGCGTAAATAATAGCTCTTTTCCCTTTACATCGTTCCCTCCTTTACCCTTTAATGACGACTTTTGACACTTGGCATCCAACCCTTAATGAGACTTTTGACCAAATCGATGTTGACAAGTGTGCATATTTTCATTGTTGATTTGACTTGAAATTACCGCTTATTTTTAAATTATCAGAGCACAGGTGGCCACCCGCAGGTTAACAATAGATGATTGCATCATACTACAGTTGGAAATCACATGATTTACATGTTTAAAAAAACATAAGAATCTCGGAAAGTCCCACCAAAATTCAAAATGGCGGACTGTTACTTACGATGTTTTTTGAGCATATAACTCAGTCAGTACGCAATATTTTCTCATCCAGTAAAGCATTACATGAAATTCAAGCTATCAACTACATATTCCTTGAAAGGTTTGATAATTATAATGATCTACACGTGTAATATATTTCAATATAAGATACAAAAATTTTGTGAAGTTCGGGACCGCGCAGTGCCGATTTCGTTACCTGTTTCTCAGAAATTCAGAAGATATCTACCATTTTACGCATAGTTATAAATGTAAAGGTGTAGAAAATAATTATTTTAATAGAATTTGATCATTAAAATATTCTAAAACGTTTAGAAATCAAGTTTTATCACACAAGTTTGAAAATTTTTGGCGAGATTGACATTGTAGTATCACTACAATTATTGATTTATGAGGAATCAAACTTATAAAATGGATAATAAATAATAATTTAATTATAAATCATAACATCACTCCAAGTCCACCACATGTTGTCATTGAGTTTAAGCTCGAAGAAATGTCCACACTCATACAAATATATTTCTTTCTTTGGCACTGGACTGTGGGAAATTCATTTGGAGATAATAATTTTGAAGCTAACAACGGCGGTTTAACTCTGACATTATTGGCCGTGAAAGAAAAGGATATTAACTATGTCTTTACCTGCAATGATAATGAGGTCGAGGTAGAAGTAGGCCTGAAAAACAATCTTGAATTTTTTATTTTACTTTTTTGTTAAATGTGACAAAATTTCATTATTAAATTGTGATTAAAATTCAAATGTCTTTTTCTGTAAATCAATTTCTTGCAATTGGTTCTGCTACCTACCTCTAGAAAACAAAATACTACTTGTTAATATTCAATATCATATACAGTTTACCTAAAAAACAGTCAAATATAATGTTCAGTTAAAATAAAAAGTTAAAGTAAAAAAAAAAGTAATTGCCTACCTACCTACCCTAATTTTGAGGGACATGTTACCGGAAACACACATATATTTTTTTTGGCCTTACCATTTTGCTTCCTTCTCTAGACACCAAAAGTAACCCTTCCATATAGACATTATTAGATACGAATCACAAAAAGTTGCTTATCGGGATAATATATTATTTATTATCATGACGGTAATAGTAAGATAGAAGATACCTAAATATGTGCATCTGTACCGGGTTAAACCTGTCAGATTCCAAAGAGCAGCCAGGATGGATTCAATGGACATTGCGTCACAAGTTTCAAAATTTGTTTCAAGCACATTAAATTCCTTTGAAATGCTCGGTATTTTCACTCTTGTCTTTAAAGAACACACTCATCAGCTGGACGGCAATCAATGGTAATGAGTACTTCACTTATTCCTTTGATAATATACGTATTCTAAATGTACAGGTTACGTTGTACTTGTCGCAATATTTCAATGATCGTGTTTTACAAATGAATGATGAAGACATTATGCAGAAAGTGTATATTTACATGTCCAGTGTCACAGAAGAAGCTTCTTCAAAAAGCATTATGATATGCCAGATTTGAATATCTTTAATATATTCCAAACAACTACATTGGAATTAATTATATCTTCACTGTTTTTTATAAAATTAGAATTGAAATACTAGTACATGCACAATAAACTGAACTTTTTTAAAATGATTCACAGAGGATTGGGAAGAGATGTGTCCTTTGTGAGGCAATCTATTATGAAAGATTACAAGGTTACAGATAGAAAACTGGTGGAATATCTGTACAATTTTGTTATTATCAAATCTCTTATATACTTAGTATCATCTAATTTCGACTTTTATCATATTAAATATGATAGAAAGGTCTCCTACAACTACATGTATATCCAATTAAAGAACAAGTGAACTTATGGGCCCTGGTCAATTGTGAAAAAATAAACAATCACATTATGCAAAATTTTTCATCACAAATCATTAATTGATATCTAAACCGTACGATTCAACAAATTTTACCGCTGAAATTCACAAATATACAAAGAACAAAACCAAAGAATGTGGCAGGGGTCAGCCGACATTTGTGATTTTCTATAGTAAATCGAGAACGGTCATTCCAAAGATTTTGTTTACTGTGGGCCTCACCTTGTACAAACTTGTGCGAATGACAAGTGACACATAATACATTTATAAAAAATTGTGTAAAAGTAGGAAATTTGTACACGATTAGGCTGGTACTTAAAATATTAAAAATGTACAAAAAGTACAATGCTTTTTCTATAGCAAGTGAGAACTATTTACCTGTATGGCCCATGTTGAACCCACGTGTAGAATAAATTATATAAAATGCTTATAGTCACCTGACTTCTACCCAAGTAAACATTCCTCAAAGGTGCTTACTGTAAAGCATCAGCAGGTTTTGTATCATTTAGTCAAAGTCGTACAGTTTAGAAATATTTGTATATATTTGTTTTTAAGAACACGGGAGGAGAAAGAGAGTTTAGTGCCATTCATAAAAGTTTCAAATATTTTTTTAAATTTATGCAAGACAGTAAAACAGGTATTGAAAGCCACCTAAACACTCCTTTTTCATTTCAAATTCAATGAAACTATTGTATTTTTTTCCGAATGCAAGAATACAAAATTCTTAGTTTGTTCATTATGGTTACATGCAACTACACATCTTCATTTCTTTTTTCAAAACCGATTTGGCGCAAAAAATAACATTCCGCAAACGCGCCCGACTATGATCCACCATCAGATTGTTCAAGTGTTGATTAAAATGTCTATTCCCCTTGATTTACATAAACGAAACTCACAGAAGGTTCGGTACGACTTTTCCGGATTATGGATATCCATGGGCATTTGAAAATTTTCCATTGTTTCAAATCAAAGCTGATTTAGGCGGTGGTTATCGTGCTTTTTAGCTAAAAAATATCCACTAGTATTTAACTATTATCAAAAGAGAACGATTCGGTAATATATTCTAAAGTAAAATGACACATAAAAAGGACCCATTAAGTATAGCTTAAGTGCACTTTTCCTTTGGATAAAGGACGTTCCTAAGACAGATGACTCAGGTTGTGATGGTCACCTTGTTCTTGTTGGTAAAAGAAATCCTACTTCCAAGATTTTTTTTTTCATTTCTGACAAATAGACAGTTTTTATTATTGAAATCAACATGCATAGTAAGAAATATAAGACTTGGAATAATATTTTAGCGTGTATGATCAGAATGCTTCAGAGCATGTTATGTGACCACCTGACCTACGTAATTCGCGCATTGGCAGAGCATTTGCATATATGCATTAATCTTTTAAAAATGATGAAAACGGAAACCTAATTCTATTTGTTTTATGGAAGTTATTTCATTTTTGGCAAACTTTTTGATCATATCGTATTTCATGTAAATGCTCAAAGGCATAGATTTTTTACCGGGTGGGAAATTCCTAGTGAGGAGGGGGCTTATTTTGTACAGGTTTGAATGCCTTGGGGCTAGCAGTCTACCTGTGGTCATCTCTCTCCTAATCCCTATACACAGGAAGTAACTTAACACACATTGAAATACCCAAGATGTCAAACTTTGCATGTGTTGGGGATTTTAAGACAATTTTAATATTACTAGTAAAAGGGTTTTTCAATTGTATATCGATTTATTTTTGAATGCTTGAAAACACCCCTACCCTTTAAAAAATTATGATATCATACTATAAATTCAAATATCAAAACAAAGATTGTTTTAGATGTTAGAGTAAACGTGATAATAAAAAATAAATGTAAGAACCAAATTAGACTTTATTCATTGATCCCCAGGATCCCATCTATCAATTGAATGAAAAGAGAACCGTGTTTACAATCATTTAACTAAAAAAAAACCTAGATTTATCATAACCTTAATAAAGCTTTGTGACCATTTACATGCTAAAAGATTGCTTGTAAATTCTATCTGCAGGATTAAAAAAGGAAAATATAAGTGACCCATGATTAGAAACAAAATTTCTTTTTACTACTTCACACAGTGCTACTCTGAAGTTTATCAATAACATTTCAACTTTAGGTTTACCATTTAGCAAATTAAAATTAAATATCGAAATTCCATTTGAAAAAAAAGTTGTATGTACCAAAGGTTAATTTAAAAAAATGCATATCATAATATAATCCTTTCAAATACAAAAGGTATGTTAAATTCATATATTATCAATCTAAAAATGTTCATAGTTATACATTTTCTGTATACCATGTTGAGTAAACATCAAAGTGTTAAAAGTTAATTAGAAGGTCACCACGAGTTCCAAACAAGGTGCATAGGGTATACATAGAGAACCGTAAGTAGATGTCAATCAAGTTCCAGCATCCAATAATGGACCTTCACACACTTGATTGAAAGGGCTACCCAGACCAGGTTGTTTTGAAGGCGGTGCTTTATGTATTACGTTTAGCCTTATATTCTATAAATCGTTATCTTCAATTAATGATAAAAATTCTTCAATCGCTGAAAATTGCATAAAATTATAAACTTTACAATTACATTGTACTTTCATTAATGGAGAGTCTTTCTGCACTTTCTTATTAGCTGCTAAGAACTTACATATACTTCCAATAAAAAAAATCATTTTTACCGAGTTGAACTATGTTCTAGGTCGTCACGCGATTTCTAGCGCAGTAATTTTTCTATGAATTGTATAGCGGCCGTCGTGGTGTTTCTGTGTCGTCCAATGTACTCCCCTGTGATATTCAATACAAACTCGTACCAGTCTATATAAACTCGAAGAAACTTCCGCAATAAAAATTGTCCATCTCCTTTTTATGAATTAATCTTCATTAATTTAATTTTCATAAATGATTTGAAAGTAAATGAAATAGAATTTTATTTAACTTAATTTAAACAGCATATTTTTGTCATCTCTCTTGAGAAATGACACGTAAATTTTGATTTCCGTATGAAAAAAAGTCTCAGTTTTCCGTCATTTATCATTCGGCAATCCTCGGCTGACTCCACTACGCTCCATTACAAAAAGTGCGAGGTCATCCAAGGAGCAACAACTTGTCTAACTGGTTTGACGCGATTGTCTAAATATAGATGTGTAAACAAAGATGTAAGGTCAAAGGAGCGCTAAGGTTTAACCCAACTTTTCTCAATTTGTTTCAGTAATAAAGAGACAGAACAACGTTTCTTAAAAAAAAATACTGCGGAAAATATCACTGTCAGATATCTATTTGCTCTGACAAGTAAAATGATCTGTTAGACTGGAACATTTTTGTCAGAACAGATACATGCATTTTTTGTACGTTGGTAAGGGAAAAAATAATAGCATTAAAGTTTGTTGATATTCGATCTCACAATTTCAAATGACATTAATTTTGCATCCTTAATTTCATGAATTTATCAGCATTCAGTTGTTCACGTGTACAACACCAAATCTGAACTTGAAAAATGTGTATGTACTTCCATTGCAGTATTACCTTATAAAATGTATCATTTGGTTTCATTATATTATTAAAACAGTTAAAATAATGAATACATGCTTCAGAAATATAAGGGTAGTGTTTGACTTTGAGTAATAAATGGTACTGAAAGAAGTTTGAAATAGTATTTTCGAGTTCAGAAAAATTATTTTTTTGGTGGTGGGGGTTGTTTAAATTCAAGACACGTGGTTTAGGTTTATCTATTCAAAGGTTATATGGTGTATAAATAAAATTGGCAATAAACAGGAAATTGCTATAGTCTGTTTCTTAGGAAAACATGCCCTGTGAAAAATGTGTTTCCAGACTTTCTGAAAGACTTTCATGATTTTCAACAGAAAATTGGTGGCTAGAGGAAGGGGGTAAATATCAATATATCTTATCATAGCTTACGGCAAAAATTAGGGCTCACTAGCGACCGATACGCTGGTAAAAAGTGTAATATTTTATCATCTACACTGACAAACCTTTGTTTGCTTTATATGGCTATTGCTATTAATGCACACAGAGGATCTAACCACGAGCAATTGAACAATTGTTAATTGAATACGTTTACATCAAATACATGTTTACATATTATTTCGAACACGTTGCTCAAGTCAATCTATGGTCATGTCAATAGAGTGCAAAATAAAATGTTCTTATGAACAAAATGCAAAGATTAAAAACTATGAAAGATGGCACAAGCGTTTTTAATTTGATCTTAACTAGAAAAAATATTTTTACCAAAATGTATAAGAAGTTATTTCCAAGTTCAAAACACCAGCACTTCAAAGGTAAGAAAACGAGCAGCTTCTCGTTTGAATGTAAATGGACAAAACATTTTTTTCATAACTATCCTTGTAATCATGTGTTTTGGACAGGGAATCCACCTGAAAATTTGTATTCACCGATAGTACATTAAAGTAATTTATCAAGCGTAAAATTCCTGTAGTATTCGTAATAACCGAAAATGCAATTCTCATTCAGCTGATTTGTTAAATTTGTTAAAGTCACATTGGTGCCTCCCCAGCAGGCACACAACGTTGTTCAAACGTTGAATATTAGTTGAAATGGGGTTTAGACGTTGATAAATCTAGATACAATATTGATTCAACGTTGACTTTTCAACGTTGAAAATTTAACGCTGAATGAACATTGAATTCAAATTGAGTTGAATTGCCAACATTGATTCAACGTCGGATCTTCGCTGAGAGGGCCAATCCTATTTTTTGCTGATAGATAATTTGGACTAGGATAGTGTCGGACTATAAGACAGTCGGACTATGACGAGGGCGGACTTGACAAAGTCGCACTTCCGTATATCATTACTAACTATTATAACTAACAAGGATGGAAAATATTGGAATTTTACACATTCAATGATAAATATGAATTCAGTATGAATTTGCGTAAATACGAATTAAGAGCATACGCAGTGTGACATCCGGAAAATATTTAAAAAGATAGCATAACACAACCCTCAGGTCTCAACACCAAGATTTAATAAAAGAAATACTGTTTAAAGAAAACATTTCGGCATGTCAGAGTACTAGTATCATTGAAGAGACATAATTTGTCGAAATGCATATCTGGTGCATCAAAAGTTGTACCGTATAAGATTTGTTCTGGACTATTTCATGACACGTGTGAATTAATACAAAACGTTTGTAAATCACTAAATGCTCGGGTTTTGTAACATGATCAATTTATAAAATGTAACCTGGTGAAAATTATTGTAACACAATTAAATATTGATAGGAAATTAAACACTTACTGTTTACAATATATATATTTTTTTCATAAAGTGATATACCGTATGTTTTCATTTAAGGGGTCCCAACCCTCTGCTATAAATTTCACCTTAGAAAGTTTTAAATTTGTAATATTGATTTTCATAAACAACAATAACATTAGAACCACATGGAAAAAAGTTTTAAGCATAAAGCGCTGCTTATTTTTTCAGAAATGATTTTTATGTGCAGATCATAAAATGAAGAAATTGAACACAGGGAATAGAAAGAGCAACGATTTATAACCACAGCATTAAATATAATATATGAGCTGCAAATGAAAATAAAACTTACTGTTATACCTATTTAAATCATGCCAGAAAACATCATGAAGCGATGTTTCCTAAGTCAGAAAATCACAAAATTGTATGTGGTTGTAAGAAAAAAATATATCTGTGATGAGGAGTTATCTTTCTTCTAAATATTTCTTCATGTGAAAAAAAAACGTCATTCTAATTAAAATACTGTATTAAGTACTTGAAATATTAAACCATTTTTAAATGGTACTTAAAAAGATACAACTTATTCAATTAATAAGGCATTTGATGTTGGATTTAAATTTTTTATTGTTAAATATAATAAAACAATCGCAAAGAAATTAGAAAAAGAAATAGAAAGTAATGCTTCCATCATATGTGTGATCTCATCAAATTGAATACTGAGAGGTCTCAGGAAAATGATTAAAAATACTTTGAGTAGTATTACTATTTTGTACTTTGAACGCTATCTGTCTTATCAGAGGTTCGCTATCCCTTCAACAATTATGAAGGCATCTTACCAACCATGCAATGAAACGGTTGAAATTTTAAGTAAGTATATTATTACTATATGACACCTCCCTTTCCAAAATAAATAATTGAATAAATGTTGAATCAACATTTTCAACTTATAATCAACGTTGATTATCAATGTTGATTCAATGTTAAGATTTCAACGTTGATACAAATTTTCAAAATCTAACATAAAATCAATGTTGAATCAACATAGAAAAACAACGTTGATTCAAAGTTTATTAAATGGTGTGTGCCTGCTGGGTCATTTGCTAATCTGACGCCAAAAAATATAGTCACGGTTCCCATGCAAAAATATTTGTCCAAGAAGAAATTTTAATTCATGACAACAGAAAATTTTATCATAGAGAATACTTATAATTTAAATTTGAATGAATTCAAGAGAGATCAATTGTAGTACATTTCTACAGAATGATATTATAGGGTGGTGAAAACAAAAACGCAACATAACTTTTCTGTTTTCCATGCCTCCACGTGCTAGTCACTTCCTAGCCACATTTCCGTGAATAATTTACCCTATCTCGCTGTAGTCTCGCTTACTCTCGCCAGAGCCACTGCCAGAGCTACTCTGAACTCATCTGGTTTTATAATTTGCAGAACACCGAAAAATAAAAGGTTCCGAACACATTAGTAGGAGTGTGTGAGATCTTTCAAATAATATGTTCAACTCCCATGAGTACTTTCAGAACTTTGAGTAGAATTTGCATTTGATAGCTTGAGAAAAGAAAAAGCCACTCGCATGGCATTTTTGTAAGTCAATCATTTTATTTACCTTTCATTAGATTTTTTGAAAAGACGATACACATCTCAATTAATTTCGTTTTCTATCAGAATTGCCCATGCTCAACTTGTTTTTTCTTTCGTCATCGATCTCGTTGACCTTTTTGTTCAAATCATTTAGTTGCATTTGAATGGATTCGATAAACCTGTTTATGTTTTCTAAAACTGGAGTAATAGAGGTTGTGTCAGGCTGTTTTGAAACTCCAGAATAACATGATTCTAACGTTTGTGGGAGTCCAAAGGATTGCAATATTCTATCAATTGGTGTGACCAAACAGGAACCACTCGGAGAAAGCCCTATCGCCATACCAATACAACTTAATGTCTTATTTGGATTTATACAAAAAACGAAGGATCCAGAATCACCTATGCTGAAAAAATCTCCGTGCGGAAGGTTTCGAATTTCTATTTGGTTACACATAATGGGCCCTATATCTGTTCCATAAAAACTGATATGTTGGTTCATAAATCGAGCATGCACACAGTTGGAGTAAAGATCACCAATGGTAAAGCCAGTTGAGGCACCAAATTTTATGACACTTTCTGATGCTCCTGGAATTTTACCGCTAACGTATTGAATTTGTTCTTTTTCACTACAATCAGGAATAGGGACTGAAATGATTTTACCAGGAAATGCAGGAAGACATTCTGGGTCAAATCCTGAAATTATTTTTGAAGATATAAATAAATTATACATGTATTATCCTATTTCCACACCCACAATCATGCTTAAACGGCAAATTTCACCAATTCTTAAGGATTAAATTCTGTTTTTGCAATTTTTTAAAAATAAATCATTTTACAATAATAAATAAATTAAATCAAATTTTAAAAGAAATCACCTGCTGAACGCAATTGGTCCACCGACACAGCCCGAAATCCGAAGGAGTTTATTGTAGGCACGAGTTCTACTATTGCAGCGTCGATATTGTTTTCTAAAGTAATTGAAGAAGCTGATGTACATTCAGTGGCTTTCCGGGAAACAGGAAATTTAGCATCAATAATTTTCCCACACGCTTTAAACGTGTGAGAGCTCTTATCAAAGGCTTCAACAACAGCGTTACTAAAGATTCCAGAAAGTAATTCTTCAGGCGAAAACAAAACATGAGCACAAGTTATTAATCCAATTTTACCGTTAAGAAGTTTCACAAAACCACCAATGCTTCCACTAGCTCCTCCTTTACGACGAATATGCCCTCCAATTTCTAGTGAAGTATCCATCCCGAATGAGCAATATCCTTCCAAAACATCGATTTCATATTCTCCTAATCTTCTTGGGAATTCTTTTTCTCCATAAGAAATGTATCCTTTATGTTGACAAAATAACCTGAAACAAACTTTCAGCTCCACCCTATGATTTTCTGTGGAATACTTAACAAACTTAAAAGCCGAAGCTGTTATCATGTAGAGATTTGAATGTTGGGAGAAAAGGGTTCTTGCCATGTGTTCTGTCATTGTTGGTAATTTTTCTTTCAATGAAGAAGCAGCAGACGAATTGGAAACTGATGTTGATTCATCAGATTGTTGTCTATAATTGTAAAGGAGTAGATCAATTCCTAAAAGCAATTTAGGAATTTCTGAGTTTGTTTCTATGACCCCTTCATAGGCCAGAAGGAAAACAAATTTCTTGTCATTGCATCTGTGGCAAAGTGAAAGTCTGACTTTAAGCTTTTGAAAACACTGGATTCTTCTGATTCTGTTTATCAAAATAGCAATTATTACGTCAATGGCAATACATGTAGTAGGCGTATAGTCATTTTTCCAAAAGAAATTTGTAAATACATGTATATCCTCTTTGCTCATTACACACATGTGTATAAGTCTGCCAAAAAGAATATAGTTTCTGCTGTCATAAGCATGCTGAATTAGATTTTCCAAAGCCTGACATTCAAATTTACAGAAAACACTTTGGTTTACAATTTTCTTTGCATTGATGCTCGTTAAAACACACAGAGCACTAGCAAAACAGCGGCATCCTAAAGATCTTGAAAGTGCAAATGCTTTATTGTTTTTTCCAATCCATTCATTGAATTGAGAAAGCGTGTAGAAAAGTGGGATAGGCAGAGGTATTTCAAGTTCATGATGATTGGCAGATCTAGAACAGAGACCAGCACAATCAAGGTATTCAATGCTTGTAAGCAATTGTTTTACTTTTCTTTCGCAAAATCTGTCTTTTCTCTGAAGTATGATTGTTCCAGTTTCAAATACCTTATACATGTATCTTAGTGAAACTAAATCAGAACGTTCTATTGTTTCATTTAAATAACTTTCTTCTGAAGAAATTAAGTTAATTTGTGGAACTGGTCCTGAAACGAGATATATGTTTAATGACAGATGATAGAAACAAACAAATGGATTCTTGGTTTACGTATTTTTGGAATGTAAATTGGTTACAAATGAAACAAATATCAGATTTCTAAATTATGAAGAAATTGTGTATTTCTAGGATATTCGAAATTCTACCTTTCTAAAATCTTCCTTAAATTCAAACAATTTTTAATTCTAAATATAACATTATTATTTAAGGAATGACTCAAATTCTTGGCCAAATTAATCGATGATAACCTGGTTTGGGTGAGTTTATGCTTTATAATCCGCGAAGCGGATTATAAAAAAGCGTAAACTGACCCAAACAAGGTTATCATTGAATAACCTGGCCAAGAATTAGAGTCATTCCTTATTATTTAATTTTAAAATAATTAAACAACTGTGGGTGTAAAATTTTGCTTTGCTTTTTATGAGTTCAAATTTGCCGCTCAGTTATACATCCCTAGTAACAGAAGTTATCAAAAACAAGGAGAGGTAATAACTGATATACATATCTAGCAGCCATGATGTTTATGTACACGAGGTAAGATCGAGCTACTGTTTGAAGTTAAAGGTACATTTATTGAATCTTGAATTTTCCATGAATTCCAAGGACTGGAAATGGGGGGGGGGTTGTATTGATACAGATGATTCAGCTGGTTGTCAAGGGGGTGTCTCCCCATACCAAACCAGGTTATAAAGAAATAATTTGCGTTCTTTTTTGGTAATCAACCAATGAGAGACCAGAAAAAAAACCAAAATTAAATTATAAAGTTATTAATGATAAATTCGAATCTTTGCTGTAAAACATGCTCCTTTTACATATATACGAGGGTTGTCCCAAAAAGTCGTACACAATGTTTATATTTTTATAATCTTGCAACCATTACTTACCAAACTTTGCATAGACATAATATAGTTCATGTTCTTTAAAATTGTGAATTGTTATATACATATCTTTCATATCTATAATATTAGGACGATTTATATGAAGACCGATAAGGCCTGTCGGCGCACGAACAAAATTCGAAATAATTTACACATATAACTAATACATTTGCTTTTATTTCTTTAGTACTATAAAACACATTGAACTCAAATTTACATCACTGAAACCAGAATAAAAATCTTAATATTAAGTCAGAATTTCATATAAATATCATTAGAAACAGACGATTGATGTCATGATTTTCATAGTATCGTTGAAATTGCGTTTGATGAAAATGACGTCGTCAAACGCGTCGTCGGCGCACGGAGATGTAATAAATTGTGTTGGATATTGTTCATGTACATCGGAGACGAGAAAAAAGAGTATAGAAGTGACATTTCACACCAGAATTTAATAAAGTTTTTTTTTTTCAAATTGGACGATATTCAATGAGAGTTTTTCTTCTGTAACGAAAAAAGTTAATTACAGCATGTAAGAAGTAGAGTACTGTTTGATAAACGCAGAAAATTTGGAAAAATCTGGACCGCTAACGACGTCAAACAATTTGTATTCTCTGCTGCCTACAATGTAAGGCGATCTTTCGACTAAATTTCAACTGAAATTTGAATGCTTAAAAAAGCAAGTAAAAAAAACAAACGGGCAGTAGTGAATTTAAATATGTCCGTTAATCAGGAGTGGTGTATCACTTAAAAAAATTATTGAATGCTAATACCCGCGAATGAAGCAGACAAAGAGAACATGATGTTAAAAGAGACGTAATTTACGCTTGCTTTTGTGTGCCGGTGTACACTTATATTCTTTCTTTATTTTTTCATAATTTTCTTATTAGGTGTGATATAATCATGAAACTTGAAGTGCATGATCATAAAATGTTACTCTTTGCTATGACAAGGAAAGAAATTTAATAAAGCAAAGAGAAATAAAACTGTTTTACCTGTCTACGACTTTTTTGGGACAACCCTCGTACATAACCTTTAAAAGATGTTATTTTCGAAGTGTTTAGTGAATTTTCAAATGCTGCTCAGGTGACATACATTTGACTTTTGCTAGAACAATACTAAACACGGTCAAGCTGTAAGAATAAGACCAACTTCTATTCAAGAGACAAAAGCGGGCTAGAGACCATGGCTTGAGATATTATTTTAAATCACAGTACTTACTTTCAAGCACGTACAGTTCATATGTGGCATATGCTATAAAACAAAATTGTATTAATATATTTATAATAGATACAGAAGTATAGACTCACTTTAGAGTTCTGTAAAATAATAAACTGTGAAATTTTACCTGGAAAATAATGGGAATGCATTAATTTTAATTATTAGAGGGGAGCCATGACAAAATTTCGTGCAACTCAGTGACTTCTCTCTCTCTCTCCCTCTCTCTCTCTCTCTCTCTCTCTCTCTCTCTCTCTCTCTCTGTATATGCGTTTGAAAACGCAATTTCCACCAATTTCTTTTATTCAAAGTCGCAATGGAGATGTCTGAATCTGAATCGGTATTCGATCTTACATCGACAGTCAAGCAATTCCCTCCCTCTGTGTACATAATAACTTAACTATTGTAACAGAAAGGGAAAAAATTCAAACGAAAGTTTTCCGATTTTTAATATCGCTTCATTTCTATGTAATTTGCCTAGGTTACAAAAAGACATCCCTCATCAACAAGAAAAATTAAGACCTGCTACAGTGTAGTATTCCCGGTGATTTTAATATAATTATGAATGCTTAAGTTATATATATTTTATTTATTACATTATAAGAATGGCTTACTGTGATTTACTATACGGCCTGTCGCCTTCATCAAAAACATTTTTCTTTTCAAAGCAAAAAACATTATAGGACTCGGAAAAAAATAAAACTTAAAATGTTGAGTAAAGGAAAGATTAAACAATAAATATGCTTGTATTATAAATATATGCTTGGTTTTTTTTTTGTTTGTTTCGTCATTTTAAATGGCATGTTAAATGGTGACGATAACATTTAATTATTTGATTAATTGTTCTTAAGTACAAAGAAAGTAGAAATGATACAAATTCGACAGGGATTTCTTAAACAATGTGTGCTCGCAATCAGGGCGCTGAGCAAATGACTATTACTACATGTGACAAATACCGGTATCTCTCTCAAACTTTTTTATGTTTATGGCTCAGATCATGTCAGCCATTAAGTCTTCTTTATAAATAAGTCATTAAAAAAAACTACCTTTCCAAGTAGCGAAAGAATCAGTTTGTTTTACATTGTGTTCATAAACAATGACGTCATAGTGCATTTTTGTGTTTTACTCGTAGAAGATCTAATTTTCAACAACAAATATCTCTGTAACGAATGTGTGTATGTTGCAACCACTATTGAAATAACGATCACTATTGAAATAATTATATCAAATGTGGTTAAGAGTGCATTTCAATAGCAAACATATACGAGGGATTATCAAAAAGTTCGTGGACTGAGGCTATAAAATTTGTACTATGTAGTCTGTGCTTTCAAAATTTATATGGAACATTAAACAACAAAAAATAAAGAAATGTTGAATAATTTTGCCTGATACGTACACTACTTTCTAAATTATTACAAAATGAAAACGACAATATATGATCACCCGGCGCTGTCGTCGTTTATTTTCATGACGTCCGATAACGTCATTGTTTTTTCATTGTCCGCTTCTTCTACCAAATACACTTTCTTGATGAGAAACCCTGGAGCTGAGTAAGGACTTAAACCCGTCTTGTTTATATGACTTCACAATGTCATGAACAGTGGCCTTCAATGAATATAATATTACAAATGGATCAATACATTGGGAGAGATCCACGCTTGATTGTGCCGGCATATTTTGCTTTTGGGAGTTCAGTATCTACAACGCACGATCAATTTTGACGTGATTGATTTTTCACATCTTGACTGCACATCGACATTAACTGTGTATCCCTTTCTCTCTCTGAATCTATTTTGACATTAAAAGACAAGTACTCTGGCTGCATTTTATTTCTCTGTAGCCAGTTTCAACATATTTTAGGTAAATTCCAGTTTTTTTCAGGGGCAAAACTTTATAGAATGTTGGGAACGGAGCCCCCTCCCCCCTTTTGACGTCATTTCAAGGCCTCATTTGTTTGGACATTCCGTGTAAAATTTGCGATAAAATTTCATAGAACTTCCAGAATAAAGTAAAGATTTCGTATTTTATGGAACAATTTTGTCCAGACACATACCTTTTTAACGGGATTTTTGAATGACAAAAGTTTTTCTCAGTTACCCGTAGGTCGCAAAAACGTCGTGTTCGAGGTTGCGCCGCCTGGACATACCATTGCTTACAAAAACATCACTAATTTATTAAAGAATAAATTTATGATTTATGGTTTATTCTTTAGATAGAAAATGATGCTAACGAGATATTTTAAAATTTATTGATGTGCTTAAAGCGGTTTTAATTTTATGACGCTAGTCCACGAACTTTTTTATAACCCCTCGTATATTAACCACTATTGAAATACGACCACTATTGAAATAATTATGTCAATAGTGGTTGAGAGTGCATTTCAATAGCAAACATAGTTAGTAACCACTATTAAAATACGACCACTATTGAAGTAATTATTTCAATAGTGGGTGAGAGTGCATTTCAATAACAAACATAGGTAATAACCACTATTGAAATACGACCATTATTGAAATAATGTATCAATAGTGGTTGAGATTGCATTTTAATGACAAACATAGATATAAATCACTATTGAAGTACGACCACTATTGAAATAATTACTTCATTGGTGGGTAAGAGTGCATTTCAATATGATAACCATAGGTTTCATCCACTATTGAAATACGTCCAGTATTGAAAGAAAAGTTTCATCGCGTAATTTTTAATTTTTTATCCAAAATTTCACAAAAATTAGATTTGGGGTGAAATATATATAAATCAATAATTAAAGTGTATAAATTGATAAGGATGGTTCTGGTGGGGCAAAATTTTGAACATCACAAAAGGTTTACAATTTCTTCATATTCTAGAAATTTATTATTTGCATCATTTTCAATGAAATCAGAACTACCAATCCAGGCATCCATACTTTGTTGGTATCATCTGTTCTTAAATGAAGATTTAGATAGTTATTGAAATTATAATTTCAAAAGTGATTTAAATAATTATTTTGGTCGTCCATATTGAGATCTTTATTTCAAAAGTGAGTATTATTTCAATAGTAGTTGCAACCTTTGTTTGATATTGAAATGAATCTCACCCACTATTGAAATAATTATTTCAATAGTGGTTGTATTTCAATAGTGATTGATATCTATGGTTGTTATAGAAATGCACTCTCAGCCACTATTGATATAATCATTTCTTATTTTGTATATTGTTCAATGGACATTGAGATTGAATACTGTTCGTTATTGCCATATCCTTCTTCAATAGTGGTCGTATTTCAATAGTGGTTACTAACTATGTTTGCTATTGCCATGCACTCTCAACCACTATTGATATAATTATTTCAATAGTTGTCGTATTCCAAAAGTGGTTACTAACTATGTTTCCTATTGAAATGCACTCTCAACCCTTATTGATATAATTATTTCAATAGCGGTCGTTATTTCAATTGTGGTTGCGACATGTGTACCTTAAAACGTTTGTAATAAAACATGCAGGGTAAATTCCAAAGTGGGTAATATTTTTAAAATGAAATTATTTTGCGTTGAAATTTAGAAAAATGCAACAGAAGATAACATAAAATCAGTCAATTATGCCTAATTTTATCAACTTCTGAGTAGCATAAGCAATATTGACTTCAAGTTTACGATAATTTCTTTGCATCTCATAAAAACGTGTTGCAAAAATGTTCAGTTTTTTCTCTTGTTGTATCTCAATTTTTTACGAAACGCCAGCCGTGATACTGAAAAGGTGTCAAAAGGCGTCTCGTGGCGTTAAAGGATTAAAATAAATGTCAGCGCTGTTAAAGGATGAGGTACATGTATAACAACAATACAAAAATCAATAGGCGCAATGTTCATGCAATAAGTGGTGTATTGAGATATCGAAAGAGTTGATCATTGAAAATGCTAATCCTTCCATTCTTATAAAGCTACAACCTTTTGATTACTTTTGTTCTTTGTACCTGTAGGCAATTTCGAGCAGCATCTAGGAGCATTTAAGTATCTTTTTAGACGTTTTCCAGTCTATACACTTAATTTTACTACCTCGGTGCTCCATGACGTGCAATGACGTTCCCATTCTTGGCTTTGTTTTTACGCTTTGGTTGTTTATAAATTGTTATAAAACAGTCATATATCCTCTAACTTCATTCAAAATTTCGCCAATTGATGTTTCAGGAATACTGTAGAGAAAGGTAAAGTATCATTAATCTTTTTGCGCTAAAACTGGGCAATTTTTAACATCAATAAAAGGTCTCTGTAATGTAAACGTGAGTAAACGAAGCATGCTACGTGATGCACGTTTTATCAAAATAAAAAAAGAGTTTTGTAAGGTTCACCGGTAAACACCAAATCTCTGAATATTTATTAGAAAATAAATAACTCTTTTTTCAGGGAAATTTACACGGATTCATTGAAATAACATGCTCTCAGTAGCACTTATCCGCGAACTTTTCTGACAACCCTCGTATGTGTACCAAATAGAAATATAATATGACATTAAAGAAAAAAGTTACGACAAAGTCTAAGAACTTTTTGAATGCCCTCGTAGATATGGTTATCCAAATCCATTATGGTTGTTTGGAATATTAAAAATATATCAAACTGTTAAATTTATTTCAAATTGTATAATTGATTATTTAATTTAATCATTGGCAAAATATGTGCTATTATAACAAAAATAATCATTCTAACCGAAAAATTCAAATTAAAAAAAAAACTTAAACAGGTGCTTGCATTTGTGAACAGGAACCATCCTCGGGCCTATAATATCATATTCCTACTACTTGTCACAAACATGTGTCAAGCAATTTTGTTTCGGTAGATATTTTTGTCTGTAATCGTTCATCTTCAATTGCCCAGGCATTCCACATCAATACGAGTATTCAGCGCCAAACGTAAAAAATGCTACAAGATTAAGAAATTTCAAAGTAGAAATTAAGGAATTAATGCAAAAATAAACCAATGTAGACATCGTCGCTAGCTAAGACCGAATTGGACACGTATGAACTCATTCAAATAATAAACAACCCGTGTAAAGTATACATGTTTTAATATTAACTTTGACGCGACCTTTCTATACCAAATAACAGTTAGCATTTTTTTTGTTTACTGATGATGTCATCTGTTGATTTCAATTACAATGGAAAAAAATATTGTCGTTGGCTGAACATGACGTCAACGTCGCAACATGAAGATGTCGACTAATTATGTGATCAGGGAGAGAGGTACATGTATTAACAAGGTTATGTTGCAAAAAAAAGGCATTTAGGAAGAATATTGGGAAAAAAGTAATCTTATTGCTTAAAAATAGAATAATGCAGGAAAAATACATAACCAGATTTGTTTTAAGGCAGCACCGCCCTAGATATTTTGCAAAAAAAAACCTTTCAAATAGTAATTACTCTCTATTCCATCTCCGTTGCTAGAATCGAAGAGACGAGATTATGATTGAACTTGCAAGAGCATTATTTCTTGTTTTCTACGGTATTGTTTTTTTTCCTTTATTTCCTTATTTGACTAACCCTTCACGAAAGCTCATTCGGTAGAGAGCTCGTTCGTAATCGGGAGGTCTTGAGTTCGAATCTCAGACACGACTGACTTAAATTGATAAACAAGAGACTCATGGACCACATCGCTCACCTGAGCGATTTGGCTAGCAAATAAAGCAGAAATCTTCAGTATTGAAAAGATATCGGGGGAGTGTCCTGGAATTTTAAACTTCCATATGCTTCCATACAACAAATACCTTTGCTGTATTTGAGTAGATGATTTTTTTCATATTTATTCATTTGACCGCCCCGTCCACCCATTATGGCCCGTCCCTACGCCTGGGAGCCCTCATTTGAACCAGTATGAAATTGTACTACCTAAGAATGCCTCCATTTCAATATGATTAAACATGGCTTTTCTGTTATTGGGAAAAAAATCATACATATTTCTACGCAAAACTGTGATCCCAAATTGTGGCCCACCCCACCAAACACCCACTTCTCGTTCATGACTTCATTCACTTTAATCGTCTATTGTGGTCCCGCCCTACCCCTGGGGGTCATGATAAGAAAAAAAACTTGAATTTGCTGGAATACTACCAGAGAATTTTTCACATAAGTTTCATATTTCCTGGCCAAGTGGTTCTTAAGAAGAAGATTTTCAAAGATTTTTCCTATATATTCCTATGTAAATCTTTGATCGTCAGCTGTAGCCCGTCTCTACCCCCGGGGGTCATGATTTGAACAAAATTAAATCTACACTACCTGAGTATGCTTCAATTTAAGTTTAATATTTTCTGGCCCAGTGGTTCTGGAGGAGAAAATTTCAAGTAAATTCTTATATATTCCTATATTAAACTTTGATAATCCATTGTGGCCCCACCCTACCCCCGGGATTTATGGTTTGAAGAAAATTGAATCTGTACTACCTGAGGATGCTTCCATATGAGTTTCATTTATGCTATGGCTTTTTGGTTCTGGAGAAGATTTTTTAAAGTTTTTCCTTATATATCTATGTAAACCTGTGACCAGCCATTCTGATCCAACCCTACTCCCAGGTTTTCTGAAGAAAACTGAATCTACACTTCATGAGGATGCTACCACATGAGTTTCACTTTTTCCAGGCCCAGTGGTTCTGGAAAAGACGATTCTTTAAGATATTTCCTACATTAAACTTTGGTCAGCCATTGTTGCCCCGCCCTACACCGGGGGTCACAATTATCTCCCCTTGAAAAAGGACATGGCCCTTTATTTGAAGAAACTTGAATCATTTTACCTAAGGATACTTTGTGGCAAGTTTCGTTGAAATTGGCCCAACCCTAACAAAAAAATACTATAGTAAACTATAGTTAACTATAGTTAACGATAGTTACTATAGTTTACTATAGTAAATCAAAGTTCCAAAGTTTTCACCATAGTAAATCAAAGTTCCAAAGTTTTCACCATAGTAAATCAAAGTTCCAAAGTTTTCGCCATAGTAAATCAAATTTCCAAAGTGTTTAGTATAGTAAATCAAAGTTTTCACCATAGTAAATCAAAGTTCCAAAGTTTTCGCCATAGTAAATCAAAGTTCCAAAGTTTTCTCCATGGTAAATCAAAGTTCCAAAGTTTTCGCCATAGTAAATCAAAGTTTTAAAGTTTCACGATAGTAAATCAAAGTTCCAAAGTTTATAACATAGTTTTTCAAAGTTCCAAATTTTTTACTATAGCTTAACAAAGTTCCAAAGTTTTTTCTATAGTAAACATGGTAAATGAAAGTTCCAATGTTTTTTTGTAATTACTTTAACAAATTAAATATTTTAATTATTAATAATTATTTATCATTAAAATTATAATATATTTAAATAAATACTGCTTATTTATCGGTGAAAGAGACTATTTTTACCTTAAAACAATTTCTTGTACTTCGTTCTATTTGGGGGACGATTTGGGGTTTTGAAAAAAAAAATTCTGAAGCTTTAATGAATCTTAAACTTGAAATTTATATCATGTACAGAATGCGAAGCAAAACCATAATCTTAAGGGTTTATAGTGCTTAAACAAAGTTCCAAAGTTTTCTCTATAGTAAATCAAAGTTCCAAAATTTTCGCCATAGGAAATCAAAGTTCCAAAGTTTTTATTATAGTAAATCAAAGTTCCAAAGTTTTTATTATAGTAAATCAAAGTTCCAAAGTTTTCACCATAGTAAATCAAAGTTCCAAAGTTTTCACCATAGTAAATCAAAGTTCCAAAGTTATAACTTTGGTACTATAGTTTACTATAGTATTTTTTTGTTAGGGAATATTTTTGAGAAGAAGATGAGAATATTAAAAGTTTACGACGACGACAACGACTACAACGACAACAGCAGACAAACAAACAAAGGACACATTTTGATCAGAAAAGCTAAAAAAGGGAAGCAATTGTTCTTTCGCCATTCCCTCGGCAATTTTAAGTGAAACCGATGTCCCTATTTACGGCAGACATTGGCCAAATAAAGATCCCTCACTGCTCCATGGCCCTGTGTGCCAAGTAAAAGTCAAAATTTGAAGACTTTCAACGGCTCATGGTTACCTATATATATATGACTGAAAAAATCTCGAATGGAACATAAAACAACAAACAATCAATCAATCTTTGACTGAATAAAGAAATGTTCGATTCAATACTCACAATTTGGTACGTGGAACAAATAAATAATTATTTAGAGAGGTTGAGATTTTAAACGTGTACGGGTACGTCTAATAGAGGAATTACGTACATTAAGTGTGTATAACGTCATCAATTTTAGTGACGTCAGATTGCTACACGTTCTTAGAACTTGAAGAATGATTCAGAGTTTCACAAGCACTTATTTTCATCATTTTTTTTGCTTACTACATGTAACTCAAATCAAACAGACGTCACAAAACTTTAAAATAGTGAAAACAAATACAGCGATCGCGGTGTACACGTACTGTAACACGTCTTTAAAATCTCAACAGACAAATTACAAAAACGTGTACGTGTAAGTCAAAGTATAAGCACACATACACGTACGCTTACAAGTTTGAGATCTCAACCTCTCTAACATATATGTTAGATTTTTCGAACACACTTTTGAAAAATAGGATCTAAAGACAAAATAATTGAAAAGTAGAAAATATCATAAATATCTAAAGGTGGCTTGATCTACCTTTTTTTAATTGGTGAAGAAAGGGGTACAATGTACATTTTCCACTACACCGAAGGAGCTCGAGGTGTAAAGCAACCGAGTTTTTAAATTTTTAATTGTATTTTTCAATATCCTATGTGTTAAAATTTGGGTTAAGACTTAATAATTTGACAAATTTTTTTAAAGATGTCTTTGATACTAGATTTGCACAATTTCATGTAAATAAACGAAAAACACATACACAAAAAACTTTCCTTCAAAATCAGTAATGTTTCGTAATAACTTTTAATCGATATATTGGTGATATAGTATAAGCATTGATGAAATTGGGGACATCGAACGCTGTGAAATTTAGACGGTTTTTTTTTTTACTAAAGTAGATATTTTCATTCTTAGGGGAAACCATGCTATACAAATTTCTTTGTGAAAATGGCTATTGGGAAACAATTTTTCTTTTACACTTTAAGGTATGACACTCGTAAAATTTGTTAAATCAATGATTTTTTGAGAAGATATTCTGGATAAGTACTCATACAGAGTGATTCAAAATTGCAGAGAAAATAGGGGGTCAGTGATCATCTTACTGATCTATAGTACAATGAAGTTCACCTTTTTGCACTTAAATTTTAACTTTTTGGTAAATTACTCTCACCTTTATTATATTTTATCAGATGTTACCATAGCAATATATATATGAATTTATTTAACGTTAAATATTTTGAATGATATTATTATTGAAGAAATTTTTCAAATGAATGCGCGTAAATTATTGTTAAACATTTTTGCACTAAAAGTAACATATTTGTGGGAATTAAGAAACTAAATAGGCAATGAAACATTTTCTTAAATCAAGCTTTTTACGACTTGGGTGCTGATCAATCACAAGTATCCAGTGCTTTAAAATAATGAAAGAAAACTTTTAGGTCAGTGATATTTATATTGAAATATAGGTCAAAACATGTGATTTCGGGCGAAAAATGGTGTAGGTAAGTTTTATCTTGACTTATTTGACATATCTTCATTTTGTGGAAAAATTTGTTGAAGAAAGTTGTAAAACTTGTTCTAAAAATTTAAATTAGGACCTATATTTAACATTCCTAGCAATTCCTAGCAATGTCATAGTGGAAAAATTTCTGCAAGTTAAATTGTGTGAGGCTAAAGTTCCAATGTATTAAATTTAATAAATGTGCAGATTTGCAGAATTATCTGTTAAATATCCTTCCACCAAGAAACGCCCTTCATGAATCTTACTTCTTTGTATCTATTTGAGCAGTTAAAACATTAACATTGTTGAAATTCAATACGTTTTATAATTGAATTTTTATAAATAATTTTGAATTAAGAGGTTCTGCGTGAACTTTTCTAAAAAAGATGACGAGTGACATACCTTAAAATAAATCAATAATTATTCCTTACTATTCTTCTCCCAGTAAGTTTCGTAAGTCAACTCCTCGTCATTGTCGCTATAATCCATGCCGCAAGCGCCACTGTCACGGAATTCCTAGAAATAAGAAAAAAATAAGATAATCGACATGATATAAAATTTAGAACCAATTAATTCTTAGTAGCTGACTTTGAAGAAATTCCTAGTTTTCGCATTAGCAACAGGGAAAATATTCCTGCCTTATTAGCACACTGTTGCCATGCTAATGAAAATGCAGTTGCGGAGATATACATGTATGAGCTGCGTAACGTAAATCTGAAGAGACAGTTAATTAAATTTATACCGTTATTAGAAGTTCAAGGAGAATGTTTTTACACTTTGCTATATGGTGATGTCTCTATATGGATCAAGAATTCTCGCATTGGAGCTAAACAATATATAATCAATCAATATATGAATATATAACATTTTGTAATCCTTAATTTCTATAGGAAGGCAGTCTCATTGAAAATAAGATAAGTAATGCAATAAAAGGTTAAATAATGTAGGAATTTATATGTGACTTCACACGAACATGTTCGTGTGACTGCTACCTGGTTCAAAAAGAAAAAAAAAACACCATTTTTAGAAATAAAATTAATAGCAAACCATTTAAACATATTTATTGAAAAAATATATAGCTTTTATAAATCAAGTTTTACCTTTGAAATTCCTTCTGCAATAAATACAAAGGAAGCTGTTCATACATTGATTTCGTACATATCTAGTGACAAAACAATGTGATTCACTTATGTTAGTTATGACGTGTTCAACTTTCAATAGCTCATGGATGCACATCGCTTTCACATAAGTGAAGAAACATTATGACATTTCCTAAAAAAATTATTCTCCTTTGACCAAAATAGAAAATCAATTTCAAAACCCAGGACAGATCGCCATAAAAGGAGGATATTTAATTTCAAAAAAGAAGAGCCAATTAATGAGAAGAAACAAATATACAGTTATGTAGTAAAAATTCCCTGAACAGCCTTCTTGTTAGGCAAAATTACATGTAAAAAAAAATCATGGTTACTTTTCATCCTTCCTGGTACTGAAGGATAATCATAATAGGAGGTTTTTTCGATGCCTATTCTGGGAGAAGTGCGGGAAGGAGGCCATCTGTACAATGTATATTTTTCTGGAACTTTGGTAGTTGCATATTCTGTCACTTGGTTTAATTTCTGGTTAAAAGTTCCCCTTTTATTTGACTCCTTTGCTTCATCAAAGATATCTTGATGTTGAATTTCATAGGGATTATGCACTGTCTTCCTTGTAACCGTGTAGGTTGAGGACGTGGTTTCTTTCGGAAACTAAAGATTAGAGTATAGAGTAAGAGTATAAATAGCTAAAGATGGTTTTTGTACACTTTTTATACAATACATCCAAGAAGTGATTGATATAATTCATGCATGTTAGTTTATTCTAGTCAAATATGTTAGTACTGTAAACGAAAATAAAAATATCATAATACACGGATCTAAGCTTATAAATATTAACTTTGGTATAAATTTTAGTTTATGCACCATTAATAAAAGCAAACAATCAACCAATTCTTCTTAAAAGGTAAATTACCTTTATAAAGTAATATATATTGGTTCAAGAGGTGACATTGTCATAGATTTGAATAAATAAAAACTGTTATGAACAATATTTCAAAAAACAGAAGAAAAAAAGAAAGAAAGAACACAAGAAAAGGAAAATTTGCAGATAATACCAGATCATTATCAACAACAGTCAATTGTGAAGACACGCTGGATGATGTTGGGGTTTCTGTCGGTGATTTATGGGGGAAAACACGAACAAATGATTTAGAGGAAGTCCGTTTTACGTTTTGTATTTTACTTTCAGCTGCCACAATTTTGTCTCTAACCGACGTCGCACGTGGTAAATCTGTTTCTCTATTACTTGACATAACTCTTCCTGCAAGCAAAACAGTATCTGTAGAAGTCTCTGATTTATACGCTATGTATATATACATGAAAGAAAGATACAACAGTCATCAATCGCAAAAGTGAATTGAAACAATATAAATCTTGTGCAAAGTAAACACGGACCTCTTAAATTATCAGTGATCGAATCCGGTAGAATAGATGATAAGGTATCCCCAGTCAAAAGGGTCACACTCGCCGTGAGCTCCTTTGTCATGATAGGGGAAAAGGGAAAGTCCATATCAAATTCAGTGTGAAATTAATTTCTAAAATAGTGCATGAAGAACATCTGTCAATATTTAACTTAATTTAAATAGTATTTGCTGACAAGATAATTGCATCGACCATAGAATATGACAATGTGAACTTTAAACAAAACTGTAATAGTTGATTTTCTTGTTTCACTAACTAATTTGCCATTATAAAAAAAATAGTTCATATCGAATCAACTGGTATAAATCAACTTTATTTTCAAGTGATAACGAAATTGCTATATAAATAAGGGAAGTTAAAAATGTAAAAAAACAAAAAGTCATCTGGTTCATCATACTCTTGTTGTTAGGTTACATTAACATTTCGGTCTAGTATTATATATTAATTAAACGGAGGTATCAGACACTATGGTATGTTTTATCATGCTATGGAACTCAAGCAGAAATTGCTGATATAATAGCAATTGGGATACATAAACTTTAAATGTAAGTGATAATGAAATATCGCTACACAACGAAGCAATGTTGAAAATAGAAAAGTTGAAATTACAAATGTGTCGTGTGTAATATGCTGTAGCTATTTTGTCATCAAAAAGTTTCCGTAATACCTTAACAATAGATCGGGTCAGGTAAATTAAGATTGTTTCCGTCTAGTCATTATATTGCACCATGATTACCCGCCCAAAAAAACATCGAATTATATACATTGGTAGGGCTACACTAAAATGTTTGATCGTGGTATGCTTTATAAGCTTAGCGAATCAAACAATATTTTTTATATCATATGAAACGTGATCTTCTAAAATGCATACGGATAATGTAACTACATCTATATTATTTCCTAATTGATAGTGTGGGTATTTAATTCATCCAAATTAGCTATAAAATGGTTTCAAATATCCAAAAAAAGGGTTAAGGAAATATTTCTGTACGCCCTTTAGTAGCGCCGCAAAAACTTTTTAACAGTATATAAAACAGTTTTAAATGCGCACATATTTCTCTCTTGTACCACATGACGCGTTTTGGTAGCATTTCTAAATCCTTTCGAAATCATTTCAAAGATGGTAAAAATCAGTAACTTTTTCGAGTGAAGAATATAATCTTTAAGTTAGTAGAAAAATTAAGACTTATGAATTCACTTTGACGACAAAGTTTTATCTATATTTACTTCAAAATTGTTTACATTAAATTTGAAAATATAACTTATCAGAGACTTTATTGAATAATCCTAGTTGTACAAGGCCTAAACAACTTACAACATGTATTGAAGAACTTGAAGGAGAAATCAGTTCGACTTTCACTTCGAAAAAAAAAAAAATGCGACATATTGTGTAGTAAAGGCAACAAATGGATACTTTCAAAATCAACGCAGCGGTTACATGTATGCTGTATGTATTAAATACAGTGTATTAAAATTTAAAAAGATCAATATTACACTCAGAATATTAACTCTTATTTGATAGGAAACTGTACCTTTCAACCTTTTAACGACTTGAAAGTTTTAGTCTATTATTTTTAGAGAATATTTTTGCATATGTACTCACAATACACATTCACAGCCAAGAGTTGCTTCTATGTATAAGAAATCCTTCCGCTAAAATTGACAATGCAGATGTTTCTTGTCATATGGCCACCTGTTAAACAGGAAGTACATTTAAGTTCAAGGATGTATTTTTTTTTTTGGTATTGGTGTTTGTTGTATTTCTTTAGGACTTTTTTTTCTTCCGTTGAGGACTTCTGCATGTGTGGTGGTCTTTGTTGCTTTTTGGTTCATTTTTTTTTTAGATTTTAACCATTCACATTTATATGTGTAAATGTATTGAAATATATAGCTTATAAAATGTTTAAAATGTTTCTTTTTGTTTGATCTTACATAAAAATAGTTTGTACTTTGTCGTTTTGGAAAATGGTGCTAATTCCAGTACTAAATAAGAAGATGATTTACACGACAATGAGATATGAAATAGTTTTTTTAAAAGTTTGAAGACACAAGGTTCAATCCCAATTTACACTTCACCTCATATCCTTCATGAACAACATAAAGGTCATAATTTCCAGTATCAATTGAAGGATAATTGTTTATGACATGCTTAAATTCATACACAAGGCACAAAAACTTGAATTTTAAAATATTAAGATTTTGAGATAGTTTGAAATTGTTCAACCTTGGTAAGACATGATACAACATATTATAAGAATTCAAAAATGAGGAACAAAGTTTTGTACGTAAATCTTTCACTTATCCTTTAATAACTCAGTCCAACCTTTTTTTAAATCAAATTCAGGGCGGGGGCTCAATTTTTTGTTTTTTTTTGTATAAAATTTTCCCTATTTCCATAGCACCGGTCACGGTAGCCTAGTGGTAGAGCGTTCGCTTCGTGATCGGGAGGCCCGGGTTCGATTCTCGATCGCGGCGCTGCGTCATACCTAAGACGTAAACAAAGGTAGTGACTGTTCCTTCGCCAAGCGCTCGGCACTAGAAGTGAAAGTCACGGGTCTTTCGGATATGACCTTAAAAACGTAGGTCCCGTGTCACGGTAGGCGTTGGCACGATAAAGAACCCTCACTGCTCAATGGCCCTGAGTGCCGAGTATAGGTCTAAATTTGAAGCCCTTCACCGGCATCGGTGACGTCTCCATATGAGTGAAAAATTCTCAAGAGGGACGTTAAACAATATCCAATCAATCAATCAATATTTCCATAGCTCTTTAGCGAACTCAATCTCAGGGGACATGGTCATTTCATCGGAATAGGACACTTTGAATTAGTACTGATTTGATGGTCAACAATTTCATATATAATTTGAGGGTTTACCTGCTGTCAAGAATTTTGCCTTTTGAAAGGAATCAATCTTAATTATCAATTAAAAAATTGAAAGAGTAATTTTAAGAGTAATTCAACTGTACAAACTCATATTCTTATCTAAACCATGCAACAAGTTTTAAGGAAATAGATTGATAAAACTTTTAATTGCACACTCGATTCAATATTCTCGCGTAGGTTCTAATTCGGTACTTGTGATTGAAAAGGTTTACAATCCTCAGTCTCTTTGTACTATCATATATACACGTGCATATAGGTAATATTTGTGTTAATTTAATTTCATTATTTCAAAACAGAGAATGATAGAAAGCTCAATAATTATGTACTAATTGCTACGTAATTTTTTCTTTAATTTGAAGCACTTCACAGGTTTGTGATGATATCTCTAGATTGCGTATATAAGTTTAAAAATTCTCGCAAAGAATGGAAAAAAAAACAAAAAAAAAAACAAACAAACAAACAACCAATTCGTCCAATATTTTGAATGTAAAATTTTGATATTATAAATCTGAAAATCTTTACTGTAGTTAAAGTTTTAGTAAATTTGCGTGAGCATTCCATTCGCACACATATTTTTCATAAAAATAAATCAACAACAAAAAGTGCAAAAAATGTTGGTGACATGAAACGGTGTTCCTAAGCAATGGTCATTTTAGGAAACCTACAAGCAAATTAATATATATTATGTACAAGCGAGATTACAAGAGATATCATAAAAACTTAAAACAGTTTCGATTCTTTTATTTCATCTCACAATGTAAGTACTTATTATAATTTATTGCACGCACATGCGTAAATCTTAATCTGAATATTGAAAGTTTCCATCGTTACATATTGAATGTACATTAGTTAATTTCTGTATCTAGATGCATAACTTCTAAACTACTATAATAATGTTTAGTTCTTTTAATTTTCAGCTCAAATGACAATTCGCACAATTTTGAAACGTAAAAAATAAACAACATTTTTTTTTACCCAGATACGCAAAAATAAATCGGTATACACGTCATATAAATGCCTTAAGTAAGGAGGAAAACCAGCTTAAAGTAAACAAAAAACTGTTAGATTTTCAAAATCTATTTGGCCTTTGGCAAGAGAAAAAATCCCTTTCTTTTTTCAAAAGAAGTTGCTGGGCAGTTTATTAACACAGCGTAAACCTTGGCTGTCACAATGGATAAGATGTATCGGATGTATGTTAAAATCGCGCATTAAGCGATTGGAGGGATTTATATATAAAAACCATCTATTTATCTGTTTTGATTAATTCAAAAGTGAAAAAAGAATAGGATAGATTACAAGATCAGTTCGTTCTTGTCCCTGCTGACAAACCGGGTAAAAACATTGTCTTTGTTTGAAAGGCTCAATTTATGGATTATTATGGAGGAACTTGAATTTAATTCTCTAACTAGTAATCCAACTGATATTCAAAGTTCCCTTTCTAAGGAAGAATTTTTTTCAAAATAATTTGTCAGTTTTGATATTTTTTTAAGTATTACAAACAACAAGAATGAATTTCCATATCTAAACTAGATTCCAAAACTTCATTAAAATCCTTACAAAATAAGATATAAAATAGATTCCAGTAAAAGTTTAACTGAATTAGTATGAAAATATTTGGTCAGCATTTGACTTAATGATCGATTTTTTTAAATATTTTTGCTGACAGGTCATTGTATCAGCCATACATCTAAATTTACGAAATAATGACTTCAAATGAGACTGCTGATATTTTGCTTCATCACCCTGTTTGTCAATAGCTTAATACCTCATTTTAGAATTTGTTAAAACGTAGAGCTTGTTCTTGCCAATTGAATGAACTGAAAGTAAAAACCCCATATGCAGGTGATTAATGGTATATTGCTGCATAAATAATGGAAGTCCACGACAGAAAATATAAAGTCATCACGTTTATTAAGCTTTGTTGTAAGACCACCATTACGTTTAACATCTTTTTCTAGTTAAATATCTAAACAAAAATGACTGTCTGTGTGTCTATGTCAGAATCTGTGGTATCTTTTATTTCCAGTTCACCGAGAAATTGTGGAATAACCATTGTTGATTGACAATACGTTATCGATATATCTAAATATTGAGTTGAGGCCACACCAAGAGTTTCTTCTTTTCTTTTCACATTTAAGATCCTAAACAAATTCTGCGCAATGAATACAAACGAAAGTCTGCTTATAATTTGGCGTCATTGGAACCAAAGAAAATTATTAAAATAATTTTGCAAATTACCAATGACAAGGTAAGTCGCTTTACGACTTCTTTTTTCTATATACTTAAGAAATAAGGTACCATTTTTTTGTTGTATTGGGATGTAAAACGAATTCGTAACTTGATCAAACCCCATAAAGCCCTTCGGGCTTTATGGAAGATTTGATCATATGACAAACCCATTTTACATCCCAATAAAACTTTTAAAAATGGTACAGTGTTCCCTATTACTTATATTTACATTTGTGACTGATTTATTACAAATAGTGAGGTACTTTAGGAGGCTAGGGGTCAACAAAAAAACACAAATTAACCACCAGGTTTAACTTATTTTTTTAAAATACGGAATCTTAAGCTGTCAGCTATCATCAGGCAAAGAAAAATTTATACATTTTAGTTCAAGAATTTGATCATTTTTGTATATCTTTATATGGAGCTTTTCTTTTAAAGGAGATCAAAATAGTCTGAAAATGGCTGCCACCCCCAGCCTCTTTATGTTAAGTTTTAAATCCATAAATGTTTTTTAAACTCAGCGATATACATTGAAAGTGTTGATAACGTCGATAGCTTATGACGTTACTATGATATTACGTCGATCGCTTATGACTAAAAGATAAATTTAGGGTCAAATGACGAACATGTTTTACAGAGATGTAAAACGCCTTGTTCAAGTAGTGTTATATAAGGGAACACATTAAAATTTTACAAATGTAAATATATATAAAGCCCAGAAGGCTCATTCGAGATTAGGGGTTCGAAATACGAAATTCGAGAATCGAAATACTAGATTCGATATTCGAGATTCGAAATTCGAGTTTCGAGATTCAAGATCCAGATCAACCAAGCAAAAGCGGGTTCAACATTTGATTACTTCCCTTTATTATGATTTTACTTTCAAGAAATCCTTTAATATATAACAAATGAGTCATTTGATTTAATTACAATGCAAGAAAGGGTGTTATATATATATATATATTAAAAGGAAATTTAAATAATCTTTGGGTTTTTGATCAGCAAGATATACTTAAATTTATATTATGGCTCTTTAAATATTAAATAGAATATATATATCAGGAATATATAGATTTTTGTATTGTCTACTTTGTTTCCGAGGATGATGACATATAAATAAAGTTATAAATAAGTGTCGAGTGTCTAAAGATTAACAATATTCCCACCCCTACCCACCCCACCGGCCTGTTTTTCCAAAACAAATAAAATGCGATGTTGTAAAACTTTAAGGGCGACGTAGAATTGAAAAACAAAAATCGCCTTCGTTTTTCTTATCTATAGAGGAAATACATAAAAATTAAGTATTTAATTGCATATCTTCATCTAAGGTGTTTCTTGAATTAATTAAAAATTATATTCATTACAGATTATCAATATGAATTAGAATAAATGCATTTATTTTGTCTTATATCAATAGTGGATTGAGTTTAAACTAGATGCAGAACTATAGCGTTATGGTTTTAAATTTTAGTCTCTGACCATGCCGTTATGACCAAAGACTAAAATATACCCGTGAAAGGTTAAAACGCTACAGTTCGATTTAGAAGCCAAGTCTCACTGCAAAAATGTAATGAAATATATACCCTTGAATTACTGCGCAGTTTAGAGACGATTCATAATCCTAGTATTTCATATCTAATTTAAATCAAATACAATATTTTCACTAAGCAATGATCTGATTAAAAAAAAAATAGTCGACCTTCTTGTTCCTCGAGTCAACGATAAGACCAATTAATATTCCTTATATACGTATTTACTATTTTGTTTAATGAGAAAAATAATATTATATATATATTTTTCAAAATGTAATCCAAATTTTAATTTTATTTCGTTTTAATGCATTAAAATTTTTTTTTCATTTAAACATTAAACATGATATTGCATTTTAGCAAATGACCTATTTGTTGTTGATATATTCAACGATTTCTTGAGAGTAAAAACATAACAAAGGGGGGTAATCAAATGTTGAACCCGCTTTTGATTGGTTAGTTTGGATCTTGAATTTCGAAAATCGAATTTCGAATCTCGTATTTCGAAACTTGAATCTTGAATGAGCCTTCTGGGCTTTCGTATAGAATAGACCTCCCAATAATATCAATGAGCCCAGATTTTAATTTATCTTATGGAGTTGTTAAATATAAGATTGATAAATCGTATTTCTATCTTGTTTTATTGGTAAAATTGTGTGATTTTAAATTATTTAAAGGTTCTTTGGAACATTTAAAAATTCATATTTGATATACTTACATGTAAAACAGTACCGAACGGTTATCCATAATTTGGTATATTTAAAATGTTAAAAAATCACCTGTGGATCTATATATAGACGTCTGAATATTGATTTCCAAAAGTGTTTATCTGTGTTTGTCTGCCTTTATACAAGTTCGTCAACGAGTAATTGCACAGAAGAGTATCCAGGTTAAAGTTTTTTTTTTTACTTTGTTAAATGATACCATGTCCCTGGATATTAAAACTGAAAGGGTAGTTGATGAGTTTCCAGAAGAACCAGGAGTAACGGATATTGCTTTTGTTGTGGAGGGACGAAAGATATATACCTTTAAAACAATTCTTTCCATCGCGTCTCCTGTTTTTAAAGCAATGTTTTCTTCGGATTTCAAAGAAAAAAATTCAAAGGAAATTGAACTACCTGGAAAAACCTACAGGGATTTCGAAAAATTTCTGATGTGCTTATCTCCAGACAAATACTTGGATTTGAATGGTATGTATCTCTTAAATTGTGCATTTTTTTTTTGAAAAAAAAAAAGTTTAAATATGATTGAAGGATTCCATTTGGAATGATACATGCATTAAACAGAAATTAAAAAAATTTCTGTTTGGTAGATCAACTATAATCTTAAAGATTAATTATACTAATAATCATAATGTTGATATCTTCTACCTTGATTCATATTAATATATATAGATCTAGAAATGTAGAATAAACAAAATTAAAGTACATGTATGTTTATTTAATGATTTTTTCTATGAAAAAAAAGGAAGTCATTCAATTTTTAAAAATACACGGGGAATATGTGTTGGTTTTACCTAGAATATGTCTTACTGCGTTTTATTGTAATATCAAGGCTAAAAAAAATGGATTGCTTATGCATAATCGTGGATAAAAGGACAAAATTATATTAACGGCATTGAAAGTCGATACATGTACATTTATAATATACGATGTTTATATAAGGAAATAGATAATTAAAAGTGGACCTTTTTTTTCTCGTCTAAAGATCAGCCAAATTTTGAACATCTTTTGCTGATTTACAAACAAGATACAGACTTTAACGTTTTCATAATGTAAGAAGGCTCGTGTCTTGTTTTTTTACATATAGAAAATATAAATTTTATAACAAAATGAAAAACATCCAATCACTAGAAATTGTCTGATAATTTTTAGAATTAAGTTCTTTTTAGAAATTATCTGTTTTGACGAACATATATAAGTAGCTTAGCCTATGTAAACAAAAATATGACACAGAATCTGTTTACATAACAAAGGTTTGGAACTCTCAATCTGTCCTGTATCTCAGCATATGAAGTTCAATTTTTTGATAATCATCAAAAAGACTTTAGCTTTGTATTTGTAAAAAATGGAAAAAAAAAATTATTTCAAAATTTTTAGCTTAACTGTGTTTTTGTCATTTTAAAACTTCTTGAAGTTAAGGGATAATTAAATGTTTTTGGAATAACATTTAAAAACTGTAGTTTTATAAAACATTCTTTATATTTTCAGTATTAATTTTCTTTAATTCAGTATATTTAACTTGTTAAATTGTAGAGGGTATGATTGAGAGATTACTGCCGTTAGCCAAAGAATACCAGGTTAATTCAATTATCAGGAGATGTGAAGCATGGCTTCTTAAAGAGATGAATCAAAGAGAAAAATGTGACAAATCAATGGAAGGCGAAGTGAAATTTTTATTGAAATCATACTTTTATGGAAGTGAATACAACATGCCAAAAATACGAGCACGGACTTTCAAACGACTGGTTCGATTTAAATTGAGGTCTTACAAAAGTGTGCAATCATATAAAGAACTCTCTGAAAAAGATAAAATAGAACTTCTGGAGGCAAGGATAAATGAAGTTGATTCATTATACCGTTATTGCCAATTTTGTGATAAAAGTGATTATTTTTTGGGACGTTTTGAATTATTTAAGGAATGAATTTAATAGCTATTAAATTCATTGCTTATAATTTAATATTTATCCACTTGATGTAAGAAAAAAAGCTGATTGTTCTAACAAAATGACTTCAATTTGTACAAAAGAAGAAGGTATGGTTTGCATACAAATTTTGCCCTGTGATTTTCTAAAAAAATGAAACTGGTGTAAAGGTTGAAAACTCATGCTTTTTAAATAATTGAAATTCAATGCAGAAAAATCATACAAGTCATTTTTCTCACATGTAATTTTAAATGCTAATTATGACGTCATAAACATGTGCATTTTCCCGTATTTTCTTAAAAAGTTGCAGAAGACACCAATTTTCAATGGAATTTTCTTTCAGAAAACATTGTCCATAGGCATCGCCCACAAAGATCTTGAGATATGTGATTTGTTATTAAATTTTGCACAAAATATCAAAAAATTAAAGTGGGCGACGGCTGTGGACACTGTTTTCTAAAGGAAAATCACCCTTGAAATGTGCCATGTTGAGGCTTTTTCTGTTGAAAATAAAGAAATGCTTCACATTAATGACGTCATATTTGCAGAATGGTAAACCTTAATGCCACATTCTTTCCTGATTTATCAAAGTCATTTATTTAACTAATATTTAAAACATGTTTCAAAACTTTTTGATGTCATTACATTTTTAGGGCGCAATAAAGCTAAAATCATACCTTCTTCTTTGAATGTAACGTCAGGCGGATTGATACGTTTTTGACGCACGTCATTGTGACGTTGGCAACCCATTTTATACGATATGAAGTAAATTTTTTATCCAATCAAATACAGCGTTACAACCAGAATTAAATTATATTGAGATAACAAACAGTATAAAAGCTCGAAAGTTTATTTAATAGTATGGAATTGTAGCAGAGCAAACAAGGACCTCTGTAACATCAGAGGTGGGATCAGATGCTATGCTATGATCGGGAAATAACGGAAAAATCTGTGGACAATTCAGTGTGTAAAACTGACAAACAATTGATACAAAAAAAGGTGTGTCAGCATTTGACTGAATGATAAATGTTATTCTATCGACCATATAGAACTTAAGTTGGTTAGAGATGTTGACGATTGAAAAGTTAAAGTCATAAAGTTTATCATGAAGTTTTGTTTTTGAATAATGCTTTTCAAGGTATAGATTTATATCAAACAGGAGTTTGCTTAAGCTTTTCTGATTTCAGTTCTCTCATTAAAGTGTTTTATGAATAAGTTTTTTTTTAAATGAAACACTGAACATCCAGAAAAATGATAATCAAGCAATTCTAGAAATCTTAAGGAAATATTGATGTAGTTTAATAAAAGGCAATGGTATCCATTGATCATTTCTTTTATTTGCATACTCTGAATAAAACTCACTATTATATTATTCACTAATTCCTATCTACCTGCATGGCTGAGATCCAACAATGTAGACACAAAATGATATCTTATATTTACCTACACATGACTTGCAAGGTAAATAAGGACTTATAAGGGTAATGATTGTAAACAGCGTTGAAAGCATAACCTCTTGTAAATAATAATTTTGTTAAAATTGAATTTAAAATGTAAAAAAAAAAAGAAAAAAAAATATCCAAATTTGATAGAAACTCTCGAATATCCTGTACAACAGAACACGTGTTGTTTTTCTTTCATCGCTGAGAACACTTTCAAGAGAAGTAAATAGAGACGTTTGAGTAAATATTTTCCAGAATCTGCCTTGTCTATGAGGGTTTTTCTGGATATAGTAACTCCGGTTTCCTTATCTATAGTAATTCAAGTTCAATTTGGTTTAAGAGAGATATAGAAATCAAATATGACGTCTGAATTTGAAAAAAAAGAATCTTTTTAATAAGTGAAATGTGAGTTTGAGTTGAAATACCACTAAAATAAATTATTTTGAAATAAACGACGGCTTAGTAAAGGGATTCATCATTATATGTTTACTTGTAAATATAAGGGGGAATTGATGGTTGTAGCCATTTTTAGACTAATTTGATCTCCTTTAGAGGAAGCGCTCCATATAAAGTTATACAAAAATGATCAAATTTAAAAACTAAAATGTATCAAAATTTCCTTTGCCAAATGATATTTGGCAGCTTACAATATTATGTCTAGAAAAATAAGTTATTATATTTAATGTTTAATTTCGTTCAATAAATTATTCAAAATAATTGGACTCATGCATTGAATTATGAATTGGTACAGGTACATGTTTGTCTTCTGGGTGGCTATTACCGTATATCAAGATTTTTCCGCGTGTATCCAATTTCCGCTTTGTTCGCGACGAGTTCTGAATCGCGGAAAATAAAACAACATGGTAAATTTAGTACAAAGTTTTCTCCTTGTAGTAGAATTATTTTTTCATGCTTATATCTTAGAGGGTAGAATTAGCGGGATCAGAGGACAAGCCTTGATACCGGTAATAGGTATAAGCCCTTATTGTTTATTTACTACTGGTAATTAACAAGCTAGCTAATTATATGGGTTGTGGGTCACGTTCCTAGCAAGAAGCAATAAAACTAATTATACCTGAGCTGCTAGTCAGTTTGCAAAATTAAATGACCTATGATTATTTAAATCTTTAAAAGTAATATCTGTGCATTTGAGAGTTAGTAGGCAACACAGGTGTGTAATCAGCTGTGCGGGTCTTCCGAAAATGACAAGGTGAAGGTCGATCGATCTATTTCTCACCCGTATGAGACTTTACATTTTACATCCAGTTCCTTCAAAGGCTTAAACAATTGTTAATAATATAAACACTGGGACTTTGATATAATGAAAATTTGACTCGCGTCTGACTGATTTAGGCTCTGATTTGCGGAAAAAATATGACGCAAGAAAACCTGATATACGGTATGATATATACATTTCCAATGTTATTGTCCGAGATAGAATTACCAATTGTAAATGTAATTTATTTCCTCATGAATGTTTTGGCGCGGTTCCAAAAAAAAAAAACCACGTGCAGGGCGGGACAACACCTAGAGAGAAGCAGGCTAGGAGCACGTGGATTGGCGGAATCAAAGCATGTAAATATAAGGAATAACTGTAAGATTTTTCGAACTCATGAAGATGATCAATGGATTGGCTTGTGTGATAATTTTACGCGGGTTATGTATTTTTTCTGCAATAGCTGCTTCCGTTCATTCCAGTAACATCAAAGAAAGCATTTTATTGTTTGAATAATCTCACTTCTTTTAACCTTGAACTGAGATTTAAGCTTGTATATGGTCCACGTGACATCTAAAATGCATTTGTAAGATGTAAAAAAGATATACTAAATGTGATAAATAAACACTGCAGGGATGTCATTTCTTTCTGTCGTGCTTTACTGCGGGTGTGACCGGTCGGCAGAGGTTCTCACTCCTCCATGACACCTGATTCCACCTCTGATGTTTTGGAGTTCCGTGTTGCTCTTTTCCTTTAATGAATTATTTTACGGACTTTGTTATTGAATGCAGTTCATTATCTCCAAATCCTTCATGTTTCAAGCAGCAAGTTTCACACAATGTGATTTTGCTGTAATTTTTAAAAATATAATATTCACATACATGTATTTTCTTTTAAACGTTATTTTGAATTAATGAAATGTAATTAAAAACGTCTTAAACATTAGGCATGAAACTCTTCTCATTACAAAAAAATTAATAAAATAACAAAAAATATCTTAATACTGTTAAAACAAAATCATGGTAGAATACGCTGTAATAATTTTCGATTTGTAAATTTTCTTGTTCCGTTTCAAAGAATTTTTATCAAATTATATAAACATATATTAACAATTTAAAATTATCAGATATAAATATATCACAATTATGACCATTAGAAGGATTACAATGGAATGCGAATTTTGCATATATTTTGTCTCCAAGTTATTGCTGTTCTCGTGGACGTTGCGGTTGTCCTGTGTTCAAAATGTGGAAGGTTAATGAACATTTATTATGTCGTTTTTATTGATTATTATTTTTTTAACAAAATGCATAACTTATATTTGTATTTTTTGCCGTTCTTTTACCTGCTTCCTTGGAATTTTTTTTTGATTTTCCTTTTATGTTACTGATACACACACTGATATGTGAAAAGTTATATTAACCATTCTTAAAAAAACTGTATTAATCATGTGTTAATAACTTAGCTTCTTAATCTTGATTGATAAGACAGAACACACATGATCTGGTTACAAGAAAATTTTTAAGCCTCCTTTGAGAAATATCAGCCTGATAGGGCATCATAACAATCCATACACAGATGTACAGTTTTGTCGATTATGTGATTTAATTGAATGACATGAAGTAAAATTTATAACAAACCATATATGGGGGTCTTCTGATATTCAACAATACAGGATAAAACATGTCCATATTTGAAATGTCCAAACAATTGCGCCAATTCTAGAAATGTATTTCAAGTTATTATAAAAATACAATTTTGACTAGAATACAATATGACATTTAACCAAACCCATTCATAAAAAAAGAGTTTATGGGTTTTTTTCCACAGCACTTACAACTTAACAAAAATGGTGCATCAAAAAAAGAAATTATGATTGGTTTGAAAAATCTTTAATGAACAAACGGTGTAAAATTTAACAGATTTCTCATATCGTCATAAATTAAAATATCTGTGATAATATTGTTTCATATGTCCTTTGAGAAATATCAGCCTGATGGAGCAGCAAAAAAATAACTAAACACAGATATGCAGTTTTGTCGATTTTGTATATACAGGCAGATTTAAACATAAAATTTACACGAGCAGCCATCAGCTAAACTCATGTATCTTAACTCAAGACTATTCAGGCAGATTTATACATACAATTTACATTAGCAGCCATCCGCTGAACTCAAGTCTATGCAAGCAGATTTTAACATTCAATTTCTATGAGAAGCCATCAGCTGAACTCATGTATCTTAACTCAAGACTATGCAGGCAGATTTAAGCATACAATTTACATTAGCAGTCATCCGCTGAACTCGTGTTTCTAACTCAATGTTTGACAGACGGTGAAAAAATTATACACTGTAATACAAGGATTATTTAAAGCGGAATTTATACTATTTATACTATTTAGCTATTTTGATTTGACCTTTTTTTACTTTAGGGAGTTTTGTTTCATCATAAACATTCAAGTGAGACAGTTGTTTATATATCCTAGTCGCAAAATCGATATACACTGTATCGTTTTTCACAACTAATCACTTTATATATTAACTTTCCAATTCAACAAATTGCCGACTTTTCCAATTCAACAAATTGCCGACTTTATCTATGGGTATCTTTTTTAAACATAGAAAAAAATATAAAAGAATAGAAAATATAAGATTTCAGACGAGAGAAAAAGTGTGAATCTCAATCATGAATCTGATCGTTGTACATCGGCAATCCCAACGACACACGGACTCATTATAATTTTTAATAGCCTATTAACTTAAAAACAAGTTTTTACAATCAAGAAAGTGTTTTTTAATAGCATGACGATATTTTGTTTTCAAGTAACTTATTAAAATAAACTAATGTTGCAAAGCACATTAAATTAATCAAAATCATTATTTCTTGACACATTCCTCTCTCCGTAAAATTTGATGAATTTTAAAAGACCTAACCATCGTTCATTTATTTACGCCCATCAACAATTTCTTCCATTCGAAGTTCATACGGAAAGTGTTTGATCATCTATCTTTTAAGAGTTACAATCTCAAAACTAGTTATTAGTTTTAGATCTGTAAAATATCCACAACCACGGACCGTTTTTAAAGCTAGAATTTATTACTATAAAATTTAAATCAAACTCACCTTTTATCCTAATCATAACTGTGAAATATACATGACAATCTCAGAGGTGAATATATAGGTCAATGACAGACAGTGTGAAAGCATATCAGCACAGAATATTCCATAATGATTTCCGAATCGTTCATCTTCCCTTTTCCGGATCTATGTATTTTCATATATTCGAATTAAAATCAATAGATTTAAAAATAACTCATGAAGAATAAAACAAAATGAGCAGGATTGGAATTTCAAAATTTCATTTTTTCCATGTTACATGTATATTTAAAATTTTAGAATTTACAGTTGCACAGGATACAGATTGTGGAAGGTAAATATACATAAGCTGTCTTTCTATTATTCTTTATTGATGAATGCATGAAGTGCAATAGATTATTTCATTTTATACATTTCCTCAGTTTTTTTAAATCACTTATATTCAATGATCTAAAAATGATCAATGTCAACATTTTAAAAGTTCTTAATGGGTAGGTCATCTCATCACAAGGCTCTTTATTATGATTATTTTGATTTTAGTCTAAACAAATGTTGTGGTGACTCTACCTGGGATGACGTTACCAAGAGATGCATTGGTAATACATATAACATATCTTTCACTTCTTATCTTTAAACTTTTTACTGTACCTTATTTGTCTTCATTAAGTTTTTAATTTATTAGGTTGTCTCGAAGACTATACTGGTACATATTGTGAGATAAAATGTCGATATCCAAGTTATGGGGCACATTGCCAGGAACAATGTCAGTGCACTGAGGAAGATTGTAGTCATATAACTGGATGTCATGGTAACAAACAAAATTCCTGAAATTTGTAGATATCAATATCAAATTATATTCAAATGACAAAAGATAGATTACTAATATTTCATATTTTCTCATTATTTTGCTTTTCCTATAATATTTTGAACAATCCAGTATTCTATCAGACTATAACGTTTTCCGTTTCTTTCTGAATTAATGTACTAAATACGTTTTGTCAAATTTATTTACCATATTTTATATTGTTTTAACCAGGTGGGACAACTGAAACCAAAGTCTTGCAGAGCACTCTTTCTATGTACAATGACTCATATTTGCTGCAGAATGAAACAAAAATAGGTTATATATTTTATGATTGGGTGGATGTATTTCAAGAAGGTAATTGATATCACTTTTTTCATCTTTCAAATGAAATTATTGAAATTTTGTATTAAATGATCTTCAAATAAAAAAAGAACATGCAGGATCCGTAGAAATCCTTCATGAATTCGGTTCATATCGTTTGCATTGATATGGAACTTTTATCTCAAAAATAAGCAATATTGTTTCATTACATATTTGAAATGCAAAAATGTTTAATAATAATGTTTTATAATAACCAAGTCATATAAACGAATTCATTACATTTTCTAATCATATAACATGCATCATGGTGTTTTATATGATATAACAAAACGTTTTCACATTCTTCTAGATACCAACAACAAACCTTCAACTTGGACGCCACTTGATACAAAGCACAAGTCAATGCTGATCAGCATAATTATTCTTACTGTGTTATTAGTTATTATTATTTTGGCAGGGTGTATAGGAATGAAAAAGATCATAGAATGTATGGATGTATTTCTGGGCAGGTATCAACTTGTCAGAAACCGAAGAACTATTAGAAATGATTCTGTTGACACATCTTCTGTATAAGGAGCCTTGAAGATTCCATAATGTGGTTGGCAAGTTATTGGATTTTTTAAATCTGATTTGTTAATGAACTGTACAAAGAGAATAATATTTGAAATATATTCAAATCATTACAATGTATTCAAGAAGTATCAGAATTTTAACATTTCGTTGAGCGGATGATGTAGCATTCATATGTTTAGAAGTTTGGATCATCAGTCTCTTGTTAACGCATTGAGAAAGATAAAAAATCTTCTTTAGATAACAATAATAAAACATTTCATGTCATGTTACATATATCTAAAATTGTTTCTCCAAATCGTGCACTCTATGTGATCTGAAAGAAGTCTTTGCAAAATAGGATGCCGATGAATATTTCAGTATCTTGTATTTCTAGATGTTTTTATACAGTTTAAGAAAACAGTTTTCTATGGTTTTACAATGAGGCAAAGTTCTCAAAATAAAACCTAAAGTATCACGATCAGATAGATTAAACAAATAGAGCATTAACAAGTCATATCAAAATCATATTACAATCAGATATATTTTTAAAATCTGAGTTTCAAGGCTGATTTGGGAAGTTTTGTAGGCTTCTGTCATATCTTTTTTTTTATTGAACGTCATATTTTATCCAAATTAGAATGAAATTATTAAACAATAAATTCAAATGATTTTTTTTTTGTAAAGTATCATTGTTGATTTCAAACCTATCCAGAATTAAAAACTGCAAATTCGGATCGTGGCGCAGCTTAAAATTAAGTAATTTATGAATTAAACACAAAATAATCATGATAATGTTTGTATTAATTTCACTTTTTCTTGTAAAATGGAGAAAAAACGGAAAAAAGTGTTTGAATAAGTTGTTATTGGAATGTACTGTGTGTAGTGATGGTATTTTTTTTTCAGAAATTCTTGAAGTTCTGTTTTTGACGTTACATTGACGTTAAGAGTGGTTACAAAACATTGTTGATCCTAATACGAAGAAACAAACAAAACAAATATTTGTACACATGATATTGAGATTATTTTAAATTACTTGAAAGTAGTATAACGACAATTGACATCGCCCATGAACAACGATAGTATATGTTACATTGATAGAAACATGAAATAAATTGAAATATATGGAGACATCAGAAGTGAAATCTGATGCCAAGATCTCTACACATATAGTGAATTTAGAACAAACTCATATTTTCTCATCCCTAAATTGTAAAAAAAAAAATAGAGTAACAATACTTTGAAATCTCATTGAACAAAAGGAATATTGATTGGTTAAAAACGACCGGTCTGGAAATGTGCATTGTACTATAATTTTATGCATAACTTTGATAAAGCTGTCCATTGCATTAAGTAGAGTCATTCTTTGACTGTCACGCTAAAAATGATGCCTTTTTTTGCTGTATACACACTTTTTTTCACACTTCAAATATTGTTTATCTGTATTTAAGGGAACAGCATATTGATATGTATTGTGTGTTAACCTTAAGTTCTGATCCCCTGTCATGCTATGTATATATTTTTTCTTATTTTCATTATTCTAAATAAATGACATATTTCATCTCATCGATGATTTTGATTTTATTTGATCAGTAAAGACAGACCTGTGATGCAGAATGAGGAAACATAAATAATAGAAATATAATAAAATACATATCTTTCCAAACTTGACCTATTTTTGCAAATAACTGTCCCATAAAGAGGCATATCTTAAGCATTGTTGTTAATTATTCTAAATTATTGTTATTTTATTAACATATAAATATCCTGAATGAGTTAATAAGGAAACAATAAAACACTAATATAGAATATACTTCCTCATAGCATTTTAAAAATAAATAATAAAACATGCGCAATCAAATGATTTTATTCCATTCCCATCATTACATCTTCAAAGGGATTTGGTGTTTAAATTTCAGCTCCATCTAAAACCTTTTTAACCACCTAGAAACAAAAGAAAGGCAACTGGTGATGCCTTTTCCTGGAAAAACAGTGATATTGGTTCTTTATTTTGCATATCTACATCTGATATGCATGTCAATTCCAAATTGTAAGTTAATTTGCATCAAAAACCTTTCTTATAATCTCTGTTAATTGAATTTTTAAGTGTCATTTTTTTTCAGGACGAATATGTATATTGTTTTTGAAAATATAATTTTTTTTATGTTTTTCTTCATTATAAATACAGATTTATTAACCTATATACATGTACTATAATATAATTATTTCCGTAAAAGGGACTTGATATTAGTAAAACAAAATACAGTCTGTAGGTCAAATTTGTTTTAACGGCTTTAAAATTTAAAGTCACCTGCAAAGATACAGTAAGAGTAAAATTTAAATATCTTTAAAAAGATCTTTCTACTATTTTAGTTAGCAATATACTGCTGCGAATCAAACTCTTCGTGTGAACAGAGCATAGTCAAAATCCAATTCGCATTATACTTGTGCTGTAAGCCATCTTTTATTCGCGACGACTTTATTTCGAAATTTAATGAGGGTTAACTTCGCCACGATTAACTTTCACGATGAAGCTTCTTTTGATCTGTTGTTAATAGGCACAGAGACTTTAAGGATCGGTTTGCGATGAGAAATATTCGCGAAGACGAGGCTCTCGCGAAACTCGCGAAAATTTCATGCACGCGAGTAAAAGTTGTTATACAGTATTCTCCGTGCGAACGAACTAAAAGAAAGCAATGTGTTGTGTACTGTAAAAGTGGTTATTTACACTGGTTGTTCTGTACGCGTTTGTGACCATCAAACATTAAACATTGGGTATAATATACAGAGTCGCACGAGTTACTGAGAAAAATTTTCTCGGCCATCTTACCCAACACTGAGTTGCTATTTTTTGATAAGAAAAAAATCAACAAGAATCCAAACTGTTGGATTGCTTAATATGATGTCGATGTGCACAGTCAAATGCGGTGAAGTGTGAACAACTGGTGTACGCTTTATTGTAATTATTTACGCAAGCTCAAACTTCAAGTTGAGATCTACTTACCTGTACCTGCGTGTCGAGTGTTGACAATTAATTTAATAGGTATGCTTGTAGTGACTGTGAGTTTATGTAAAGTTTTGGACTATTATTTGAAATGCAGAAAAACATACACGAATATACAAATGAAATGAAAATGAGTATCGATGTTTCGAAGCTTTACTTGAGTGACGTTTCTTTAAATCATTTAATATGAATATGCATTTTACATCGCACAATTAAGAAAAAGAACAGCTACGTTTTCATCACTGTTTGTGATATATCTATCTGCTCACGTACATTCAAGTACCACGATTAATATACGTCTGGTTCAGCCGGTCTAACAGTATAAGTAATAATCAAGAATTATTCCAGAAGTTTGGAATTTTGTGACCATATGCGCGAGGGTATTTTACGCTATTCTAAATATTGATAACAGTTTTTTTTACAGCTAATATAAAATAACCAGGAAAGTTTTTCGCAAATACATGTAAGTTCCCCATAGAGAATTTCCTTATTCCAATAATTGAAAAAATAAATCAAAATAATAAATTGAAAGTTTAAAGTTCAGATATTTGCAGTGTGCAAAAACGACGGATACTTTGGAACAGACTGTATGTTACCTTGTCGATATCCAAATTATGGAGCAGATTGTCAAAAGGAATGCAACTGCGAAAAAAACTTTTGTCATCATGTGTGAGGATGCGCAATGATACGTAAAGTATTCGTTTTTTTTTTAATTTCCTATTTATTTTTACAGGACTTTGTTTTTTTGAACTGTAATTACTTTAAAAACATGAAATGTGTGTGTGAAACACTGATGCCCCCGTATGGCAATATAGTGGAGATTATACTTTTCTTAAATGCAAATTAAATTTTGTTAGGTCTTAATGTAAGGTCTTGTCAAAAGAAATATAATTGTGAAATATGAAAGCACTAGCACTACATGTACCTGTTCAAAAGTTATGACCAAGGATAAGTTTTTGAAGGGTACATGAAACTCCAGGATCAAGGTCAAAGGACCTAGGTTGTTGGTTTTTTTAAAGAAAGGTCTTGTCACAAGGATTTCATATTTAAAATATGAAAGCCATGGCCCTTACCGTTCAAAAGTTATGGCCAAGGTTTAATATTTTAATAGTAGGTCTAACTCCAAGGTCAGGGTCAAAGGGTCAGCTTTCTTGATATCAAATGAAAGGTCTTGAAACAAGGAACTAATATGTGAAGTATGAATTCCCAAGCCCTAACTCTTCAAAAGTTATGTCAATGTTTGATTTTTAAAAGAAGGCCAATGTCAAAGTTCTTGATAGTCTTCTCACAAGAATTACATATTTGAAATATGAAAGCCCTAGCCCTTATCCTACAAAAGTCATGGCCAAGGTTAAAGTTTTTTTTCGTAAGTATGGAAATCTCAAAAGTAAATGAAAGGTCTAGACACAAGGAATTGTTATTTGAAATATGAAATTCCTAGTACAGTGTATCTACTGTCTAAATGTTATGGTCAAAGTAAAAATTTTGGATTTTTGTATTAAAAAAATGGGTCAAACTCCAAGGTAAGATTTAAAGTTCTTGATATCAAAAGAAAGGTCTTCTCACATGGATTACATATGTGAAGTATGAAAGCCCTAGCTCTTACTGTGAAAAAGTTATTGTCAAGGTTAAAGTTTTTCCGGAAGTTTTGAAATCTCCAAGGTCAAAGTCAAAAGGTCAAAGTTTTTTGTCTCCAATAAAAGATCTTGCCACAAGAAATATATATTGAGGTATTAAATTCCTAGTATCTACCATTCAAAAGTCATGGCCAAAATAAAGTTTGGATTTTTTGTGCAAATTTAGGTAAAACTTCAAGGTCAAAAGGTCAAATTTGGTGGTACCAAAAGAAAATTCTTGTCATAAGGAATACAAATTTAGCTCCACTAAATCAAAGGTTAAGGGCAAGGTTAAAGTTTTTGCGGACAAGCAGACAAACAGACAGACAGACAGAGAGGCAGCTGGTCATACAGTTGGACGGACAGGGCAAAAACAATATGCCCCCGAATTTTCGATTACAGGGCATAAAGTGAGCACAATTAGAAGTATTTACATGAAAAGGTATTTAACATTTAATTTGAATAATCGTGATCAATTTCCATCACTGTAAAGAACTGCAGGTAAACTAAATTGATCTTTTTGGTGTTGCACGCACGTGACTTTTTCTTCAATATATCTATGTTACCATTTATATGTAACTGTTATGTAAGGGATAATTAAAAATGTTATGTGACTGTTCATTTTTAGCGCTACTGGTCAGAGACCAAAAGAGCTTATGCGAAAGTAATGCTTCCTACGTCCGTCCGTATGTCTGTCCGTCTATTTGTCTAGCTGTCTGTCTGTATGTAAGCATTTTTTTTTCAAAATGCTACTCCTCCTACAGTTTTGGTTTGATTTCAATATAACTTGGCACTCAAGTAGACTACACTAAGATACATAATTTTGTGTATCGGATTTAAATTTCGATGAACGGTGTTGCCGTGGAACTAAAAATAGGATCTTCTGTGAAAATGTTTCAAAATGCTACTCCTCCTACAGTTTTGGCAGATTTTAGTATATCTTGGCGCTCAAGTACACTACACTAAGATACACAATTCTGTGTACGGTTTTTGATTTCAATGAACGGTGTTGCCGTGGTTTCTAAAAATAAGAATTTCTGTGAAATTGTTTCAAAATACTACTCCTCCTACAGTTTTGGTCAGATTTCAATATATCTTGGCACACAAATACAATACACTAAGATACATAAATTGTATATCAGTTTTTTTTTTTATTTCGATGAACGGTGTTGCCGTGGTAACTAAAAATAGAAATTTCTATGAAATTGTTTCAAAATGCTACTCCTCCTACAGTTTTGTTCTAATTTCATTATAATTTTGCTCAGAAGTAGACTACACTAAGATACCCAATTCTATTTATCATTTTCTTGATTTGGATGAACATTATTGCCTTGGTTACTAAAGATAGACATTTTTGTAAAATACGGGTACTATCAAAATGCTATCCCAAATTCAGTTTTTGTCTGATTATAATATATAATGATTATAATATAATGTGGCAAGCAAGTAGACTACATAAACATACAGAACATAAAGAGACTTAATCAAGAAATAAATAGCTGTTGTAAAGTTTCAAAAACTAACTGCTACTTTTCTCTTCTTTTGCTATGAGTAAAAACCAGTAAAGCTTCAGTCTCGACAGAGACTTCTGGTTCTTTTATGCAACTGTTGTTTTTTTGTTACTGCTTTGAAGGCATTCCTTTATTGCTTTTATGTAACTGTTACCTTGGTTCTTTAATTAAATTATTTTGTAACAATACAGTTTAATTAATCTTATTATGTAACTGTTTATTTCTTACTGTCATGAAAGTGATAACATGTGACTGTGATTAGGTGTTACTTTTTTACTATTATATAACTGTTACTATGGAACTTAATCTTTACTTTGTTACTGATTTCCATTTTTTACTCGTAATTCTTAAGTAGTTGCTATGTTGCTCTTTTCCAGATGCTACCGATGAAGTTGAACGGATAACAACATTATCGGTGAACGATTCAGGATTGTTGCAGAACGAAACCAAAATGAATATTCTCTATATGTCAACAAAAATCAGCGCAAGAGGTTAAGCAAAGAATATCATATTTTCCAAACACTAATAGCTTATGAACGATAAATTTATTAAAAAGTTACATGTAACTATTTGTGTGTCCCAGCAAATGTACAGAAAGTGACTGGAAAATAGATCATCTATATGTTTTTTTTTTGTTTTTGGGATTGTAGATTGATATTAGGCACACATGTATATAATGACACTTTCTTATAGTCTATAAAGCTCAATTGTTCAAAGATACTGTAATGTTTATTTTGACTTATATCATTCCCTTTTGCAGACAGTACAAAATACAAATCAATGTGGACTGGTATGGATGTGAAACACAAGGCGATGCTCGTTTGTATAGTCTTCTTTGGCTTTGTTTTCATTGTTATCATTGTTGTTTACATTAAGATAACTGTTAGTAACCGTGCACGTGTTCAGTACTTTAAATGGACAAGAGTACAGGAAAAGGAAACACGTAATTTAAATGAAACATTCAGTTTATAAGCCAACCTGCTTTTCCGTAAGTGATGAAAGTATACAAGCGTTGAAAAGAAACAAAAACAATAATTAAAGTAAACCAAAATCAGTTCTTTTGATGTTTAAATCATCAGGAATTTATATGATCTTGGATGAAGAAGATATCCATCCCAAAAAATATATAAATAAGAGGAGGTTCATGGACTCGGATAGTTACCAAAGTTGTTAAACTTTTATAAATCATGAACAGCTTAGCACTTCTTTGTACCATTCAATCCCAGGAGAAAGGCAAATTCGCTTTCTTTCAAGCTGTAAGCTTTTGAATACTTTTTTCTTACGAAATTTGCGTTTAAAATTAATTACTTTAGTTTAACCACTAGATAACTTTTCAGAAAAAAAAGTCTTAATCGTCACTTTTCATAAATTCATATATGTAAATATACTTGTATGTGATGACCTTCTAAAAACGTTGTTCTTTTTCGATTAAAAAAAAAGATTCATTATTGATTTTAAGCAAAGATTAGTGCAACTAAGGTACATTCTGAAAACGAACAATTTCAGTTTTAAATTATTTAGAAGCATGTGACATTTACATTTTTTGAATTACAACAGTGTTGTTGACATTCATGCTCATTAGCGAATATATATATATATATACATATATA
>PRKT01000461.1:121947-184273 GCA_003671525.1 Saccostrea glomerata
ATATATATATATATATATATATCTTGCTTCGTATAAACAATTGTTGCTATGTAGAACCTAGACTTACTGTACGTAGAATGTATAAAATCAATTAGAAACATAAACTCCATACACATGAAAAAATGGTATACTGCTACATAAATGAAGGAAATTGACGATAAAGAAGTCAAAAACATAAATGTCTGTACAAAAAATATGTTGTTAGTTTAGAATTTATGTCACTATCTAGGTAAAGAACCAAATATGATAAAAAAAATGGTGGAATATTTCTTTTCTTTAAGAATACATGGAACTAAAAACAGTGATTTAAAAAACACTGTCACTGTATCTTAATGACAATAGCAATAGAATTTTCATGTACATGTTTTTTTGATAAAGCTTTGCATACGAAAACAGGTATGTTATAACAGACAAAGTAAGTACCAACGAGAATTCTAACACATTGTTGAAAGAATTTGTCTCTGAGAATACAAAGATACGCGGGCCAATATGAAAAGTAATGTAAACTGTGACCTAAAAATATGAAAAAAAAGCAGAATCTTTATATTTAAAATCCTCCAAAGTATCCTTGTTGAGTTTTACAGTATTTGGAATATTCACTATAAGAAATTTTTGCACTAATCTGATGTAGAAGTATATATATTTTTTTAAAAATCATATTATATTATTTATAAACTGTAATGATAACATGTTCATCATATTTCAACATTTTAATTTTATTTTAAACGGATAATATGGTACTTAAAACATTGAAATTTGTGTTAACTCCATATTTGAATGGTGATCCGAACGTTCGCGAACTGTCCCTGTATTAACAAAATCACATTCAGATTAGAAATAAATTTGGCACACAAACATTCATACATATGTTCTGTAAATAGTATATAAGGAAATTTTTTGCTCCATGTTTGTGAGGTCACAGTGTGAAAATGACGTTCAATATATAGATCACTTGTGACATAAATTGGCTGTCCCAGGCGTTCTCCAGCAACGTTAACGAATGGCTGTAAAGTTAAACGTTAATCTTGAAAATTCCTTTGCAGTATTATACAATGATTTGTACACGGTTTATGAAGACAAAAAAACTATCTAGAAGTTGTCTTTAACTGGATTGATTGTTTTTGTGATGAAAGGGAGATGTTTAAAAGTAATGTTTGTTCTGGTGCACAGTGAAAATAAACTGTAGAAGAGATGTGTCCTTTGTTAAACAATTTGATATAACAGTTATACATGTACAATTAATAAATCCTTAAAATATCGTTACATTAGACTTTAAACATATTATATATGATAAAAAGAAGGCGCCAATACTTTTTTCACAGTGGATAAACGACTCTCCAAATACAGAAAACGCGGGTTGTGATGGTACCCATGTTCATTCTGGAGAATGATATCCTTATACAACCATACTCTTGATGAGATTTGGACATTTCTGAGAAATGGACTGTTTTTATGAAAAGAAAAAAAAACTTGCATGGTAAGAAATATAAGTGTGGGAAAAATCTTTCAGCTTCTTTGACAGAACGCTACGGAACATATCACGTGACCGCCTAGTTCATGTGATTCGTCCATGGACAGTATGAATGAAGATGTGCATTAAGATCAGACAGGACCATTTTTAAAAGTTTCAACAAGGAAACCTCAGATATTTTTTTTAAAAAGTTATTCAATTAGCTCACAAAAGTTTTTATCAACGCTCGTATTTTATTCTACCCACTATCTGATCAAGTGCGATATTGTAAAACACTTTTTTTAAATATACATATGTTTTATGTTCGTGGATTTCTTAATCCATCTCGATAACACTGTACAGAGTGAAAGGCTTGTCAGTCCTGATATCAACACCAAAAGTTTTATACGGATTTTTATGTACAATTGCCAATGCCAATTTATTTTGACATAATAACTAATTTATGGAACTTCTCGTTTGTTAACATTTTCGTGTACTATTTTTTACACTTCTTCCAAAGAGGCGCAATTTTTACATACGTCCTCAGCTTGCTAAATTTCAATTTCTTACCAGATATCATGTTACCCAGTGTCCAGCCCGATGTTGTGATCATATCCATCTTTCTTTACAAAAAAATATTTCAACCGATTGTAGGAAAACGCATTTGGTCTTAGGTGAATAAGTGTTCTTGAATAGTTCTTTTAGACTATGGTAGCCTGCCTTACTTACTGAACGACCCTCGTGTTGTAAATGATAAAATTCTAACATCAACCTTGGGGTACTTGTGCATTGAAACAGAATACTATAAACAAAGTAAAACTCTAAATGTGCACGATAGAGTCCATTAAATTATGAATACCATATTATAGAAAGGCAGTTGTACGTAATTTCAAATTTATTGAGTTTTTAAGCATCCAATACACATACAAATGTACTCTTATCGGATATGTTGTGGAACAAAAGTCGTATTTTCAAGAGGAGTACAAAGAGCCTTTTGAAGGAATATTTACTAGGACCTGCTTTGGCGATTTTTCCGGATATAGCTAGTCTGGTAAAATATGGTGATACATATTCAATTTTGTTGCAGGGATATTAAATCAAATCAAATGCTATCAAATTTATAATTACTGGTTAACGATTTTATGTTTTTAAATATTGAAAAATCATAAAACAATGAAGTGTACTTTTTAGAAAGTAATTAAAACAATTAGGTATATCCATTAAATAATGACTTTGGCTTGACTGGTTGTTTTTTTGCGTTTGAATGATAATGCATGTATTTTAAAAACTGATTTCATTATAATTTAACATTTCATACGTTAAGCACGAAAACCTTTTTTCATTGAAAACAAAGTACAAAAATATCTTAATTCGTCTGAAACAATATCAGGATAGAATACGCTGTAATAATTTCCGATTTGTAAATTTCCCTGTTCCGTTCCGATGTTTTTCTATCAAAATGTACAGAAAAAAGTACCAACACGGTCGTTGTAAAAATTATCAAATACAAATATTTATATGATCATGAAAAAGATCACAATAGGATGTAAATGCTGAATTTAAATTTTTTACATGCTATTGTTGCTTTTTGGACATTGCAGTTGCCCTCGGCTCAAAATGTGGAAGGTAATTGAACGCCTTTTCTCTTTTAAAATGACTATCAATTATTTAATCAAAACCTAACTTATTCTGCACGTCTTTGTAGTTTTCCTGTTACCTTTGAATTTTTAATGTTTTGCCATTTGTGTTCATGTTACCCACAGTTTTTTTTTTTTAAAAGTCAATTTAATCTATTTATGAAACTTCCAGAATTAATAACTGAGCTACTTAACCTTGATTTATAATACAGTACATAAATGACCTAGTTACAAAGACTTTACTATTTTTACTCCCTATAATTGTTGCGTTAGCTAAATATGTGGAAAGCATTATTTACAGTTGTATCAAATAAACACTAGTAATTCTTAATCTCTGCAACATTTTCATAAACATGTAGTATGCCAATTAAAACATAGGTTATTCGTCCTCCTATTAGGTTGTTTGGATGGTTATATTGGTAGAAAGTGTGAGTTAGAGTGTCGATATCCAAGTTTTGGAGCGGATTGCCAGGAACAATGTCTATGCATTGAGGCAGAATGTAGCCATGTGTCAGGATGCAAAGGTAACAGATTTTGACTGTTTTAAAAAGATGTTAATTGATGTAAATCAAATAAGCTTCATACAAATTAGATGATTAAAGGTCTTTAAAAAATTCTGACCAGCTATCATATTAACTGAGATTTTTGTGCAGGTTACTAATAAATCTCTTTAAAAATGCAATTTCATTTAAATATGATTTAAATTTTCTTTCTGTATTTGATACATTTTAAAACATTGTCGCAAATGTTAACCTAACTAAATTCATTGTTTTTATAGAAACGACTGCGCAACCAACTATCTTGCTGAGCACTCTGTTTATGTTCAACGACACTGATTTACCACAGAATAAAAGTCAAATTGCTTATATTTTTTCTGACTCGGTGGATAGTTTTCAAAGAGGTATGTCTATTAATTTTATTAAAAAATAAATAAGAAATCTCATTTAAGATATGTTTCATCTTTAACATAAATTAGTTAGGTTTTTCTAAAACAAATAAATAAGAAAAAATATATAACAAATAAAAGATAAAAGATTTTAACATTTGAGAAGTACATATACGTTATTTTCAATTATGCATGCTTCAATATTTTCCAAATTCCCACATTATTTTACATTTTGCATTCTTCTCTAGACACCAAAAATGAACCTTCCATATGGACGTTATTAGATACGAAACACAAAATCTTACTAAGCGGGATAATCATCTGTTTATCTCTATTATTTATCATCATGACGCTGATAGCGAGGAAGAAGATACCAGAATATGTGCATCTGTACCGGGTTAAACCTGCCGGATTCCAAAGAGCAGCCAGGATTGATTCATTGGACACTGCCTCCGTGTAAATATGTACAAATTTAAAAAAACAAGTTTAAAAATATGTTTCAAGTAAATTGATTTCCTTTACAAGAGCTCAACACACGCACAGCATTGAAAAAAGACATAAAGTGGTTAGAATCATGCTAATTATTGACAAACAAAGTGAATGCTGTATAGATATGTTAATAAATTTCAATTGTTTATGGGTTTTTTCTTTGTTGTTATATGTTTCATGGAAATGTTCAAAACTGTGACCGAGGTACCTTTTAGGTAATTAATCAATTTGTCCCCAGAATCCTCCCAACTTTTATAGAATATACAAAATATATACAAGATATATACACATCGCACCTCCTCCACACAAGAGGCTAACTGGGTATTCCATTCTGATTTCTACTCGATCTATTCCATCCAATAGTGACAAGCGTAGCGTAGCGGTAAAGATCGTGGACTCTCAAGTTGGCGGCTATGGTTCGATTCCTACTTTGAGCTTACTTTGAATTTACTTTATTTTTTTTTTCATTTTTAATTTAATCCCTATTATAAAAAGAAAAAGGTGTTTAAACACATACAAATAAACCGATTATTCAATAAAAATGCAACTGAAGGATATATGAAAGGCAACTAAAATGTATTTGCCATTCAGTGGACGGAATGATAGAAAAGATCACGGAAAAGTCACGAGAAAGAATCGTTTCAGTAATTTTCAGTGACCATTCAGTGGTCATTTGGTTAACATTCCGTCAATTGAATGGTATACTATTATCTTGTAACGGGAAAAAAATCTAAATTTGGCACTGTGTTTTAAATATTGTACCATACTCATACTATTATGATATTGTTAAAGAAACTAGACATCCCCTAAAAGTATTTAAAATGTAACTATTATGAAGATATTGTTTTTAGTGAAAAACTTGCCTGTAGTTTTATGAACCAAAATAACTAATTATGGTAATTTCAATTTTAAAGATGTGTAGTTCAATAGTTAAACCAGCATTTCCGATGAATTTATGATTCATGCACACATCCCCGAATTTAGATATACAAGTATACAACTAGTAGAAGTCGCCCGCTTGGCGCATTGTTTAAAACGTCTGCTTTTCCGTCGCGGACTAATGAAATGATCCTTTTGAAAAGACGCTTTGAAAGGAAACCTACAGATTTTTACCTTAAAATACTTCGATACTCTTCGATTTGAATTTCAAACATGCAATATTTCCTGTTTATGGAATTGCGACTTCTTTAATATAATGCAGCTGCCATTATGTTACTGTTATTATGTAACTCTTTAAATGTAACTGTTATTTTGTAACTGTCATCGACCTAGTACTGTAAGAATTATACATGTACTGTTAAGTTATAAAATGGTTACTCTATTGTAACTAGTACCGTTCAATTGCAATAAAAATTGTTGTGTAACTGTCTTTTCCCTCTATCCTTATCAAAATGCTACATTGTACGTAAGAACAATTATCGGTGAATGAATTTACTTGCAAAATAAAAACTAAACGGATACACTTTACACATCATCAAATTGTAAGCTATCCTTTAAAACATAAATCACTTCCTTTTCAACCACTTCACCGTCGACATAATAATAGTCACAAGATTTCACTTATTTCCACATGATTATGAAATATTATGTTGACTTAATGAAACACATAGAACTACGGGCATCATATCTTTGGTAAGACGATTTTTTCTTGTTGTTTCTTTTACATAATAAATATATAAACTCAATTTTGAAACATTGTTATAGATTTTTGTATCAGTATCAAATATAAATGAAAGTTAAAGGACTGTTTTATCCTTAGTCTTTGCAGAAATGTCAACATTTCCAATCTGCAATTAATTTTTTTTCTTTCCGTTTTTATAGCTATGAATTATGCATCAAGATTGCGAAATATCAGATCTGTTTGATGGAAGCAATACTAGTTCGGAGAAAGTCTTTGAAGGTCAGAATTCCTAAAAGTTGAATTTAGATTAACAGTTTCCATACTTACTATAATATTATTATCTACTAGAATGTAATTTAATAATCTACGGGTTTTTTTTCCGTTTCCAAATCAAACAACTGATGCTGATGCAACTAGCTATAGATATGAGGACATATCAATTAAATCCTCGTGACCTTTGATGCAACATTTCATGTTTCAGAGGTCTGCAATCCTCTATTCACGATGTGTATTGGTTTAATAACTTTTTTAGCTTAAGGACAGATAATACAAACAATTCTTTTATTTGAAAAAGATTTAATACCATGTCAAAAGTTTAGAAAAGTGGATTATTCTTAGAATATTTTCTCCTAAGAACCGGAAAATGAAATAGACTTGGAAAATACTAGTAATGTTTCAATAAAAAAAAACAAATATAGACAAATCGCATTCAGTAAAGGTTTACAGGTAAAAACAAATTTCAGAATATGTTACCTTGGTGCCAAAAGTGTAATATAAACTTTCGAAAAAAATATACCAAGCCACGTGAATGTAAGAGAATGAACAAAATGACAAAAAATTAGCAATATCACATAGGCTGATTTTTACCATTTAGCTTTTCTTAATAAAATTCACCTGGCTTGGTGTATTTTTCGTAAGTTTATATGACACTTTTAGCACCAAGATAACATATTCTGAAATTTGTTTTCACCTGTAAACCTTTACTGAATGTGGTTTGTCTAAATTTGTTTTTTCATTGAAATATTACTAATATTTTCCAAGTGTTTTTCATATTCCAGTTCTTAAGAGAAAAAATCTAAGAACCATCCACTTTTCTAAACTTGTGACATGATATTAAATCTTTTTCAAAGAAAAAAATTGTTTCTATCATCAGTCCTTAATACTTTTTAGAAAGTTTCATTTTCCATGAAAAACGACGGTCAGCATAAAAGATTATAAACATTACATTTGCTGACAAGGTCATTTTATGCAACAAAGAATTAGGACAAGGTCATTTTATGCAACAAAGAATTAGGACAATCTTACCTTTAAACGAAACTGAGGATCCTCTTTTTTCATCACACTGATTAAGAATAGATTAATGTTCGATAGCCATAATTTATTGATTAGTAATACAACATAATTTGGGGTATCAAATCTTATAAAGAAAAACGCTTATTTTATCTAAAAGTGGACAATAAATAGGATAGAACGACACTTAATTTTGACGATTTTCTCGTTTTTCATTTATATCTGTATCAATGTTTCCTGAATTAGTTGTTACTTTTGTTACAGAGAATAAGGCTAGAAGAAAAGAATCGGTTCCCTTGTCTCCAAAAAAAGTATATGTTCGAAGGCAAAAAAGGGGATTTAGAGTGCAGCAGACAATTAAAGCATTTGAAGCAGAATCTGTTAAACGACACAGGACAGACAGACTTTACAAGATTGAAGTTGAAATTATTCTAGACAATATAGAGTATCTTGATTGTGCTGGTCTCTGTGATGAATGGATAAATTACCATAAAAATTTGAAACCTGATCCAATACCCGAACTTTTACTTGGTTGGTGCATGTGGAAGAAAATTGATGGTATTCAATGGATAAAAAACTGCAACAAGAGATTTTCAATTTCGAGATCTTTAAAATGTAAGTGCATTGCAAGCGCTTTGTGTGTTCTCATTACTATCTATGCAAAATGTGCTTTGCGATCTAGACAGGGAGGATCTATACGCAGGGAGGCAATGTTACGGATCATTGAACACAGCCTTGACAGCAGAAACTATATTCTTTTTGCCGAGTTGTTTCGTACGTTTGTGATCTCCAGGGATTCCAATCTTCAACTGTTTCTTCAAATCAAGAATGAAAATCAATGTTTTTTCCCTGAAGTAATATTGTTGATCATTAAAAGAAGGCTTCTGAAGAGATATCGATGGTTTAGGAATGTAGCAATCAGTTTATCACTTTGCTTCGACATTTCAAAAACATGTGTTTTCATTCTTTTATTTAAAGGGACCATAGAAAAGCATCATGATATTCCACACAAAATATATGGAGTGAAGCTTATCTTTCAGGAGTACATACAATAGTCTGAGGAGGCACTTCTGGTGAATATATCCTGTGCAATATCGAACTCAAGTCAAACATTACCGATAATTACAGAGCAGACTGCAAGAAAACTATTCAGTTGCCACTCTAATCTTACCATGATAACAGCTTCACAATGTAAATCTATTGGATATTCAGCAGGAAATCAAAAAATTTATTCGCAAGGAATGCATCACCTTATTTTGTAAACACAAAGGGTATATACCGTATGGTGAGATGGAGTTTCCGAGAAGAATAGGAAGGTATGACGTTGATGTTTTGGAAGGACATTGCTTATTAGGGTCACTAGAAATTGGAGGACATATTCGCCGAAATGGGGGAAGCAGTGGCAGTATATGTGGATTTGTGGACCTTCCTGGTAATAAGATAGGCTTAATAACTTGTGCCCATGTAGTATTTTCAGCAGAGGACTTAATATTGAAAAATTTTGAAAAAGTTGAAATTGAAACTTTTGAGAAGAGCAAGCACAGATTTCAAGTATGTGGTAAAATTCTTGATGCAAAGTTCCCAGCTTGTATTTATTCCTCAAAATATTTACCAACCTCCTCATCAGGACGTAAAATTACATGTAGTTTCGACGCAGCTGTCGTGGAACTTTACCAAAATGTAGAAGATGTTAGCTTTCGAACAGTTCCAACAGACCAGCTACTTTCTGCGGGTAAATAATTTTGATTTTTACATTCAGAACATAGTTTTAGTCATCAAACAAGCAGTTAACATAATAACATGAAACAACTCGATGCAGACTTTGTTCAGTTTTATTTTATTTTTTTACATGTATCTTTTGTCTGTCCGATTAGAAAATATTTTAATGTTATCCTTCTTTTGAACAACTGAGCTGTAACAACATTTGCAGTCCAATAATCATAAAATATCGTCTATCATCTTTAGCATTTATTTTTTATGAATTTTATTTCTTTCATTTTTTTCTTCAGGATTCGACCCAGAAAATTTACCAGTATTTGACGGTAAAATTGTATCTCTTTCTCGACAATATTGTGTAGGAGACACAGAAAAGATTGTCAAAAAAACAAAAGAAATGTCAGATAGTGTTGTAAAATTCGGAGCCACAACGGGGTTTACAATCGGTCAGCTTTGTGTTGAAAGCGTGCATGTGCGAATCATGAACGAATCGATGAATTTTCCTAACACAAATTACTGTGCTGTTATGTGCAATCAAATAGAAATACAAAATATGCCACAAGGAGAGTTTTTCAACTTAGGAGATTCTGGCTCCTTTGTGTTTTGTATTAATCCAGATAAGACACTCAGCTGCATTGGTATGGCGATAGGACTTTCTGCGAGAGGGACCTGTTTGGTCACACCCATAGACAGTATATTACAATCTTTTGGTTTACCTTTAACTTTAAAACCTTATCATCCTGACGTTAAATCTACGGCATCTGCTTTAAACAACATTCAAAGCTTGGTCGAAAGTTTTAATGCCTGTATGCAATCAGTTCATAACAAACTTGATAATTTAGACAAAAAAGTTCAGAAAATAGATGAAAGAACCCAAACTCTGACTCCAGGCAATTCAGAAACACTTAACGCGTAGCTTGTTTTATAATTTTCTTAAACAAATTAACATTAAAGTGTTTACATTAAAGATTACAAAAAATATTTTCTTTAAAACGATAACAGATGTGGATGAATAAAATTTAAATCAGACACTATTGAGAGGCATTAATCCATGAAAGATTCTTCTTTCCATTATAATAATTGGCATATTCAGAACATGCGATTGCGATATAAGAATGATGTTACAGATACAGAACTAATTCTTATCACTCAATGGGAAAAGGATGCTCAGATAAAGAAAAGGAGAAAAACAACGAGGGAACAATTAAAGTAAAACGTTGAATAAAAGCGAAGCAAACGATGCGTATCATATCCAACAAGGAATAACATTGAGCAAATTAAGAGTTTTTATCGTTTGAATAATTGGTGCAAGAAAAGCTCACTGGCAATCGATCACTTCTGATGATGAAGATTCTTTTTGCTACATAGGAAACACAGAATTCATGGTGATTTGAATAGGCAATTGATGACAAGAAGACAAAAAGATACAGAGTAATATGGAATGAAAAACAAATAGAACGACTATGGCAACAGAACCTTTGATCGATGGGCAATGCAAATTACAATTTCGGAAACAACTAAATAATGAATATATATCCTTTACCAACTAGATTCCAAACTCTTTGATCCTGGGTCCATAAATTTCGATATTTTGAAGACGAATGAAGGCCCTATTCATCATGGCCATTTTTCTTATTTATACCGCAAGCTATCCTATGAGTGTTTGAATTTAACTTACAAAATACATCTCTATTGTAAAATTAATAAGATTCAAGCGACATTTTATATGAGTGAGCAGAGGATTTATGAACCTTAAAATAGTTTATCTCAAAATGGCAGGTAAAAAATATTAAAATGAAGCAGGCGAGAGTTTAAAGGAAATACAGATGAACTGAAAATGAGCGCCGAACAGTAACGTCAAATTTAAGTCTTTATTCTTCGCGACTTGCGGTGATACAGGTAAAAAAAGACATCTTGCAATGAATATATATATATATAATTTATAAAGAAACTTTGCATGAAAAGAAAGAAGTTAAGGTGTTCAAGAGTAGTCAGCGTACGACGGTGTCCAGCAACAAAAAATAGATGCCAAGAGGTCACACCAGTAATTCAAAGACAAAATTATTTGGTTTCGTTACATTATGACGTGTGTATAATATTCGTTGTCTTTAACATTAAACATAAGAGAAGTTAAAAATATTTGTCAAGTTTGACCACTTCTTTTTCTAATTGCATGTAGCTTTATCAGGTGAATGAGAACAAGATGTTAAGTGCGTTTTACATAACATCAAGTACACTCATATGATATCCGTGTGGTTATAAATAATACACATAACACTTACGTATGCAAGCTGAATTATAAAAATACACTGGATCAATACAGATCACCATTATTAAAGCAAGGTAACATGTATGCGTAAAATATCATGTGAATTAAAGTCTGTTTATACCATGACCTCCTGGCTAGTGTTGGTCTGCGTGTAATACAATGGTAAATCAAAATTTCATTTAAGAATTCAAAGAAAAATAGGTATCATATTGGTATCAAAGAATCTTCAGGTAGCGTGGATTCTTATTTACCAAAATATAGACCCAAATATAGGCCAGGTACGGCGGGGCTGATTAATCAGCGATAGACGTTTGATAAAAGAATTTCATGTGAAAAAATAATATTTTCTTCTCAAATACGGAAAACCATAATGGTCAACTTTTTATGAACCACTCTTATAAGAAGTTCATCATATTTTCGATTTGTGCGAGACTCTTTTACCATACAAAATCAAATGTAAATACAATATTTTAAAAGAACAGGGATATTAAATTGAGTTGGACTTCTACATCAGTACTTTAATACACTGTTGGAAGACAAAAACATTAAAAATAGGAGGGAAATTTATAAAATGCAAAAAAGTTTCATTTATCAATAAGTTTATCTTCAGGTCCTGATAGTTTAAAAAATTTTATTCATTTCTTATGAAGTTTAGATATATTTATCCTGTGATAATTTTTTTAAATTTACCAAAACATGTATCAAGGAGAAGCACTGGAAGTCAAAATCAGCTATCTAGTTTTAAAATTAAACGACAGCATATTTAACATTAATCTAGTCTCAAGGTAGGAAATTGGAATATCCTCATTTTAAGTAAAAGATGAACAGATAAAAAAGTTACTCATATTATATAAAACAATTATTATCTTAAGGTAGTCCGATCCTCAGGTTTATAATATTAGCAGTTAAGTAATCAAAAATACTCATTAAAGTATCTCTGAATCAACAAAATTACGTAATTTTATCCACAGTATTTCTTTAAAGTAAAAGATCAAAGTTAAGCATATTATATAGGGAAAATTGTCAAATCTCCATTTTTGTTTTTCAGAAAAAGCGAATTGGAATACCAGCAATGCATTTTCTAATTGCAAATTGATCAACAAATACGAGGGTTGTCCAAAAAGTTCGTGGACAATGACGTTTTTGTTAAAAGAAATGGTTCTATATCCATCTATTGTATATCAAAATATTTCTCATGAAGAAATAAGTCAGAATGATTTAATTTTTATTGATGAAATTTATATTTTTGTAAAACTCTGGGTCTTTAAAGATCGCAGATTGTACGCACGGACCAGTCTGACGTTACGCTAATATCATGATAACGTCAAACATGTGGATTTTGACTTAACGCATGTTCATGGACACACACCACATTTCTTTTTTTAAGGCGAAACGCACTTTGAAGTGCTAGCAATAATCTTTTAGGATATATTATAATTTATTGAATTTTTAAAATTCAAAACAATTCACACAAATTTACGAGCGTCATCTAAATTAACAGTTTGTATATCCAAACTGAACAGCCCAGTCCGACGCTGCGCTAGGTTTATAACAACGTCGTGAATAGAAATCCCCATTTACAGTTAATTACATGTGTTTTTAAATTCTTGTAGTGACTTCGAATTTGTACACACTGTTGAAAAATCGTATATACGAATCCCAAATCGACACATTCAATATATTTCAATAATCCTGAGTTGTTTTAACAAATAATTTGTCTCTTACGTCGTTTCAACCGTTATTAAACTTAATTTTTTGACTGGAAGCTGACCCGTGCCGACGGGCGACGTCACTTTTTCTGTTGAGTATTGACACGTACTTGCTAAGGTTTTCTTTGTGTATTTTCATTGTCTATATATAGTAAGCGATATTTAAGATATCATAAAATGATAATAACCTCATAATTTGTGTTACATACAATTTTTATAAATTTTTGACTTGTTTTATATAGAAAATAATCATTTTAATCCGAACTCTTTATATCAGAGTTTACATCATTTTAACCTTGGTCCGTGCACACTATCCGCGACCTCTAAAGACCCCGATTTTTATAAAAATATTACGTTCCATTAATAAAAACTAAATCATTCTGACTTGCTTTTTCATAAGAAATACTTTTATATACAACAGATTTATATAAAACCATTTATTTTCACAAAAATGTCATTGTCCACGAACTTTTTGGACAACCCTCGTATATTTTAGGCTTAAAAAACGATAGGTATCCAGGCATTCAGAGAAATTGTCATGATTTTTATACTTATTTGGTATTTTTTATCTTCTTTTTTCATCATGTATTCTACAATACATAGTGTAAAAGGCTTTTGCTTTCATTGCAAGACACTATAAATCACTATTCATTTCATATCGTGCTAATAAGCATTGGTATCTAAGGCTGGATTCAAGAAAATCTTATTTCTCTAAAACTGTATGAATTTTTTCTCCTTTTATAGGGTACAAATGTCAACTTTTATAATACCCTCTCTAAGACTTCCAAAGACCTTGAATCTTATAAAGATGGATAAAATGAAAATTGTTGCATGAAAAAATTTCAAGCTTCATTTTGATGCATTTCAAATTAAATGTTAATTTTTGGAGTTATCCTTCCTGGCTGAGGATCGGATATCCTTAAAGATGAAAGATATTAAATCACGCTTCTGAAATCTACATTTATCAATTTTCAATCCCATAGTGATGTCTTTTGCTTAAACGTCGATATGTCTAAGAAAGAAATTGACACCGATAATAGAAGTAATATTCTTAATCACAAAAGGGTCCAGTCTTGAAATCCACCATAATTCAAGTTAAAGACTATACCTTGTGTTTCTCCCAAATATACATCGACCATTGCTTCCAAATTTTTCAATTAAACAAACTTTACATGGCCTGGATACCGAGTATATGAAACATAATGCTCCATTATGTTCATGTTCTTCAGCGCCCTATAACCACAGCTAGTCCAAATGGATACGTTATTTCAGGTGACGTAAATATAGTTAATAATTAGGACCTTAGATCACTTATTTTAAAAGGTCTTAATTAAGGGAACCCTGATCCTTCAACTGGTAATAATATTTCATAAGTATATATTATGAATTCTGTCGAAATTTACACCAGACGATGGGCCAGATATGAAAAAGGAGACGTTGACATCTTGTCAGAATGTATTACCCCGGTAAATGTATCAGATCCATGTTAAGGTCGCGTATTAAAAGATTGAGGGGCAATATGAAAACAGTCTATCCTTCTGTGATCAATAATCCAGAAGTGAATAAAGAATTAGATAGATTACGAGATCAGTACGTGCTGGTCCCTGCCGACAAAGCAAGTAACATCATTGTCTTTGTTTGTAAAACCCCTGTCACACCGGGGCTGCGCCCCCAACGCGACTGCACGGCGTCCTTAAAAATGCAAAGAGTAGAAGAGTCTCCTGAAACGCTGTGACAACGCGGCGAGATCTCTTTTAAACGCCGTAAGTGTGATCGCGTTCTGATAAAAACGCAGTAGAAACGTAGTTTGATCGCAGTAGCAGCGCGATGAGATCTCCAACAACGTAGTGGGAGCTCCGTACGAACGCCGTGAAGACGCAAATGATCGCGGCACGAACGCAGTGATTAGCAGACTGCGCTTCCATGGAGACCTCACGGAGATATCGCGGAGTCCTTGGAGATTTCACTGCGTTGTTATCGCGTTTTTACATTGCTTTTAATGCGATTTATCGTCTGGTTATTTTTTCGACTGCGATTACATGGCGACAGCACGGAGTTGTCACTGCGATCATTGCGTTTCTATGGCGTTTCTACAGCGTCACATGGCAATCACAATGTGCTCTCACGGCGTTGTCAGAGCGTTGTCAGCCAGCTCACAAAACAAGAGCAATATTGCCCATAGTGCATACGTTGGAATTATTTCTGATCAAATATTTATGATCTCATTAATGAGATCATAAATATTTGATCAGAAATAATTCAAACATATGCACTAGGGGCATTAAAGGAAAAATGAAAGAGAAAATTGCAACACAACTTTTTCTGTTGTTTGACGTAAATTTTGTAGTAAGTTTTTCAATGTGTTTCTTTTGTTTACATCCAAAACAAATTCAAAGAAAAAATTAACAAAACACCTGAACCGATAAAATTGAATAAAGGCGTTTAATCTTAAAACTATAATTAATTAAATATAACATTTTTGATTACTGAAATTTTTCTTGGCATGATCAGAAGTCTGTTCATCGTGTAACTTGAATTTTTAAATAAAAATATTTTACATTCCTTTTAAATATATATCATTGAGTATATAACGTATTGTGAACGTATTGTGAACGCAGCCAGCGCAGTGAGAACACCGTAAACACGAGGTAAAAAACACCTAACACGTCGTAAAAACTCTGCAGAAGCGCAGTCAATCGCCGAGAGATCTCTGTGGAAACTCCTTGAGATCGCGGCGGAATCGCTGGAGAATCGCGTCCGTCGCCGTAGGGACGCCGTGACATCTTCCCATTGTGAAATTGGTACAGAAATTTGTGCAATTTTCCTGTGATTCCACGGCGTTTTAAAAAAACTTTAACAACGCAGCAATGACTCCGTGTAAACGCAGCTTTGTGTGACAGGCTCATGATATAAATTATATTTAGGAGAACTTAGATTAAATTCAATAAGTCGTAATACTACGAGTACTCATACTTTCCTTTCTAAGGAAGAGATTCTTCAAAATTTTATGTCAGTTTTAAATATTTTTAATATTCCACAGAGTCAATATGAATTTGAACTACCTTATATATATATATTGGATTCCGGAACTTCTTAAAACCCCTTACAAACAAAGATACATTGCAGTTTCCAGTACATGTACAACTAACCCTCTTTCGCTACTCCTCACTAAGATATTGGCAGTAGTGAAGGAAAAAACTTGAAGAGTACTGTGCAACAATATATTCCGGTGGAGTAATTAAGATATGGATACTCAAAAATTCAAAAAAAGTTTTGGACAAATTAAAATCAAAAAATTTTACCAAACTCAACAGCTTTTAACTTTATACACAACCATTCCCCACGATAAATTAAAGTCCAGACTTTTTGATATCATTGACAACTGCTTTTTTAATAAAATGGAACTCGTCAATTTACTTACCTTGTCATTGGTCATTTGCAAAATTATTTTTTTAAGACACATTCTTATTGCGCACGCAAAAACTCTGAAGTTGATATCAAAGAGCTTCTGATTGACAGTATATGTGTTTTTTGAGACAAGTTATATATAATCATTCACCAGGGTTTTTTTTCATATCATTTACAAAGGGAAAAATTGGCGATCTTTTAAGATAAAAAAAATACATACTTTATAAGGATGGACGATTCTTTTTCACTGATAAAAAAATGTAATTTAGTTCAAATGTACATGTTGAAAATATTAAAATTTTAAAGATAGACTCTTCCCGTTTTTCAACACTCTATGTAGTCTGTGAAAAGTGCTGTGAATCTATAAAGATTTCCTTATTTAATTGCTAAAATTTAATTTAAATATTTTCCTGGTGAATTACACGAAATATAGCTATAATTAAATTATTTACATGATTTTCATGAGGTTTACAGCACTTTTCAAATACCTACATTCTTCTTGAGTTCATGTGTAAAACTTGGCAAGATACATTGAGGTTATGCCCTTTCAAAAATCGACTTATTAGCGCCTTTCTATGTATTTTTTTTATCAATAAATATGTAGACAAACACCCAGACTCAATATACAGTTTATAAATAAAATAGAAACTATACATCGCATCCAAGTAAACGACATTTTCTTTAATTGCAAATGAAATTTATTTCAGAACAAAAAACATTTTTCATTGTGCAAAACCTGACTTGATCAGCCTCTCACTGTGTAAAAACTGTGTCATTTTTGCGAGATGACTTCACATTGAGAAGTGCATTGCAATTGATACATCGTTTAAATATTGTTGTGTGGGATTTAACAAACAACAAACTAAATGTAATAGTAAGTTTTTTTGCAGTCTAAGCTATCCAGCAGTTTGAAATAGCAAATATCCTTTTGTGGTACTTTGAATACCTTATATTCTGTGTGAGATCAAAGTAAACATTTCCCTTACAAATTTGGTCCCACCTCCTTACTGTAACCTTAACTGTGCTGCAAGCTGCTTTTTCAATGAAAACTAAACTCGTAAATTTGCTTATCTGGTCATTTGAAAAATTATCTTATTAAAACTAGGGAGGTCAAAATATTTTCCTTAGTCAAACTTTTGTTTACATTAGTCGATCGATAGTCGACTATTCGGAGCACATTTTTAAATCTAATCGATAACGTATTTTTAACTTTAAACCCCTTTTTATTAATTAATGTAAATAGTAACATCAAATACTTATACCATGTATTACACACTGATTTTCAGAGGAACATTAAACATGTAAAGTCAGGTTAACTGTTGAAATGAAATAGATATACACCAGAAATTCTCCAAAATGTATGAATGCTCGTAAATCACATTCATAAATTGGTCTGTACTGTCAGTTTTCATTCCAGTAAGCTAAAAAAAAAATCAGCATGATGTTTTAATGCTCATTATAAAAATTGGAAAAGGGAATCGGTAAACACTTACTATCCATACTTTAGTCGATATTGTTAAACACTGCTTCTCCAATTAATGATTACTCCGGCTATTAAATTTTCTTTACTTTGTAAGATTATTGATTTGTTAATCATCAAAGTTTCAAAACTTTACGGCCATGGTAAGTTGCTTGCATTTGAAAATACTTACAGATAAATAAATAAATTTAATTAATTTATGATTTGTACAACTATTATTTCCAAAGTCCAGTAGCATAATATAGCGCAACATAATTTACCAGTTGACATCCCTTTTTAAAACATATTCTGATTGCACACTCAAAAACTCTGAAGTTGACATCAAAACGTTGCTTTAGTTTCTGACTGACAATAATTATGTGGTTTTTGGACACCAGGTCTCCCTATTATCCATTGGAACTACCATGAGGACCAATTGCACTCCGTTATTATCAAACATATTTTTATATTCATATGAAGCAGAATTTGTGCTAATTCTTATGCGTGAGAAGAAGAAAACTTGCTGTTGCCTTCATTTCGACATTTAGATATATCGACGACGTATTGTCAATTTCAATTCATACATCGATACGATATATCCTGGAGAGCTTGAGATAAAAATATCTGACAGTATGAAGGTCTGACACAGGTGTTTCATACTTCAATATTTTATTTGAAAAAAAAAGTCAATGGTTATCTAACAACCAAGGTATGTGATTATTTTAAACGTGATATCTTTAACTTTTCTATCTTCAACTTTCCCTACTTATTCAGCAATATACCACCATGACTTCATAGTTTATATATCTCAGTTGATTTGATACTCAGGAGCAAATGTTCTACGTATGAACAATTTCTAAAAAGAGGTATATTATTGACAAGCCAGTTAATGAAACAAGAATATCAGCAGTCTCGTTAAAAGTCATCAATTCGTAAGCTCTATGGTCGATGAGATGACCTTGACAGCAAATATAAGTTTTCATTGAGTCAAATGCTGACTGACGTTTTCATACTATTTGATAGTCCATTATTTATACACTAAATTGATGACTGATTTTTTCCCGTTATTTCCAGATTATGACAAGGAGCACGGGTGTGACCGATAAGGAATGTCCACTTCTCCATGGCACCTGATCTCACTTCTGATGATTCTGATGGTCCGTGTTTGCTCTGTTCCTACTTCGTGTTGTTTTATAACAATGATTCTTGCCCCTCTATGACACCTGATCCCACATCCGATGTTTCGGAGGTCCGTGTTTGCTATGCATGCTCCTATTTTGTAATGTTTTATGGACTTTGATATTGAATACTGTCGTAATTTCCATATCCTTGTCCAAAAGTATTTATAGATGTACATGTATATCACATTGAAATCTACATTGTTCTCAATCGTGTATATTCAAAAACGCAAACATTCTATTTCCCTGTGGCGAGTCTCAGTTTCTCACTGTGTGAACCAAAGTTGAGTAGATAAAATATCGCCAAATAATTGAACCTCAATCTTTGAATACGTCGTTGCTTAATTTTTCTATTTTGAAATAAATTAACATAAGCGAACATGTTATACTTCAAACTGTTGCATTTGATAGGGTTTAGGAGCCGTGTTGTTACAGAGAGTAGATTCAAGTAACCACTGACATACACGAGTAGGAAGTTGAAAGAATGTGAATCAAAGTGCTTACCACAGAGTAGAGAGAGAACAGTTAGCTATTGATTGAACTAGATAAATTCATTTCAAATGTATTTATATTGTCAAAACTTTGTTTAAGAGACTGATCATAGTTCTCTTGTGTATCTAGAATGAGTAAAATTGAGTTCGTGCAGCAGTCCTCTTAGAGACGGACCTTATATAACCCTCAAGATTTAAGTAAATTTTGCGATAGAATATTTATAGCAGACTTCACCACAGTTTACCTGACAATTTCCATGAATTTCTAAGGTCCCACTTTTTGGAGGTCCTCATCCTGTCTGGTAGATAACCCTGTCCAGGAGAATGCCACTTCAGAGTTCCAGAAATTAATGTACTCATCAAAAAGTTTTTTTGAAAATAATTTAAAACATATGACTTTGCCCTTCTTTATCAATAAATCGAATCCTTGAACATCATTTTTTCCCTCATACAATGAAAATTTTGCTTTGCAGTAAAACTGTGACTGTTGGACTTTGTTTTCAGTAATTTTCATTTATCTTTCATTTATGTTACCTCTACAATAGTCTAGCTAATTGTATTCAGTACACACTGCCTAAAACATTTTGTCACATTTGGATACAATGATATACTGGAAATTTTCGGGAATGTATTTCTTATGTGTCTCTAAATAACATTAAATCAGCTTATACTTTAAATTGGTGCTTTCCGGTAGCCTAAATTGTTTATTTTTTAACGACCCTCATATAGATGTTTTTTATTCAATTTCCCTTTTTAAAATCTACATATATAAATATATTATATCAGATAAATATTGAACAAGAAAACATTGATGTAACCATCAATTGTCACCAGGGAAATATATAAAGTAAACAATAGAAATGACTCTTGATCATCAAACCGCTTCGATATGTGTGAAAAGGCATGCGTCTAATTGATGGAGACAATAGTCGCGAATATTTGGAAAACTTATACTCGGATAAATGTCAAATGATACTATTTTAAACTTCAATTCCTCGATTAAATGTTGGCTGCATAAAACGTAAATTGAAGTTAGACACATGCATCACCTATATTTAAAATGTATTTAATTTTAAATTTTAGAATGTAAAACACGAACTGTGCAGAGTACGTTTTTATGCGAAAAGTAATATCAATGTTCTAAAAAAGGGACCTGTCTTTTTTTCGATAGTAAATGATTAAGAACTTTATCTATGAAATATGAAAATCATATATATTTCTACAGATTCACTTTATGGAAGTAAATATATCACGTATCTCGTAAAAAGAACTTTCTGATTAAAAATCTTTTCAATGTTTAGAAAACCTTTAATTTTGAATAACTACTCCCACCTCAATCCCCATATACCAACACTTAAATTTATATGTATAGAGCAGCCCGGTCCTCCGGGCTGCAAAAACTAATTTCATTTCGAATTAAAAATTTAGTGCGCATATGGTAATGAAAAGATCAAATTCAGACAGACAACGCGCTTGAAATAACAAGAAAAAAGGTTTAATTTGAAATTATTTATACAATAAAAAAAGAAAACAATAAAAAAAAATAGTGCTAACTATGAAATCCTAACTTGATAATTATAATAAAAATAATTCATTCTTTTCAAACCGTCACATTTAAACATAAAAACCCTTTCTATTTACAATAATATATATCAAAATTTCAAAAAAGTAACATAACAAATAAAACATAAGTATGCTCTGTACAAAAGGTCATAGATGTCTATGCAAAGATATCTGAATAACAGTGACAATACTAAAAAAATCAAAAGATGTCCTTTTAAAAAGATATAAACAATAACAAGGACAAAAAAAGGAAGCCAATAAGGATTGTGAAGTCTTCTGTTTTTCTGCAGTTAATAATGACATTGTGGAACATGTCGTTAAAAAAATGAAATTGTATCATAAACATAATGTATAATCATGTTAACGGTTTACAAATAAATCATTTGTTGATTCAAAGGTATATACATATGTTGTAAATCATTTATTGTACCCAGTCAGATAATTTTTTTTCTAAATAATGATCTTCTAGTGGCATCAAGGGCCATTTTAGGCAAAAAAAAATAGACAGTTTTTGAGCTTTTGAATTCTCACTATGCATTAAAATACTTGGTGTATTGCTTTAAATAAAACGAAAGTAATTAGTACGTGTAGGATGTTATAGAATATTTCCTGATTAAATTTGTTCTGAAGCAACAACCTGACTTCGTTGAGTTTCGTATTAGATGAGACACAATTAAATCCCAAAATGTATATTGTAATATCTCGTTTATTCAATTCAAACCCAGGGTTATTTTTGGGCATGATTAATTGTATGTAGATGTATTTCTACTTTAATCGAAATATTTTAGGTCGTCCTCTGGTAGATAGTTGTAGGTACCCTCTCATCAAAACTTGCATTTTTATTATTTTTTTTTTTTAATTTTTAACATTTATCTGTGCTTATTAAATACTAGCATTTGACAAAGAACAAAGTAAGTAGTGTTACTTTCAAATAGATAGCGCAAAAAAGTTTTCGATCAGTTCTATTTTTTTCATTGTCGTTTCCACTTCTGATTTGGGGGAAAGATTATTTCTGCATCAGTAATAAATAATAATTTAAATGGCAATACACTGGATGTTTTTAAATCGCTACTGACAACACATTTAATTGTCTGTCCTTTTCTTTAAGTAGAACTAGACACTAATGTTTAACGTTCTCCTGGGTTGAGTCCTTTAATTTTTAATATTTCTATGTCATAGATAAGAAATTTAATGGTTGCAATGGCTTCATATATTTATTCAATTTTGTACACCTATTATTTGCTTTTAGTGTTAGTCTCTTCTATGTTGTGGTTGTACCGAGTTTTCAGCAATGTCATGATCAATATCATAGCGAGTTCTAATCAAAAGTATCGTTTAACAAGGAGTGTACGGCAATTGTGACCGGTCAGCAGGGAATGATAACTCCTCTATGATACCTGATCTCACCTCTGAGTTTCGGAGGTCTGTGTTTGCTCTGCTCCTATTTTTGCATTAATTGGTTTATTGACTTTTGATCTTGAATTTTGTTCGTTATCTCCATATATTTTATACTTGCGTCTTTTGGAACTACTTCCATACCTACCTATAATTGATAACTTAATGTTTCCAAATCGAATTAAAAAGTTACGTATTGATCTTGAAAAACTTGAATAATTGCTATGATGCATAAGTATCCATTATGCTGTTGATATTCCCATAAAATCTAGTGAGAGGCATATATAAGCAAAGAAAAACGCGTCTTTTCAGCTTAAAGTATCAGTCACATTATCCAGCGATAGGGTGTACGATGGGAAACCGCTGATTTTTTTTTTTGATGAAATAGACGTGGTTGCCGGCCAGACACAATTAGTAATCGGACGGTGACTGAGGTCATTTTGTGAATCAGTAGGTTCATCGATAGAAAATAATCGTAGTTAAAATCAGCGATGTCTCCCCCGATGCCCCACGTCGCTCCTCATCGGCAAATCATCCTTGACACATCTTCGTCACATGAGCATCGTCGAGTGGCTGTTGAATCTAAGATCATCGGAGGGTTGAGTAGTGGTCAACAGACATTGGTCGATCATTGGTCAATGTTTGACCAAACATTGGCCCTTAGTCGACCGACATACAAACAATGTTCACCTATGTATGAGCGATGTAATATACATCGGCTGATTACCCTGGAACATCGTTTTACGATGAGGAGTGCAGGTCCGGCGGGCAACCACGCCATTTTTATCAAAAAACTCATGGTTGCCCCTCGCATACCCCATCGCTTGATGATATGACTGATACTTATAGGATAACAAGACCGATGTTGACCGATGTTGGGACATCGCTCACACCACGGATTACCAGCGATTACAACAGGTCTACGGACATCGGCCGGGAAGAGTTACCCAGCCTAAACTTGTCTCATCTGAATATAAATTATCTCTGAATCGAACGACAACGATTCCAAAACTTTTGGACAGGAGGGGAAAACATGAAATAAATTATTGGATTTATGCAATTATTTAACATGAGGCAAAGATCAGAAATTGAACTGCTTAATGAAAAGGGATAATGAATGCAAAAATTTGAGCGAAAATTATCTTTCCAGCATATATACTGAATGATAAAATGCACATATGATGGAGTTGTACTGATGACAAAAATGGCAATGATAATAATAAACATAAATGACATTGACTTAGATATGTAGGTTAAACGTGGTTGTCCTGTTGTTCCGGATTGATGTTGCCTCACCGTTTTTATTTTTGTAACATGAAAGTAAATTATAAGGAATAATGGCAAAAAGTAAATAGAACACCCGAATATAATTTCACCAAGCATCCTCTCTTCAAGCATAATGATACTCTTGATTTCAAGTACTACTACTGTACCGTAGGCTAAAGTTACAGCACCACTTAGTACCCAAATAAGGATGGAAATTTTTAAAACCTTTCCACATGTTATTCCAATACTTTGAATTGGGGAGGAAATTAATGCACAACGCAAATATGCAAACAAAACTACGTGAAAATGTGCTGCTTGTAGAAAAAAAATAGTGATGATGAAGTACAATAGAATATCCGTGTAATTAAAAATGTTAAAATGAATGTCCAAATGTAACACAAATCGAGAACAGGAGGCTAGAAGGTCAGCAACTCCAAGACAAGCTATGGCGGTGTATGTTGGCGTATGTAAGTTTCTTTTCACAAAAACAAAAATGATTGTGAAGCTGTTTCCCAACACTCCAGTTACGAGTATTACCGTAGCAACAATTAAAGTTACTAAGAGTTGTGTTGGAATATAATTGTTTCTAGAGGTGTCGTACGCATCATTATCCTCCAGCTCCTGGACACTGCTATTGTATTTCCTGCTAAAAGGAAATAGGCTTCCAAATGTTGTATTTCTTTCCATTTTCCTATAAAAAGAAAAAAAAAGATAAAATTAATATTATTTTTTGGACTTCATGATTTTTTATAAGTGCATTCATCATGTTCATATTGATAAACGATATTTAATAACCTTGGATTATTGCATCAAAAATATCAAATGCTCCGTGTTATCAAAAAATCGAATAATAATCGTCCAGATCTAAAACAAACCGGGAACACGATGCCAAAAGATCTGAGATCTCAAGACAAGCAATGACTTAATAAGTTGGTGTATGAAGATTTTTTTTCACACACATGGATGTAAATGTGGTACACTTAAATAAAGTTAAATATTTTGGAAGGAATTACTGTATATATTGTACTATTTCTTAAAGATACCTATTGACTTTGGTTTGGGTACATTGCATTCCTGGGGACAGGGAGTGCCTCATTTTTATATTATGAAAGAATTTTACATTCTATAAGTAATTAATTCTTTGAATTGTCATTATACTGTACGTTCAAAACGTTCTAAAATGCAGAACTGTACCATTTTATAATGTTTAGGAAGTAAAAGAATGACTGCGCTTAAGCTATTGGAGTTGGATCCTGATGTTTTAAGTAAAATAAAATTCCAAAATGCATTAAATTTATGTTTTATAGGCATTAAACAATATTATCTTAAGAGCAGATTACCGTATATTATATTACATGGAAGTATTAAATGATGTTGATTAAATGATTAAATCCAGTTTTCAACGACTTTGTGTACATCGAGCCGCAACTTGATTATTTTTCTTATTAGCAAAGAATGTGTATTTTAACTTAAAATTATCCAGATCCTAAGCAAAATGTTGGCCAAGTTGCAGCTCATATCTAATTTAAAAAAAAAATGTCCCCAAACTAAGGTCGAGATAGCTACTTAATTAACCGGTCACCGAGCATCAACGATTGATATCATAATCATCTTTTTCACTTGACCTGCTGTTCGATACACTAACGCTTTCATTGAAAATTTCATTATGTTTAAGTTTTTGTTGTGACATATCTATCGTACTTCAAACTTCAAACTATGGGATTTTTTGCGCAAATTTTAATAGGGTTTGGAGATAATATGTCTTTTTTGTTATTAGGGGTGTTTTAAAAGAATTCTGGTATTGACCGTGTCATTAGCAAGTACGTGTATTATGCTTATGTCGCCTCTGTATTATGGTCTGCAGAGCGTGACATCAACCCCATCCCTAAACATAAGAATCATTTAATAATTGTTCACTATAAAATCAACACGCTCTCTCTCTCTCTCTTTCTCTCTCTCTCTCCATTTTAATTCGCAGTGCGAAAAAAATTATATGTGCTAATGATAACATTCCACAACCATGCAGTTAAAATGTCTCCGCTTATTTGCAGATACCTTAGATTCGAAAGTGGTCCAGTTTAAATTTCCTGAATTAAAGACTTTTACATGTTCTTTTCAATTACATTTTCTGTTATTAATATGTAATAGAAATATGTATGACAAAAATTTCTAGAAATAAATATCAAAAGCATATGCTTGCACATTAATCATAGATTAATTTAGGGATATTAAGCTTAAAATGGGTAGCCGAAAAGGTTCCAAATGACGTACTTAAGTGTACTCATTCCTTGCAATTTAAAATTTGGGCAAAGTTAATTAAACTTGGCCAATATCGGTTTCAATAACATTATGTTCATTGGCTGTTAATGTGAAGAAATTGACCATTATTTTTACTTTTTGGTGGCATTCAAATCCTCCTATAAAACCATGCCGTTCCTGATTACTCTGTCTAAATAGTGTCGGTATCTGACTTTTCTCCTGTTTTCAATGACTACTACCTGATGTCCCCTTACATTCCCTGAAATCCCCATCTACTTCCTGACAAAGTATTGACGACCCTGTCTTGCACCTGATTCAATATTTGATTTTGAGAGGTTCGTATATTTTGCTTCAATTTTGCCGTGTTTCAACGTAATTTGAACTCAGTTACTTATCATTATCTTTATGCTCTAATGTCTTAGCATAAAAGTAATCAAATAAGAGTAAGAACAGTATCTAAAGAATTTTGTTATGGAAGCCGAATACAATTTTACAAATTATGTAGAATATTAATACTCTTGATTTATAAAACTGTGCGTTTAACTATAGTTACGGTACGTCTATATGCCCAAGTAACGATGTATAACATAAATGTGTCTACCAAAAATAAAGAAAAACTTTAAATTCTTAAAGAACATCCCTTTACAAACTGTATTGATTTATGACTAAATCGGAGAACCATTCTATTTGCAACAAATTCTCTTTACTTTAATTTCTGACCGCAACATACTCTTTGCAGATGCCGTTTATCTACTACGGTTTACTTTGACATTTATTGTTCCTAAATGTTCCTAATGAGTACTGTATATACTAAAATAAATTAACATACCTCCTGTGCTCTCTATTAAACCTTTAGAGAAGTCTTCTTCCTCGTTATTCATTTAAAAATATATTGAAGGCATTTTTTTTTTACATTTTATAAGGAGTTTCCTGTGAATAAACTTGCTTCCTGAAATTTACAATTATTACACTGTGTGTACTATAGTCTTACTATATCAGTCAAACAGAATACCCCTTTAGTTATCGTTAATGTATCAAATTCGAAAGTAGGTCATTTAGATAAAAAGAGTATTGATTTAATTGAACAGCATTTCCAATTTTCGAGAAAGTATGAACGGTTTTTTGTATTCTATTTACGTATAGGGTTACGTATTTTTGAGGAGGAATTAGCACCATATTGCATATTTTTTAACTTAAATGTTGTTTATATATCTAATATTGTTAAGAATTCTATTTCAATTAAAATTTGCTTAACTTTCTTTTAATCATTTAGACAATACATGGAAATAAATACACATTTATGGGTTCAGGTGATAGATATGGAGCATTTCTTTACACGGCTCGCGTCTACTTGGCTCACAATTTATACTGTTTGTTTTGAGTTGGAGGATGATAACTGTTCGTTATTTTCAAATGTTCAACGGCCAAAAATTGTGTGTTGTAAATCAAGAACAGAGACACCTTTATTTTCATGAAGTAGAATTTATTAAAGAAATTCAGTACTGTAGAACCATCCTTGTTTTGATGGGACCAATGATCTTGAATTTCGTGGGTTACCCTTACACACGAATTTACATCCCCACGAATGTATATTTTGTTAGCATATTGATCAATAGAACCATCATATTTATAAGTAACACGTGAAATTATCTCCTCATGAACAGGTAAAAATTTGCTTACCCACGAACATTGACCCCCACGAATTAACGAGGTCGAGTTGAATTATTTTTACCTTAGGAATTTTGATAATTTTTCGTTGATTAATTTTACTGATATATTTATTGGTTTAAGATTAAAAAATCGAATGTTATCCAACTCGATTGCTAATGGGGACATCTCAAAAGTTATAAAATTTTACTATTAGATCCTATGGGAATTTTATTAAAAGGGCTAAATAATCCCATTTCCCCCATATTTCTTTTGTAAATCTACACTAGAGATTTCTTTTTCAATCAAGTAGATGAAAGTTATTGTAAAAACTTACCAGATTGTGAAAACTAAAGAAATGTTTACCATCTAGATTGGTCTCGGTCTTAATTACCAATGTTTTTTCGATACCGAGTACATGTACCTCTGACATTGCCATATTGTGGCATAAATTCATATAAGTTCAGATAAATTGTCAATGCAAATGATTTTCTTTTGTGAGAAATATCAAAATTTAGATTGCTACAAAATAGTATGTCCGGAATCAATTTTAGCATAATATCCATGGACTTCTACAAACATATAAGCGATTTACGTGTCATTCTTCAGCTCCGTACATTGCTTACAAAATAGGAAAACAATGACGTCCTTATAGCCATTTTACCATTTGTTTCCTAATTATTACCGTAAAATCACATTTTCAGACCAGTTAGCGTTACAAATAATGTTAAGTTTATATTGAAATCACAATATTGGAAAAGGTATACTGTTGCACTTATGACTACATGAAATAAAAAGCAGCGCAAAGTCATGCAAACTTGAATTAGATTTGGCCTCGTTAAAATGCTTCCACAGTGTATGAAGATAAATATCTCTTCTCCCCAAATATTGTTACGTCATGTATTTAGACAAAATTTTATATATAAACAATATTTATTTTCATAGTCATATACATTGTCAACCCTTTGTTGATCTGATATATTCCTTTGAACTCGATAAAAAAATTAATTCTCAAATTCTTACATCTTTGTTTCATATTTGGTAAATCTGAGAGAGAAAAAAAGATAAGAATGATTACTTATATGTAACATTAACAATTAATCTTTTACGTACAAACATTTTATAAATGAAGACAAATACGTTGATGAAATAAGAATATCAAGCCTTACTAATATCATCGTCATTAGAACTACATTATCACTAAGCAGAATCTATCTCTAAGACGAGTTGACTTTTTCATTCACTAAGTCACTCAGTAAATATAAACCTTAAAAAAATATACCAAGCCAGGTGAATTTTAAGAGGAAGATCAAAATGACAAAAAATTAGCAATATCACATAGGCTGATTTCTATCATTTAGCTTTTCCTTATAAAATTTACCTGGCTTGGTATGTTTTTCTGAGGTTTATATTACACTTTTAGCGCCAAGATAACATATTCTGAAATTTATTTTCACCTGTAAACCTTTACTGAATTTGATTTGTATATATTTGTTTTTTCATTGAAATATTACTGATATTTTCCAAGTCTTTTTCATATTCCAGTTCTTAGGAGAAAAAATTCAAAGAACCATCCACATTTCTAAACTTATGACATGATATTAAATCTTTTTCAAGGAAAAAATTTGTTTGTATCATCTGTCCTTAAGTGGCAGTTTTATGCAACCTAATTGCCTATAGATTTTTCAGTACGTCCGATCTCGTCATGGAGCACAAAGCAGACTCAGCACAGTTAATGTTACAAAAAGGGTGCGGGGCCTAATTTGTACGGGAAAATTTAATCATGACATCATACAAAATATATGTCATACATCAATTCTTTAAAATACAACAAAGTGAGATGATTTGCTATGAAATCAAAGAACTACATCAAAATTTGAATTACGGCATGCTGTTTTGTCGTTAGTAAAATTCCACATAACAAGTTACAAACAAATCACTGATCACAATCAACTTGTCAATGTGACGTCATTTCGGAAAACGTATCGTAGTTTGTATGCAGAGAGAGGCAGATCAAGTAATATTTTCTAAACGAAAAGTGTATTCTTTAATTAAATAAAATATCATTTACAGATATTCTATAGGCCATTAAGTTGGATTTAACGTCTTCTTCTCGTTTTTACTGATACATTTTCTGTATATTACGATTTTATTTCACACTGCCGTATATTTGTATGCAAGCATATCGGGGGTAATGTAGGGGTCTAAATAAATTGATCTAATACAAGGGAATACACTCTATGGTCACAGAAAGCTTTTGTAATTCAACTCTAGAACTATTAAGGTATCTGTAAAGTGCTGCGATTCTGATAAAATCTCAAAGATAATTTAATTATATCAATATTTATTGCTGTTGACCAGCAAAAAATACAGCATTCTTTCATACAAATATAAGTTAAGCATTGAAATTGTAGAACTTAGAAAGGATCGCTTCACTTTTCAGAAACAACAGTGCGTGTTGAAAATATTTATAAACTAAACTTGGTTATGCCCTGGCACGAGTGAAATTTATAGGTAACACCGATACTGCAAGTAAATGTGCTAAAATCAGGCACGTATTAGGACCATGGAATCGTGGAATTGAACTCTATGGACGATGGAAGTTCAAAACCTGTTTAAAAGGCAAGGCTAGGGGCCTACTTGTAGATTCATTGTTGATCCATGATAAGCTACACCTACATAACTAGGTAGGCATACGTAGTTTGATATAAGACAGCATTATCGAAGATTTAAAAGGAATCTTAATAACAACAACTTAACTGTTAGGCTTAAGCTTTACTTTCCACGAAAAGGATTTAAAAGAGGGGGAGGGTTAACGTATAGATCTGTCTTAAAGTAGCCTATACAGGTTCCTTGATAAAGACACTTCTTTCATATATACTAGTCTTTTTCGTGCTTTTAAATATACTATTGCTTTTTATCATTCATTTTATAAGGGCAATAATTTCCACAAATAAAAGCTTCAATAAAATAAAATCGTGAACCGAGGTATCGTGTCAAAACCGAAAGTGCTATTAATAAAGCATCTACCCGTGGATAAATCATAAGTTTATCTGATGGGCTTTATCCCCAACACATATGAGATAAAAAAAATAATCGTCATCGATGTGTAGTTATTAACCATATTTACAAATATCCAATATATATAATGTGCTAAAAATAATCGCCATCCCGATTGTGAATACATTTTAAATTACAAAATATTGTCCATATTACCATTTCTCACCTTAACTGTACCGCGGAAGGATGGGTTCACAGGAGTTGCTTACTTGTTCATAGAAAGTCATCCCATTTCTGAAGATACATGTAGAGGGACTTTCCGCCGCGCCGAATATAATTTAGGCTAAGTAATACACATATTATATTGTTTACACGTACTTTATTTTACTTCACTTCAAACTTGTTGTATCTTTTCAGCAATAAATGTTGAATATCAAATTGGTTAATGTGGGTTTAGTGGTTCTTGAGAGAAAAAGAAAATGTTGTTAAGGCAATTGTTAAGGCACAACGAACGACTCACGAAGCACTACGACGGACAAAAAACAGAGAGCAATAGGTCGTCGCCTGATTGAAGTAAGCAGTCTAAGCATATAATTGAATGTAGACTTCTGTACTGCATCCTCATTGTCTACAAACATTATAAAAAAAACTTGACTTTAGTTTATCTTGGGGAATAATTGTACATGTGTATTAAGTTTTTATGATATTGATTGTTGTAAAAAATTTGTACTTTCAAATGTTACAGCAATCTTACAATCTTACAAAATGGCCTTCCACATATCTGCTTTCGCCCTTCCCGCCCACATGTTAGTTGTCAAGCACTGGAACTTCACTTGCACTTGTTCTCAACCAACGCTACCGACATGCCCATTATGCACCTTTGTGTGTTGGTATTTCAGTATTTCAGACCTCCTTTTAGATTTAAGGACAAAGCAGCCATTTATCTCAAATATCCATACACATTTCAGTGAATGTTGTGTTGGAAATGTTGTGTAATAGTATTATTACTGACTTCAATAAATGGTAAATGAATTTGAGAATCTTGTTGTGCGTTCCTTAAGGCTAATAAATAGTGGAAAAGCTATAATCACTGCTATGAATTGTATAAAAATTGAAACGTGGTTCTATTTGGAGTTAGCAAGCAACTCTAATGCTGAAAAAGTTAGTGATGGTCGAGACCACATAGGACTGCTCAGTTAAGAAGCAGTTTATTCTTGGAAAATTTATTACACTTGACTTTAAAAATGTTTCAAAATGCAGAAAATTTCCATTTTGATATTGGCAGAGAAATAAATCGAATTAAAAATTTTGCAGAGTTATTAAACATGACTAAAACTGGATTCCAAAACATAATATGTGATGTTCTTTGGCGAGTAGAAAATGACCTTAATTTTACATTTTGGTAAAATCTAATGTAGGAAATTTGATTTTATTTAAATTAAAGATGTTTCAAGTGCACTGATGAAACATATAGAGATAACGAATAGTATGCAAGATCAAGAGTTTTTTAAATAATACAAGTAATGATATTTAAGTTCCTTGAATTATCTCTTAAGAACGAGATAGCACTATTGTAACGACTTTCAACATGATTAACAAAACATCTCGTGGAGTTCCACTGTCAGTCTGTGACATTTTTCTGTCTCTCCCGAACATTCATCTCCAGAATACAGTAATTAGCTGTTTAAGGATATGCGATCCTCAGCCAGGAAAGATAACTCCAAAAATTAACATTTAATTTGAAATGCATCAAAAAGAAGCTTAAAAATGAATTTTTTTCATGCAACAATTTTCATTTTATTCATCTTTAAAAGATTCAAGGTCTTTGGAAGTCTTAGAAAAGGTCTCATAAAAGTTGACATTTGTACCCTATAAAAGGAGAAAAAATTAAAACAGTTTTAGAGAAATAAGATTTCTTGAATCCAGCCTTATATACCAATGCTTTTTAGCATGATATGAAATGAGAAGTGATTTATGGTGTCTTGGAATGATAGCAAAAGCTTTTTACACTATGTATTATAAAATACATGACGGAAATAGAATACACAAAATGCCAAATAAGTATAAAAATCATGACAATTTCTCTGAATGCCTGGATGCCTATCGTTTTTTAGCCTAAAATATATGTGTTGATCAATTTGCAATTAGAAAATGCATTGTTGATATTCCAATTCGCTTTTTCTGCAAAAATATTGGAGATTTGACAATTTTCCCTATATAATATAATTAACTTTGATCTTTAACTTTAAAGAAATACTGTGGATATATTTACATAACTTTGTGGATTCAGATACTTTTATGAGTATTTTTGATTACTTAGCTGCTAATCATATAAACCTGAGGATCGCACTACCTAAACGTGAATAATTTTTCCCAATTTCAAACAAAGATAATTGTGTACCAATCTCTAATAGTAGGTTAAAGATGCATTAGTATTTTGAGTAACTTTGAGCTAGTGTGATAGTGTATTAAGAGCATTTTTCTTGTTTTTAGACCAGAATAGATCTAAAATGGCTCGAACATCCGCCCTAAGCACGTGTGCAAACACAAACAACTTTGAAGTGTCTGGAGGTTTTATAAATAGCTCAAATTTAATCCATCCATGAAGTACACTGTTTCCATGGAAGGTTTACATACACACCTCATTTATTTTCTAGACCCTGGTTTGACTTTACACGAATAAAAATAGACAAACCATTTTCGATCTCTGCAGACTAAGATTGAAACTTTGTCGTCTTTTACATGTTTTAAGTGCAAAAGATCATATTGTAACGTGCTGACGCTACACTCTGAACTGCAGGAGTCTGTCAGGATGGTGTAGTTCAACTATTGAAGTTTATTTTATTTTTTTGTATTGTTTAAATTTTGATGACACCAGGTCTAGTAGTTTTTTAAGTACCAAAGAAAAAGAATGAAAAGTCTGCTAAATTATCCACAATTTATTGAGTTCAATATACATGTAGTCTGTTTTAACGACATAATAGATTAACGACCTCAAAAATAAGAAAAAATTGATTATTTTTTCCAATTTCTCTTTCTCAAAAAAAAAATCAGAACTAAAACAAGTTCACTTACATTTTACTTTGAATTCTAAAGTCTGATGCAGAGAAAACTCAGAATATGCTACCTTAATCAATGATACAGTACTTGTATTAATTAATAGATTAATTGATAAGATTCCTAACTGATAAAAATAGGTGAATTAAACTTTTAAAACTATTTCTTAGCAATTTTAAGAGGTTTTAACCCAATTGAAATAGTAGATTCCATTCTAAAAATGTATTTTATTCAAATTTGCATCCTTAAACCAAGAAGTTCCGAACAAATTGAACGTTATCGGATTCTTTTTATTTATACCTCTTTAAAATTCCAATGCACTATAGAAATTCGACTAGTAAGAACAGGTTATGTTAACAGTAAACGAAAAAAAAGTCTCATGAAAAATGATTTCTTTTATTAAGACTTAAAAACAAGTAAACTTAAACATTTTTTAAACAAATACAGTACTTTTTTCATTCAGCATCTCCTGTATAAACAATAGATAATGCATTATGTAGTTTGAGAATGAATCAGTGTGTCAACTTAAATATTCCATGATTACCAGCAAGAGTACGTGTAACATCAGTTCTCCTTTTCTCAATATAAATACTACTTTAGAGAAGTTATTGCAAAACTAAAATAAATAAAGTTAAACAAATTTAACTGTAAAAAAATAAAAGTACCTCGGCATAATGCAGTGCTGCAAAATACAAACTTCCTGCAATTTACATCTTTTTAAAGAAGAAAAGTTAAAGTAATTTTAATAAATAGTATTCAGAGACAGTCTCTAATCATAATCATCAATCTTACAATACACCAGAACTCTAAAATATCTATGGTATGGTACCTCGTAAAAGGCTGTATGTAATGCAAATGCTGTATATGTAGAATTTAAAATAATATTATTAGAAAAAAAAATTGTAAAGTGAAAGTTTAGGCAAAGATTTTTTTAAAAGTGATAATGCAAAATGAACTAGTGTCTGCACTGAAAAATTATCCACGTCTGTTCTTTTTTTTTTCTCAGACAGGATTCATGGTTTCCTTAATTTCATCTTGTCTATTGAAATACATGTACATATAGTATTTGTTCAAGTAAAGAAACAGAATGTTTCTTACTTCTAACGCCATCTTTTAAAGTCTTTTTTCCGTACTTGAAAAGAGCGACCAGTACTTGAAAAAAAAAAACTCAGAAATATTCAATTATACGACTTATCGATTAATCTATCGAAAAGTCTTGAAGTGAACCGATTACCAATTCTGTAATCGATGGACACCCCTAGTTATAAATAAAAAATATATTCTTTTCATCATCAATAGTACTACTAGACTTCTGTGAAACAAATTTATTCAACAACCTCTCTATCTACTAAACTTTGTAGCACATATTTAACCGTTTGTCTTATTTTTTGAATCTTTATATCATACATGATAAGTGTAAGCATAGTAATACGTTTAAACAATCAAAATAAAAACTAATTGATATACTGTACATCAAATACATGTATATATAACAGTTTCTGGTAAAAAAAAAAACGCCATTGTCCCGATCTTTTTATTACTGTCATTCTAAACAGTTAATACATTGTACCAGCTTTTAATTACTAAATCGTTTCAATTTTGGAATTAGCTTTATAGATGAAATAATGTTATCCCCTCTAGTAATTTTTTTTCCATCAGGACTGACTGAGGACCTCATTTTCTATTGTCAACTTTTTTATCTAATGCATCAAGTTGCATTTGCATTTTCATTACAACACTATATAAGTTTTCTAAAGTTGTTTGAATGCTTAGATCAGTTCCTCTTGCAGAATTTGTATTATGTGAAGAAGCAAATGGTCTGCATGGTCTTAAATTTGGCGGGAGACCAAATGATTGCAATATTCTATCAATTGGTGTCACCAAACAGGTACCTCGCGCAGATAGTCCTATCGCCATACCAATGCAGCTGAGTGTCTTATCTGGATTAATACAAAACACGAAGGATCCAGAATCACCCATGCCGAAAAATTCTCCCTGTGGCAAGTTTTGTATTTCTATTTGGTTACACATAATAGCTCCAAGATCTGTATCATGAAAACATACACGTTCGTTGATGAATCGAGCATGCGTACCATTTAAGTAAAGTTCACCAATTGTAAAGCCAGTAGTGGCTCCAAATTTTATGACGCTATCCGATATTCCCGGAATTTTTTGACCAAATTTAGGGAGGGGAACTGGAATGATTTCACCAGCAAAAAAAGGAGGATGATCTGGATCGAATCCTGTAATAAATATCTGATTGTTAATAGTTTTAAGATTAATTTTACAAGTATAATTAAGGCTATAAAATCTGTTCTTAACCAGATTTTGTATTTGTAGAGTTGTTATATTTTCTGAAAGAAATTGTTAATGATTTATAAAATTTATATCGAAATATATATAAAAATATTACTTACCTACAGAATGTAATTGGTCTACTGACACAGGCCGAATTCCAAATGAATTTATTGTTGGATTGAGTTCAACGATAGCAGCGTCGATATTGTTTTCTAAATCGATTGAAGAAGGTATGAAAGGTTCAGTTCTTTTCTTGCAAACAGGAAATCTTGCATCAACAACTTTCCCACATGTTTGAAATTTATGTGAGCTTTTGTCAAAAGCCTCCACAACAACGTTATCAAATCTTCTATAAAGCAGTTCTTCTGGCGAAAACAAAACATGGGCACAAGTTATCAGACCGATTTTACTGTTAGGCAGATTCACAAAACCACCAATGCTTCCACTTTGTCCCCCTTTTCTACGGATATGTCCCCCAATTTCTAGTGAGCTGTCTACTCCAAAGTAGCAATATCCTTCCAACACATCAGTATCGTAACCTCCTATAGTTCGCGGGAATTCTTTTTCCCCATAAGTTATGTATCCTTTATGATCACGAAACAAATTAATACACACTCTCTGCAACAATTTATGTTTTCCTGTTGAGTGTCCAATAGATTTATATGGTGATGCTGTTATCATGTTGAGATTTGAATACTGTCTGAGTAGGTTTCTTGCCTCGTGTTCTGAAATAGTTGGTAATTTTTCTTTACAAGGAAGAGCTGCAGAAAAATTTGATATTGATTCATCAGATAGTTGTTCATGTTTGTGAAGTAGAAGATCGATTCCCAAAACTAATTTTGGAATTTCAATGTTTGTTTCTATGGTACCTTGATATGCAAGGATAACAACAAGTTCCCTCTCTCTGTATTCGTGGCAAAGAGATAACCTAATTTTAAGCTTTCGTAGGCAATGTATTTTTTGTAATAATCTTTGCTTTATAATACACAATAGTACTTCAACCGCAATGCTGCAGTCGCCTTCGTTGTTCTTCAGAAAATGTTTGAATACAGTTGGACATTCGTTTTCCCTGACCATACCAAAAAATTTAAATCGAGTCGGTTCGTTATATAATATATACTTGTGTACAAGTTCAGCAAAAAGGATGAAGTTTTTGTTTTCAATAGCATGCTTTATCAGACATTTTATTGTTTCTTTAATAGTGAATTTACTGCTGGATAAAATTTTCTTCGCAGAAATGGTTGTAAACACACACAGAACGCTATAGATGCATCGACATCTAAAAGATCGAGAGAATGTCATTATATCATTACAATTTTTAATCCAGTCGAACACAGCCATTGAACCATATCCGGTGAAAGGTTCAGGTGATATGTAGTAATGTTGATTGACGGATCTAGAACAAAGACCAGCACAATCAAGGTACTCTAGACCGTTAAGCATTTTTTCGATTTCACTTTTGTTAAAGTTGCTTTTTTTCTGAAAACTTGAAGATTTACTTTCAAATACCCTATTTGACAAGGGAGCCGAAAATGAATGTCTTCTGGTCATTGGTTCCTCTTCAAAAAATGACGTTTGTGACTCTGATCCTGAAAATTTTTTTTCAATATAATACAGTTGACAGATTTATATGAACTATCAAATCACACAAAGAAGAGGTTAACAGCTGTGTGTAAAGCTGTTTTTCTTTGAGAAAAATAAAATTGAATCTGAATATTAAAATAGAGTTATCTACAATTTTTTTTTCTTCATTATTTTCAACATTTCTTTTTTTGTGGTTTGAATTTATACTAAAAAAAAACTGATGATGTAATTGGAATAAATAATGGAAGTATGTATGGGCAGCGGAAAGGGCAAAAAATACCATAATGAGAAAACAAACGATTATTTTAATTCAAATGACCATAAAAACTTAACAAATGATATACAATTCTTTTTAAATTAATTCAATAATATTTATTAAGGAATCAGCAGCATCACCTTCCAACAGCGTTAAATGTAGTACTCCGTTATAAATATGAAAACTAAGAGACGTAGAAAGTAAAGGTGCAATATTCGTTCATAAAACCAATGTATAAAATTATTAAAATACCAGCATATTGTAAGGAATATAAGGATTGCAATACAATGCTCTAAGAAAAATCTATTGTGTCATTTAACACATTAAAAATTTGAGTAATATGCGCATCTCCTAACTAATTTAATAATATGTATAACAGATGTGCAAATAGGCTCCTGATGATGGCGGATTTGCAGCTAATTGATATACTATCAAAATCTTTAACCTCGTATATATCACACAGCCGAAACACTAGATTAGTGTCGAGTCAAGTGATTTGAGGTACGTGGCTGATGAGAGTCACTTTCTTTTAAACTGTTTTTTTTTAACTTAGAAATGTGCCTGAGAAGTGTGAAGAGTTTCTCTGCGCCGACAAAAAGGAAATCGCCAAGAAAAAAACACAAACAAAAAGCGGGACCGTCGGGAGCCGGGAGGACTAGATTTACCGCTTGCACGTTTGTTAAATTTATTTCGCTTGTCGTGTTTTTATGTACGTTTGTACTGCAAAGATGATTGTTGGTTTTGCATTCATACATGTTTGTTACGTACGTGGTCGTTGGTTTTGCTTTAATGTATATTTGTTGTGCGAAAACGTCTGTTGATTATGCATTGTATATCATTTGATAAGTTTTTATGGTAATTGAAATTAAAATAATTGTTTATTTTCACATTATGGTAATTTTTGCCCTTTCCGCTGCCCATAAGTATGGTAGCCTCGACGGCTTTAAAGGCTAAACAGTATTTTTAAAAGAAATTAGTCTGCCAGTTTTGATTGTTCACTGACTATATCTGACTGACCCTATATAAAGTCGCTCACTTAAACACTGTTCAGTGTAATCAGTCGTCACCTATGCTACACAGCACCTGGTTCGTTTTATTGTAAGTACTTACCAGATAGAATGGTGCCCTATCGGCATACCAAACGAGTAAAACATCATAGAATTTACCTGCATTTGAACTAATCAACAAAAAAACTGCTTTCGTTTTGTATCTGATTAAGTTAGTGAATTACTCAAAGCACTCTTAAACACATTTTCATGCATTACGTTCGCAAAACTAAATGCGCGTAAAGAACGCCCAACGGACGATATTTTGAACTTACTAAATCTTGCGTAAAATATTAATGAATGGATTAGATGAATTTATCAGATTTTCAATTAGATTTTTTGGATAAGCTTGTTATAAACATATAAACACTTCTGTAATCGATGAAAAAAATGGAATTTAACTCCACGTAAAAAAAAACTTGATCATATTTTTGTACGTCATTTTAGATGCTGGACATTTCGGTTGAACTTGTAATCAATTTTTTAGCTACAAAGCATGTAGTTTGAGATCAATAAATTTTATTTTTATTTACACGTTCGTGTAAAAGAGTGAATTTAATGTTTTCAGCACGTGCGAAGCGGATTATAAACAAGAGGCCCATGGGCCACATTGCTCACCTGAGCACTGTGGCTAGGTAAAAGTATAAATTGGTTTATTATTGAAAAGGTAAAATCCAAAAGTAGTCCCATGAACAATCATGGATTTTCTATCTTTGAGAAGAAGATTTTTAAAGAATTTTTCCTATATATTTCTATGTAAAACTTTGGTCAGCCATTTTGGCCCCACCCTACCCCCGGGGGTCATGATTTGAACAAACTTGAATCTACACTACCTGAGGATGGTTCCCCATAAGTTTCATCTTTCCTGGCACAGTGGTTCTTGAGAAGAAGATTTTTAAAGCATGCCATCAAATTTTCATTAATTGCCAATTATCTCCCCTTGAATGAGGGTGTTGCCCTTCATTTGAACAAACTTGAATCCCCTTTACCCAAGGATGCTTTGTGGCAAGTTTGGTTGAAATTGGCCTAGCGGTTCTTGAGAAGAAGTCGAAAATGTGAAAAGTTTACAGACAGACGGACAGACAGACGGACAGACAGACAGACAGACAGCTAGACAGACAGACGGACAGACAGACGGACAGACGAACGCCGGACAAAATGTGATCAGAAAAGCTCACATGAGCCTTCGGCTCAGGTGAGCTAAAAGCATTAACTGACCCAAACCAGATTATACTCGAAATTTTGGTCAAGAATTAGAGTCATTCCTTATGATTTACTTGCAAAATAATTAAACAACTTTGGATGTAAAATTGTGTAGTTTTTTAAGAGTTCAAATTTACCGCGCAATTATACAACCTTAGTAACGGAAGTGATGTGAAACGAGGGGAGGTAATAGCTGATACATAGATCTAACAGCCATGTTGTGTGTTTACATGAGGTAAGATCGAGTAAGTGTTTCAAATTAAAGATACAGTTATTAAATATTGAATTTTCCATGGATTTCGAGGACTGGAAATGAGGGGATTGTATGGATAAGATGATTAAGCTGGTCGTCAAGGGGGTGTGACCCCATACCAAACCAGATTACTAGTATACAAAATGTTCTGCGTTCCTTTTGGGAAATCACCCAATGAGAAGCGAGAATATAAACAAAATCAAATTATTTTTTTTAATAAAAGTGTTATTTTTTTTAACGGTTTTCTTCTGTTAAAACAATTGCCCTCGGGTTTTTTTTCAAACCATTTTAATGCAAAATCGCCATAGAGGTAACAAATGATATGGATTGTTCTTGTTCTGTGAGGAAAATGAAAACTCTAGATTCGCTTTTGAACATTCCACACAAGAAAAATGCACGATCACTGCGTAAAAATGTATTCATTTGCGTTACCCGTTTAACTGCGCTGTAAAAATTTATTTTCCCCATCAAAGCTAGCTACTTAAACTTTATTTTCGGAATCGGGAAATTCTTTTTATAACCTATCTATCAGTACAAACATCACCAATATTGCTAGTATGTTTTTAATCGCCGATGGGTTTCATAGGCCAGTTATACTTTAATTGCATATGACACCAACATCGCGCGTAACGTCATCCGTGACCTTTCTGTAGTCTTTCAGTGCCCTTCCCGTTGCGTTTCAGTGATCTTTTTGTCAGCAAACTTTTAGTAACCATTTAGTCTTAATTTAACTTTTATTTCATTGGATTTTCATTAGTTAATAATCAGAAGTTATTTTTCATCAATTTTTTTAAAATAAAATTATTCACTTCTTAAATGCATGTGTTTTGTTTTCTTATCATGATGAAATTCATGCACATAGAACTTATGATCAGACGTTTGTCTTTGATTTGTTTGCTTAAAAAGGTCGAGGAAACTATTTTCTGTGACGTCGGAATAAATTTACATGTTAAGTGAGGAACCAACGTGACTGACTAATCGACGAATTAGCTCAATGAGTTGCATTATGGGTTACTACAAAATACTACATGTGTGTTTTGAAAAGCCATTTTTTTAAAATCGCTCTCGGAAAGACGTGATGCATATTTTCAAACATTTTACACGCTTTATGTAATATGTACATTATTATCTACTAATCCCATGCTCACATTTACATAGAAATGATTAACATTGATAAAAATTAGGGTATTCCCCAATCCATTGTACAAGTGCGTTTGTTTACAGCTTTCCCCATGCTCAACATTCAGTGAGAAGTCAATTTCATGTGGCTGTTCATCGGTAAAACAAAAACCCAACTCTGAGGTGTGCTCACGTATTGACAATGTTTACAACGTATACAACTTCGAAACGTACATTATGCTACTCAATACATGTTTGATGAGCAATGCACATGAGAATTAATATAGAGGTAAATTAAAAAAAAACAACGAACAAACGTGCAACATTTGTAAATGCACGAACTTTAAATTTCAATAGTAACAAATAACTGGGCAACAAATAATTCAGCCAGTTATATAGCAAATTTACGATTATCAAGTACTGGGGTTCTTTATTTTTTACTTGAAGACACTTTGTGAGCGGTATATCAAAGTACTATTTAACAAGGAAAACTTACTTCGTTTGTTAATGTGAGCATGAGAATTCTTGATTAGTACCTATTCTTCATATTTTTCTCAAACACGTTTCAAAAAATTTTAAATTGACTTTCCAGCAGTCATTTGAAATCGCATCCTAAATTTCCCTTTACCCACGTGTTTGTAATAAAAATAAACATGTAGCAGACCACCATGTTTTTCGGCTCATTCACTAGATTGGACTATTTTTTGCTCTGAGCATCTTTGTGCGCAATGACAACAATATCCATATAAGGTAGTTTCCTCGACCTGTTAAATGATAAATTGTGATTACAGACTAAAAATATTCTTATTTATTATATTTCTATTATTTATAATGATTATATTTCAACTGTGATTTCTAAATGAATTTCTAATTTGTTGCTGAAAACGAGACTGAAATAAGATAACTAACCTTTTCTGGAAGAAGCTTAATATAAATTTTTTTTAAATTATTTTTAATGGACAAAACTGCGGGATATTTTAGGCATTTGAAGATACCTTTTTAAAATTTACTTTAATAGAATTAATCATTTATTTATGCTTCTTGTGGAAGAAACTTTAATATAATGAATTGTGTTTCTTAATTTTATAAATCTGCATTATATTTTACCTTTTATTGTTGCAAAATTATTCCACTAATTTTCTAAAATTGCTAAAAAACTTAAGACCAATTAGTTTATTGAATAAAGATTACAAACTAATAGCAAGAGTAAAGTCTAATAGACTCAAACTTGTGTTACCAAATATTATTTCTGAGATTCAGACATATTGTTTGATTGGTAAATATATATTGGACTCCTTGGCTATACAAGAGATGTATAATAGAAATGTCTGAAATAGAATGTTGTATATTGAGAATTGATCCAAAAAGCTTTTGATAGAGTTAGTCATGAATATTTATTAGATGTGTTAAAAGGATGGTTTTGGATATAGTTTTAGGAAATGGGTAAGAATATTTTATACCGTCAAGTATTCAAAGTAGTATTAAAAACATTGAATGGTCATCTAACAAAATGCTTTCCAGAGAAAAGCTCAGTAAGATAAGGTTGTCCAATATCTGCCTTATTGTAAATATAACGTAAAGAACCTCTAAGTTGTGCAATCAAATATTATAGCATTATAAAACTATTATTCCTATGTCTCATATAACTGCGTTGATTTTCAACATGCTTTTTGTAATAAAAAGGAATTATTTTTTGAAATATTTCATTTTTTTATTCGTATGGAAGAGTATCTGGTGCAAAGATTAATATACATAATTTGTAATTATGTGTATAGGGTCTAGAAAACATTTAGAAGATAAAAAATATTTGAAATTAGAGAAGCAAATATTATGAAGATTTTAGATACATGTATTTATTTTGGTGGAAACAAATCAAAATGTGAATTTTTTAACTGCAGAAACAAAGTTCAAAACATTAAGTAAAAAAATAAGCCGATTATAAAAAAAAAATATACAACTGAAAGGCAACTGAAATGTATTTGCCATTCAGTCAACTGAATAGTAACTGAAAGATGACAGAACAGGGTTTTTCAGTGGCCTCTCAATGATCATTCAGTGGGCATTCAATTTCCATTCTCTCGAGTTAATTTCGTCCTGCCCCAGGATCATGAAACAGAAGAACTTAAGTCAAAATTTTAATCATCTATAAAAAGTTTTAAACTTGTTAGACGAAACTCTAAATTTGCATATGACAGGAGATTGATGATAAAAATTGGAAAGCATTTCATTTTGGACTGCTTAACTTCCAAATTATTTTAGCAGCAAATGCATTTTTTGACTTAACTTTAAGATGCATCATGATCCTGTGTTTGAAAGTTTGTTAAGATTAAGCTCAGACTTTTTTTTTGAAATCCACGTCCGTTTCTAAATCAGAGTGTTTTTGCAGTATCACAAATTCAACGTAGTCTTTTTTCGTGTTATCAAAACCCTATGAAATGTGTAACATTTCTAACAAGTTGTTTTATGAAATTCAAAATAATGGTCAAATCATTAGAATTTGATATAAACCCCCTCCATTCTCTTAACATTATTTTGTTCTGAGCATATTTTATTGAACAGTTGAAAATAATTCAAAGTTCTTGCAACTAGGAAAAACCGTTTCCTGTTCATTTACATTAATAATTATGATTGATGAACAAAAAAATTACAATTGCCATGAAAATATGATGTGTAAAAATTACTTATAGAAAAAAAATATCGAGGGTACTTTATAAACTCCAGCGAAAATAAACAAAAGACTAGATGTTACATGTCAGTTTGAGACAAAAAAGTCTAGAATCATTAAAACTATATATGCAATTCAGGTAGGATTCTTCTAAATAAATATTTCTTGTATTTAAAAATTAATGAAATTCTCACAGAATCAAGAAGACAAAATGCGTAAGTGGTGGTATCAGTGAGATTAAATTTGACCGTTTTATATTAAAGGCAAGGTCAGGTCAAGATCATTATCTTTTTCCTTGACATTATGAATAAAAATGTACCGTTGCCAATCATGTGATGCCTACTTCTATTTCAAGAAGATTTAAGATTGGTTTTTTGGCATAAAAAAATATTTCTATATTGGGTATATAGCATGATATTACCAAATTTACATTAATAATTCGACTAAACTAGATATTGGCTAATCCGAATTTTCTCTGTTTTTCCTAATTGTTCAGGATATATTAGTTAATTTCATATGCTTCCTATATTTAACTTTTTCTTATTTTCACATATTGCATATGATAAAGTAGTCTTATAAATGCACAAAATGATACAAAAACAAAAAGTTTTGATCGTTTACTAGAAGAGAAAAAATACTTTTTATGGATTTTAGGCTCAAATCTGTACTTTGATTGGAAGCGTTTAAAAACTATTATAGTTCTAGTTTGTTTGAAAAATCATATGTAACTGATTTATTTTGAAAGTTTAGTCCCCTATGATTAATTTAAGTTACATTTGAAAATTTCTTCGTGTCTTTGATAGTGTAAAATTATAACTTTATTCATTGTTCTATTATAATTTTGAGAGGCAGAAAAGAAGATATTTTCATACGCCACCATTCCGCCAAAAATATAGTCCCTGCTGGTTTTCAAACGCAGTTTACCATTTCTATTAAAAGTTGAACAATTGTGATGAGGAAAGAAAAATATGGTCTTTTAAATCCTTTATACCTAAATATATAAGACATATAAGCAAATTTACTTGATTGTTTCATCTAGTCAGATACCAGAGAAGAACCCTACATTAAAGATAAAAAATAAACAAAATGTAATACAAAATTTAATCGCTAGAGGAAATTCTTCAAATTGCAGAGTGTTTGTAGTTTTTTTGTCTCAAAGCCGTAAAATTTGATTCCATACCTTGTTTTTCTTGTTGTTCTTGTTGTTCTTGTTCTTGACCGAGTAGCATCGTCTCGAACTCACAAACTAAAATTGTCGTATTTATTTTTAGACAATGCAAACTAAGAATTTTTAATATATATGAGAAAATGTACATTTATTTTGGATATCATGCACGTTTGGGCAGGAATAGCGTTGTTTATCAAGGAAATTTATATGATACATGTATAACTAACAAATAATCCTTTATATTTCTTAATTATAGATAAATATTTTCCCTGAATTTTCTCAATGTTATAAAAAAAAATTCGTTTAGTAAGTGTCATCTCAAAGGATAAAAAAGTAAAAATTTGACATTATCGGAGAATGATTCATGTAAATTTTTATTTTACTAATTTATTCAAATGCTCTCATCATATAAAACATTTCTTGCTTTGCTACCGCCCTTTTACAGGTACTTGTGATACATGTACAATGTATGTGTATCAAACGATAGCCTTTTGTCATAAGCATTGCCTAGTAGCTTAACGTAATGGTCAATATACATAAGACGAAATTTCCTTGTAAATAAAATACTTTTTGTGTATCATTTCCAAGGAGATCGCCTGTAATTTGAGGTGATTTGACTGCATTTTCTTAAAAGAAGAACATTAATTAAGAGATCTGATCTGAGTCCTGTCTATCTCGCAGAGATCTAAATAACCTTTTAAAAAACCCAGACTTCGATATAGTATTACATGTAAAATCTGCATAATTATAGATAAGACACATCTGTAAAAATTTTCAAAAAGTTTTTAATACATATGCTTAATGGCAGTAATACAAATAAAAATTCTTGCAAACTACCTTTTTATGTAATTTATCATGTACAACGTGAATTACCAATTTTAAAATACCGTTTTCTTTGTGAGGGAATAAAGGTTCCACTTGAACTTCCAAACCTGTTTATTACAGTGTATTACTCTTTTTAAGATAACTGTTCTGATATATGTGTTTTGGATTTACCTTAACTGCATTGAAGGTTTCCTAATATATTATGTGAAATTTGTATCGTTGTATGAACCAAATATGACTGACTGAATATCAAAACTAATGATTCCTCCATGGATTTAAATTTAATTGCAAAGTCAAATTCATATGTCAGTCTTTCGAACAAGGAGTTTAAAAGGCATGGAGATTTATGTGAGATATATTTATTCTAGGGTTGACAATCGAATATAGAATTGCTAATCGGTTAACCGCAAGACACACAGTTGTCTTACTAGAAAAACACAGCAAATGTAAATATATAATGATAAAAGCCATCATTTCAAAAAAAAAATAAATAAATAAAGTATTTAAATTAAAAAAAAGAAAAGAAAATGAAAAGTATACGTATCCCAATTATTACCCCCTCCCTTTAGAGACTTTGTAAAAATACCTAATCTAGTATTCCTAACCTTGTAAGAATTCCCTGTCCGGATCCCAAATTGGAATACCATCTCCGGAATAACTGCCACTGCCACTGTCGAGACTAAGACTTGATGAACTTCTCTGAAATGTCAGGATGGGTAGATCAACTGATTAGAATTTTATCTCTTCGTGTGATCGTAAAGCGTTCAATTGTTTATATTTTATTAAACGTCAATTCTATTTAATTCTCACACAACTAAGTATTTTTTTCAAATCAAAAAGCAAAGCTACGTCTGAAACAAAAGGCTCCGGACACAACTGTATAATTTAAATAAGAAAAAAAAGGTTATTTACTCACCTCTAATTGATGACCTCGAATACTCAACTGTTTCAAGTTGTAAAGATCTATGATATATGTCTAAAGGGTTAATACATTTTTCATATCGAGAAAACAACCAGCATTGCACTTTAAAATGTGAAAAAGAAACAATTGTGATTTTTACATGTAGAGCTTTTCTGGCTACTTAATCTTTCGACTAAATGCTTAATTTACTCGGGATTTACATACATGTATTGTTCAAGATTCTTTCGGATCATTTACAGAACTATAACGAATTAATTTTTTATTATTGTTGTAATTTTACGGAGAACCTGATTATTATGACATTTTTCCAAAGTCATGTCATGTAAAATACTAATATAATGACATACTGCAATCACTTTCGAACGTAATCATTATCAATGAACTTGGCAATGCGGGCGACAAATATCTAAGAGAGAAAATTATTTTAATTTTTTCTACATGAAGTAATCTTGAAGCGGGAAATATCCATGTAAAGACAGACATTGTAGTTCCGGCTGCTAATTGCAAGCAAACTCCAGATTCTTTTGATGCAGTTATCAAAAGAATTTTTTATCCAATCAGAATCAATTATTTTATAGAAATTAAATAATTATGAAATCCAGAAAGCGTTTGTGTTGAATGAAATTTGGTAACTGCATTTTTGTTTCCTTAAATAATTATTTTCATTTTTGTGACATCGACTTTTTTACTACTTTGAACTATATATATATATTAGTTGATTGATTGTATATTGTTTAACGTCCCATTCAAGAAATATTCACTCATACCGTATGCCGGTGAAGGGCTTCAAATTTAGATCTATACTCGGCATTCAAAGCCATTGAGCAGTTAGGGTTTTTTATCGTGCCAACGCCTACCGTGACACGGGGCCGACATTTTATGGTCATGTCCCAAAGACCCTTGATTTTCACTTCTAGTGCCGAGCGCTTGGCGAAGGAACAGTCACCGTCTACGTTTACGTCTTAGGTTTGACGCGGCACCGCGAATGAGAATCGAACCCGGGTCTCCCGATCATGAAGCGAACGCTCTACCACTTGGCTACCATGATCGGTATATATAAGTTTAAGAATTACCACGTTATTTACTCAAGACAAAATCATTTTATAATACTTTCAAAAGTTTCTCTTTTCTTTCTTTTCTTCTTTCATATTTTTCAATAGATTTATTTAATATAAATCTAATTATCTGGGATATATTTAAAATCTATAATTTACGATCACTGCGTATTATATTTTAAGATCTTTGTGAATTCACTGTGAAAGAGTGGACAAGAGTATAAGGCATATTGCAATCCTTACTTAACATCTTTACGTGTACCTAATTCTTCAATTGGACTTGGTGATAGAGGTTCTGTAGACCAAGAGTGCTGTGGAGTTCCGCTTACTACTTCCTGAGCCCTTTGTTCGTGCTTTTCGGTTGTATTGACATCCTCTGATCCAATTAAAGCTGAGTCGTCCTCTTTTTCCTTTTTTCCTGTTGGAGGTGGTGTATCCATGTTTTCTTCTGAAAGAATTTTCTTAAGAGTCTAGCAATAAATCAAAGTTTATCTTTATCAAATAGTGTTTATGCAGTCGACCTTAGTTATCAACACATAAGACATTAAAAAAAACATAAGCCATTATGTAAGACCATCAAAGTATTTTCGCATATCTCAAAAACAAAATGAACAAAGAAAGATGAAGAGTTTACACTACTTATATTGGAAATATGGAAGAAATAAACTCAGATTTGATTGTTACAGTGTACATAGATAAACTGGAAGCAATTTCAGTTGATGAAAATCTATTTTGATATGAGGCTTACAATTTATTCTAAGTAGGTGTTGGAACATCTTGTAACTTTGCTATTTTTTATATATATAAACAAAAATGTTTTGAAGCTAAAATGATAACTATTGCAGACACGAATTACCTTTTTGCAAAACCACGCGTAAATGAAGATGTTATCTCAAATGACATTTTATATCTTTTCATAAATACTAGTAAGCTACAATTTTTCTTTAGACTTTCGACAAGTCTTATTTCTATACTGGATTTTAGACATGGTGTGCCTTATAGCTGCAGATTAAAAACTCGTTTTTCTGAATTTTATAATATACACTTATCTACTGGTTGTGAGTGGGATAGGTTTTTTTTTATCAAACCTGCGACAGGGAACTATTCCTTGAGGGCTTGTCTGTGCGGAATAGTCCCTGTCAAGGGTTTGATGAAAGAGCTATTCCACTTAAAAACAGTGGATAAGTGTTTTATTATACTAATGTATTTTATAATTTCTTAGGTTTGAATTTTTTTGGTGTAAGATAATACTGCAAGAATAATCTGAAATCCTAATGACGTCACAATTCTTCTTAAGTCATTATGACATCATCAGTCAATACGCGAGTTTCGAGATTGTAACTATCCTACGATCAGAGGCGCAAAAAGTATCCATTCCAGCATGGAGGTGGGACAGGTTGTTTCTGTATATACAAACGTGCATAAATAAATGAACAATATTTAAGGCTTTTAAAATTTATTAAATGTTATAGAAAGATAGTACTGTTTAGCAGTAATGCATTTGATGATTTTATCAAGCTCAACTATGCATATTTACAAATCTACTTTAAATTATAGGTACATGTACTTGAAAACGAAAGCAACGTCATAGTCTTTATAAAAAAGTAACCGATTTTCGTGATTGTATAAATTGTATAAACATTTTCTAAAAAGTTAGTTGGTCTTATGATGGAAGTTACAATACGAAAAAGAATCAAATGTGTCATTTAGTTTGCAGACGTGCAATGATCAGATGCATGTGTACCGTATTTATTAGAGGTTCATATCTCTTATCTCGTCTGAAAAGTTTCACATCTACTGACATTTTCCGTTTTTTATATGGTTTTTTTTGCTTAAAAAAATGACGCCTTTTCATTAATTCTGCTATTCTCGAGTTGTATATTGCATGCTTACAATCATATGCATGTAGTTATGATAAAACAGTATATCGATGATGCAATGTATCCAATATATAAAACCTGCCCCACCTGTCTCTTTACGCGGCAACGGAACTCCTCTCCTCACCGAAAGAGCTCATAAAGAGAGAAAATCTCGAAACTGCGTATTGATTTATCACTGGAAATTTTCCAAGGGTGGATAGCAAAAACTATAACCCGGGGTATAGCTTTGCATTGTATAAACTATAAAAGATAGCTATTTTACCTTCTGAACTTTATATAGGAAATATGTTTAGAAACGTGTAATAACAAAAACTATACCCCGGGGTATAGCCTTGCTATGCGTGAACTATAAAGGATAGTTATTTTACTTTCTGAACTTTATATAGGAAACATAACAGAAGTATAATATTTAAAATATGCAGCTCAGTTAAAGCTACAAATAAAGGCGCGACGTTATTTATATTGGAAATATACTAACGTTATGACATCACAAAATATTGAATATCAATTCACCTCAATATACATGTATAATATAATAATGACAATAGCGATTTAATTTAGGGGAGCCATAGTGAGGCTTCTCCCTAGTGTTTTGTCTGGATTTTAATCATATCGACCATTTATTGTTCGAAACAGGGACCGTTCTATATATACTAGTTCAATTCAATTTATTCGCTCAAAACCATGTAAATGGTACATGAGGTACAAAACATATAAAACATATATACATATAATACAGTGGGTCAAGCAGAAGGTGATAACTAAGGAGAACAGACAATACTATTAATTTTAGAAATAAATGTACATAATTGTTTCAAAGAATCAACATCATTTTGGCACATAATTTCACAAAACTTGATGATATTTGGATTACAGCAAAATTGTTGGTTCAAATAAACTTTCCTTATTTGGTTTAAAGCACTACATTCTAAAATATAATGATACTCATCTCCTATCTGGTTACTACTGCATAAGCTACAAACTCTTTCATTTCTTTGAGTACCATTCCATCTACCTGTTTCAATTGGGAGGTGGTGATTTGTGGTTCTAAACTTAACAAAAGTTTTTCTAAATTTAAATGATAACAGTGTTAAATATTTTTCGCACTCAAAATTGGTTTTAAAAATTCTGTAATTTAAACTTTTTGAAGATTCTTGAACTTCACTATTCCACTTTTGAATATATTGATCTTTTAATCAGTAAATGTCAAAATAATGAAAGTAATTAGAGTGGTTTGGAACTAGAGGCATCCGAAAAGGTAAAAGTTTCTTTGATCTGTCTCATCATATTTAAGCATACTACAGTATATTGTTACATTCTTAAGGAAGCTCTAAACACTAACAAAAACTGTTTTTTGAACTCAGGGAGAAATATATCATATTAAGATATGCATATTGAGACTTTTGCATTCATTTAGAACATATGGTATGTGCCTTACTAACGCAGGAAAAATGTTTAAAGACAGTGGACTATTAATGAGCAGAAATCACTGTTGTTTACTTACATTTGGAAAATTGATGAAAACAATTGATGAAAACAATGAGATAAATTTCTTACTCTTGGTCTTATATAATGCTAAAAATACTTTTAATCTATTATAAGTTATGTAATTAACGGTAAATAATATTAACGGTAAATAACAATCCTTTAAATCTTATATCTAAGGGCAGATAACTCTAACTGCATAAAACTACCCAATAAATATAACTCTTTATAGTGTGCAGTGTTTAGAGCACCCTTAAGATTTTAAAAAACAGTAATCTCTCCACGACTTCAATTCATTATTTCTAGTATGCATTGTAACTCAACATAACGTTGTATACCACATCAAAGACAGAACCAAGCCAGAACGTGCGATACTTCGCTATATGCAATCTGATTAAATTCAGATCCTTTGATCTAATGATCCGCTCACATAGATCGCTACAAAAAGATCTGAAGAAACCCCATTCAGAGTCATCTCCTCTGTACATTAAAATAATAAGTACTTGCTTTTGTCTTGTTTTCTAGCTCTTTGTTTTGTTCGACACGATAAGGTATTCTCCGCAGCTACTTTCACTTAGACTATATTCGTTTTCCCGAATGTCCCATAGTACGATCTCTCTGATTGGTCAAAATTTTCATGAGTGAATTTTAAGTTTTACTTAAAATATTTTATGTACATTGAAATGCTCAGCGTGTAAAAGTTATCGCGCTTGCATTATCCTTGGAAAGTTGTTGGCGTGTCCTAATTAGGAGAGGCAGTTGCAAGCGATTCTTGGAAATGGAATCATTTAGTAAACGCCCAATGAGAATCGTGAGCGGTAAAAAATCATCGTCCAGATAGCGTCATTTTTCAGTTTCTTTTAGGACGCCGTGAAAAGTACATGTGTGTTGGATAGCTTCAAATTATTTTAAGCGGCAAGGATCGAACACATTTGTTTTTTCCTCATACATATTTAATACAAATAAATACAAATACAAATATTTATTGGCACAAACACAATTACAATAATTGGCAAAGGCACATCATCAATTGTTCATTATATTTAAACAATAATCTGGTATAGAATGTAAGGCTATATATAATCATAGCTAAATTGTACATCATTTGTAAAATAATTATGTTAAGCAGTCATTTCTAGATGTAATACATTTTTTAATAAATGAGTTTGTTATTTTCAGTACTTCTGGACAATGGCTATTAAAGCAAAGTTTAACTTTTTGAGTATTAGACATATTTAATATTTTATCATGGAAAAAGTTCATCAAATTCCTTTCAAAAGTTAACCTATGATTATTGTATTTATGGCAGATAAAAAGAAAATGAAATTCATCTTCCACTTCCCCTGTGTTACAATTATTACAAATTCTTTTATCTGTAGGTATAGAAAAATGTCTTCCTTTTTCTATTGCAAGGTTATGAGCACTAAGTCTCAATCTGCTAATAATTGATCTGTCTGTTTTCTTTTTTAATATATCAGTGTATCCGCATCGTTTGAAATTATTAAAAGCAACTTGATAAAATTTTAGTTTCGATGAATTATGAATCTTTGCATATTCCTCTTGTATGCATTGATCTGATATTCTTTGTTTTATGCTACTCAAAAGTGGTTTTATTGAATTTTCTTTTTTAGTAATGAATGAAAATCCCAAGTTGTTGAAAATTGAAAAAATATTTTTAGTCCATGAGTTTGTTTTGACTGTTGTTTTATAGATTTTAAATGCTAAGGTATTCTTGGAAGTAATAAGATGGTTCCAAAATTTTATACTTGAAAATTGTATTTTTGTCCACAGGGGTTGTCTACCTAAATCTGCTCTGCAAGGAGCATTAGTAGTTTTACAATGTACTCCTAAAATTTCCTTAATAAACTTCATGTGAAATTTTTCAATTATAGAATTTTCACCAATGTTATTATAAATACCCCAGATCTCAGAGCAATAAAGAAGAACTGGTGTTATAATTGAGTCAAAAAGTTTTTCCAAAAGTTTACATGGATTATCCAAACCAATGGTTTTCTTAATCTTAAAATATGCTTTTCTGGCCTTTTCCATAAGTACTGACATAGCTAAGTTCATATTTCCATTGCATTTCAAAGTTAATCCAAGATAACAAAATTTTGAAACTGTTTGAAGGACATTTCCATTATATGTAAACTCATTAATGCAGAATTTACCATTTGAGTTAAAAATAAGAACTTTAGACTTCTCGACATTAACCTGTAGTTTCCAGTTGGAACAATATGATTCAAGGATGTTCAAACAATTTTGTAACCCAGTTTTACTCTCCGATAATAAAACAATATCATCAGCATATAATAAGCAATTTACAGAGATTTCACCAATTTTAACAGGATCACAATTGCCTGTTGTAAGTTCATCAACAATACCATTAATAAAAATGTTAAAAAGAGATGGGCTTAAAATATCGCCTTGCTTAACACCACATTCAGATGTGAATGTTTTACTGAGACCATTAGTAAACTTAATCTTGGTTTTTGTATTTTCATACATTGAAAATATAATATTGAACATATTGGTGTGTATATTGGATTTCAGAAGTTTATAATAAAGTCCAACCCTCCATATAGTGTCAAAGGCTTTACGGAGATCAATGAAAGCTGCATAAACCTTTTGCTTTCTGTTTTTATAATAATCTGTTATAGTCTTAATTGTAAAAATATGATCTGATGTTCTGCTTTTCTCTTTAAAACCAATTTGATTTTCACTAATAAGTGATGTGTCCTTAATAAAATCTAGTAGTCTGAAATGAATAATCCTATTGAAAAGTTTTCCCAAGTTTGATGTAATAGATATACCTCTATAATTACAGGGATCAAGTTTGTTACCAGATTTATGTAAGAGCACCAGAATACTTTCATTCCATAAAGTAGGAAATTGTCCCGAGTTTAAAATAAAGTTGAACAGTTTTTGTAGTGGCTTCAGTAGTACACTGCCTCCATTTTTTAGCATTTCATTTGAAATAAGATCCATGGATGTACTTTTACCTTGCTTTAGATTTTTTATGGCATTCATTATTTCATGAGTTGTAATAGGGGGACTAACATCATTCTCTAGTTTCTGTTTTAAAACATTAAACTGTTCCGTAATGAATTTGTGGAAATCATTCTGATTGCTATTTGCAGTATTCAGTGTTTTGAAATACTGGTAAAATATTTCACAGGGAAGATCAGGAGAGTTGTTATGCATATTCTGCATTTTATCTAGTTTGTGCAACATTTTCCAAAATGTTTTGGGATTTGTATCAAAATTGTTGTTAATTTCATGACAAATTTTTTGTTTGTATAGTTTTTCTTCATGTTTACATAGCCTTCTATATCTAGACCTGTATGTGTAAAAGAGTTTTCTGTATTGACCATTGAAAGGATATTGATTTACTAACTTTTCATATTGTTTTACTGTGTTTCGAAGATCAGTACATGACTCGGTAAACCATGGTTTCTTTTTTCTATGGAATTTGAATTTTGGTATTTTTGCCACATATTTTGTTGAAAGTTTTGCACAATCTTGCAATATAGTGTTAAATGTGTTCACAATTGTGTCACTATTTTCATAATCAGTATCAATAAAGTCAGAAAATCTTGCTCTGAATGTTGGATTCTTGATATTTTTTGAATACAATTCAACAGATTCTTTAGTCCAAATAAATTTTCCTGGTAGAGGTTCTAATTTAAATGTTAATTTCTTGTTCAGAAAAATCATTTACAAACAATGAACAGCTGATTGGACAGTGGTTTGAAAATAAATTAAATTCAAGGATTTCAAAATATCCAACAGACTTAAGTAAATCTTGCGTGGGAGGAAAGTGTATATAGTCAACAAGACTGCTCCCATTTATATGTGAAACAGGTGTGTTTACCAGTAAGATCACCAGTGGTTCTACCATTTAGGATTCTTAATCCAGATTCTTTACATATATTAAGAAGATGTTTGCCACTATTGTTAGTGTGTTTATGGTCAAGATTATTTCTTGACAATGTATTATCATATCGATAATTTAAATCATCATCATTAACTCGATGAGAATCAATATCAAACAAAATAAAATCTGGTTGAGTGTTAGTGTATGCATTGAAGTCGCCTTGAATAATAATATTTCCTAATTTACTATATTTCTCAATGTCATTGAGTAAAAGTGAATATATTGATTCTAAATCGGTATTATTTCCACCCGAGTTTTCCGGTGAAATGTAAACTGCAGCTAAATAAATATCTCTATTTAGTTTAAAATAGTTACGGTCAAGTTTAATCCATACTATATCTGGATGAGTATTCTTCAGTTGAATTATTCCTTTCATAAAACAACTCTTTGCAAAAATACATATTCCTCCTGAGTGTCGCCTAGCTTTTTTATGTTTTTTCCTACTGCTAGAGTGGACCAGTTGAAAATTATTCAATACAATATCTTGATTAACATCAATATCACCCAACCAGGTTTCTACAAAACTAATAATGCTAAAATTGGAAACAATATTTTGAAATTCTGGGTCAGAGGCCTTCTCACTTGTGAGGCCTTCAATATTCCACATACCTAATTTCAAAAAATGTTCATTGTACCCTACATGTAACTGTTTTCTACACATGATACAGAATCAGATATGTTATTTCAAAAAGAGCTGATGGAGATTATTATTGCATGAATATCTATAACATCAATATCACACATATATACACAATGTGATCTAGCACTGCACATGAAATAATACATATGTACTTAAAATATATAGACACACGAAAATGGACTATGGATAAGATTAATAACACTTGGGTGGAGGAGGCGGCGGTATTTCCCATGGATTACGCCAGTTGATGAATGGAAATAACCACGGAGGTGGAGGCACCGATTGTGGGCTGATCCAAGGAGGCGGTGTCACCTGGTGACCAAATGGTCCTAAGTTGGGTACAGCAGGAGAAATCCTTTGCGTTTGAATCTTTGAAGGAGATTTTTGAGTAACAGGTGGAGCTTGGGACACTGTCTTTATGCCAAGAGCTCCCTTCAAGTGTTTAACTATAGCTGGTAATCCCACCTTCATGTTCAGATGAATTTTATCATAATACATGCTATCTGTGGGCACAAATTCATCTAAAATTTGTACTTCTGGAAATTGTTTGCAAGCTAAATAGATTTCCGCATTGGCTTTATCAATGATTTCATTTCCAAAGTCTTTACGGTAAATAACTGGCAAAATGTGTATCTGAGAGTTTTCCCATGATTCGGAACACAGGCTTAGTAGATGTACAAAGTCCTCCTTTTTTACACTGCTAGGTAAGTCCCTTGTTCCAATATGAATAAGAACCTCTTTTGGATTGTATTTATGACAGTTTTTCTCCACAAAATTGGAACATGCACTGGCTCCTCCCCTTATGAAGCGGACTATTGTTTTACCACGTGGAGTGAAGCGCCGTGGTTGAATACGTTTCAGCATCGAGTCACTCAAAATTAGGACATCACATTCTATTTTGGTTGAGTTAGGAGGTGAACTCTTTATGCCCTGTGGCAACGCACTTTGAAAAAATTACGCACTTTGAAAAAAATTTTCAAAGTGCGTTAAAATTGGGACAAAATCAACGCACTTTGAAAAAATTTTTCAAAGTGCGTTAAATTTTGGACCAACTCAACGCACTTTGAAAAAATTTTTCAAAGTGCGTTAAAAGTTTACATCAATATATTTAACAATGGATACACTTAACGCACTTTGAAAAAAAATATCATATTTTAGTCATGGAAAGATTTAATTTATTATTTTCTTTCAAAAAATTAACCATAACCTTAACCTCAGAAATGAATTGATTTACTCCCGTCGAAAAGAGGAGAAGACGGGTATAAGATCCCTCAGTCCAAATCTTTATCTTTCCAATACATAGGCGTCGGTAACACACGGGGGAGGGGAGCAATAAACCTTAAAAGGGCACGCTGCATTTTCAATGCTTATACGATATATATATATTTTCAAAAAAAGTGGGGGGGGGGAGGGGGGCTAAGCCCCCCATCCCCTCTCATGGCCCATCGCCCAGTCTCGATGTCTATGCTATACTCAAAGCATTCATATAATTATGTATTTACCTAACTGGTATGACGTTGAAAACTTTCAATATTAAATGAGTTAATTAAAACAGATGAATACTAGAAATTTTTAAGTAGAGAAAAACTTATGAGAGAGAAAGAATTTTCATAGCTTTGAACAAATCCAATTGGCCCCTTTTTATTATGATAAATGCTAAGTTGCTGTCCTCTGTTAGTGCCCCCTATACACCTGTACATCTACTTATCAAGGACTAGAGTAAAAAAAAAGAAGAAACGAATTAATGAACTTAAATAATTGTCACTCTTTTTGTTCAAGACCCTTTTTCCCTTTTATTTTATCAAAACCTTAAATATTTAAAACGTCAGGTCATACAGTGACTTTATCATTAAAAAGTTATCAAACCAGGATCTATTATTTATCATACCGATTATTTGAAGGAATATTGATCAATGTTTACATTTTTTCAAAGTGCGTTAATATGGTCGATATTAACGCACTTTGAAAAAAAAATATTTTTTTCAAAGTGCGTTAGCTTGGTCCCAAATTTTAACGCACTTTGAAAAATTTTTTCAAAGTGCGTAATTTTTCAAAGTGCGTTGTAACAGTGCCCTCTAGGTGTCGAGATTCTTCCATTTCAGAATTAGATGTTTGAGTTTTTGTATCTTTCGGATTTTCTTCATGTGTCAAATGGAGTTGACGATTATTTTCATTCTGTGTATGGAATTCACAAGAACTGAATGATGAGGTAGACTCAAGTTGATTTACTCGATCAATTAGATCTGTAACATTGGATGCAAGCGTTGAAATCAATGTTGACTGATCAGTTTGTGTTTCCACAAGTTGTTTTACATGTGAATCCAAAATGTTTGATTTTACATGTAGCGAGTCTACAGAACTACTCAAGTGTTTGATTTTGGATTCAATACAATCCAGATGTTCTGCCACTTTTTTCCTGTGTGTGTTCAGGGAATCTGAGACCACCGATTGGACAGACTGTGATATTTGGGTTTTCATACAGTAAAGTTCTGAAATTTTATCAGCAAATTGTTTCAATGTGTTATCTATTGTAGAATGGATATTATGGATTTCGTCAAATTTGTGTTCCATGGTTTTGCTGTGTCTCATAACTTTTTCTTTTGGACTAAGTTTCTTTGGGGTGGTGTCATGATCAAAATTATTACTTAAAATTGTTTTGGGGTCTGTTTCCTCCAGATCTGGATTTTCATTTGAATTCTGCTCAATACTTGTATCTCTCTCATTAACTCTTTTCTTCAGAGTTTGGAAGAAAGTTTCCGAAAACAAGGTGCTCTTCGCACCTTGGATCACTACAGATCCAGTGTCATAAAAGTTAATTTTGATCGTACTTGAGACTTTATTTGCTTCAAACAACACCTTGATTACTTTACCTTCTTTCATAGTTGATGCATGTGAAGGACCAAAGTGTTCTAGAATACTCTGTTTCCATAGAGAGATACGATCCTTTGATGTTGTAAAAGTCACATTGTTTGTTTTGCCATCAATTTGTGTGTGCGTTTTTAGCGTTTCAAACTTTGTGTTCATATTTTCCAAGTTAACACTAATATCTTGTGTATCATTTTCTACCAAAGAATCAAGTTCATCACCTGTAAAACAATCGGTATATCTTGCTGGCGTTTTCGATTTTCTAGTGTCCGCCATGATTGTTGGGGAAGGTGATACGGTCTCACATGGAAGATAATCTGTTTTTTTCCAAAGTTCTGATATAAAGCAATACTCCAAACAGCTGCTAAATACTTACTGCATAACAATAACACAAAATATTTGTATTTTCAACTTATAAAAGTCCTAGAATGTAATTTTTCCCCCAAAAAAGAGAGAGTAGGTTTCCCACGATTAAAACTTTAATTGATATATTTATCAAACAATCTTTAAAAGATGAAGTGCGTATATAACATTCTGCTATGTTATTGATATCAATAATTGCTATCCATTGCTATTGTTAATGTGCATTATGTGAATAACTTGGTGCTGTAGAATGATTATATTTTAAAAAAAATACCGATAATCGCTATCACTGATGTCGTTTACTGATTTTTGTTTGAAAATTAAAATAAGTACACGACTATGGTACTTATTTTAATTTTCAAATAAAAATCAGTAAACGACAGGATCAACACAAGTTGTGTGCGTTTCCTGAGGACAATTGTATTTAAACTACCCTATCGATGTTTTCCTCATTAGGACCAACGCAAATTGCTGGTGTTTCCTGAGGACAATATTGATTATTATTGATTAAAACTCCTCTGTCGAGGTGTTCCTCATTAGGATCAACGCAAATTGTTTGTGTTTCCTGGGGACAATATTGATTAAAACTCCTCCATCGAGGTTTTCCTCATTAGGATCAACGCAAGTTGTTTGTGTTTCCTGAGGACCATATTACAAACTCCTCTGTCGAAGTTTTCCTCATTAGAATCAACACAAGGTGTTTGTGTTTCCTGAAGACAATATTACATACTCCTCTATCGAGGTTTTCCTCATAAGGAATAAATACAAGAATTCCATAAGCAACATGATGTGTTTGTTAAATACTCATGCCCTCGTATGAAAACATGGCAAAGATTAAACTTTTTTAAAATGCAAATTAAATATATTGGTACCAGAAGTAGGGTATTCTCACTTGAAATGCAATTGTGAAAAATGGGAAGTTAGGCAAAGCTTAAAGTGTTTTTATAGGTACAAAAATTTCCAAGGTCAAGGTTATAGGTATCCAATGAAAGATCTTGCCACGAAAATACATATGTAAAGTATGGAATCCCTAACCGTTCAGAAATTATTGCCAACGTTAATTTTTTTTAAAGTAGGTCAAACTCCAAGATCAAAGTCAAAGGATAAAAGGTCTTCCTATCAAATAAAACGTCTTGTCACAAGGATTATATTGATAAAGTATGAAAATACTAAACCCTAATCCTTTAAGATTTATGGTCGAGGTTTGATTTTTAAAATTAAAAACTACAAGGACATGGCCGAGGCTGGCCTCCGTTTATTCCAGACGGAAGATTGAAATTTTACATGACTATTTATAAGAATGTACATAATGGGTAAATATATGACAGGTGTTGTCATGAAGTAAATTGAGTGAAAGATTCACAGGTATGGAATAATTAAATAAACTCATGACTCTTTCATGTTTGTACATGAAACACAGATAATGGGGTACTCAATGTTCTTTTAAGAGATTAACAGTTCTAGAGACATGGCACTCTGTCTCTTTGTAATAACATATTTTAAAAAGTCTGAAAAGTGTCACTTAAAATTAAACACTTAGATTCGTCAAACACATCGTGAGATACAAAATATAACAAAAATATGAAATTAAAAGCAAAGTTCAAAATAAAATTCGTTCTTTAGAAACGGTAATTTTTTTACTGTGATAGAACCCAAGGAAAGATCTTGTCACAAGGAATACACATGTGTAATATGAAAGTCACGGCTCCACTAAATCAAAATTATTGGCAAGGTTAAAGTTTTTGCGGACTAACAGACAGAGAGACTGAGAGACAGACAGACAGCTAGACAGACAGCTAAACAGGCGGACGGACACGACAAAACTATATACCCCGAAACTTCGTTTACGGGGGCATTAAAAATTGTTACAGCAAATGAAACTCCATTGTTTGTGCAAGCATAACCCAAAAACAGATATTCAAAGGCGAATATTTTTAACGATGAAAGTAAAATTAATTACAAGTAAGACCTGATATTCTAAAAACAGAATAATGTCTTGTACAACGAGCCGCTTTTAGAGGATTTCATGTAGTTTCAAAAAAAATTATGCTGAAGAAGATGATATGGTGTTTACATCTCCAAGATCATTTATTTTGTTATTCAAGTCAATGCTCCGTGGGCGATCAATTTTTAAACCAAGACGAGCTAGTGTATGGAAGGGTATTACCGCCAAAAGTCTATGTATCTTGCTTTCATTCTTATTCTGCCTACTTCTTTATGCTTTGTTGTTATTGTAATTATATGTCACTTTATTGTTTTCATATTCATATTAATTACATTTCACTTTGACTTTCATCATTCTTCATTTTGTCTTTACTTCTATGTTGCTTTATTCTTGTAAATTCATTCTACTTTCTTTTAAACTTTAACAGTTTCTTTAATGAATTATTAGCATTATCTCTACCACGAATGTTAATTCAATCACGCTAACAATGAAGCATATTCAATGAAGACGAATGGAAGTTGTCAAACCGTCAAAATTTAGTGCGGCATTATAACGCTAGGTGGCGTGGTGTTCGCTACGAGTGTTGGTAAAACTAGGTAAGCAAACCCGGGTCGGGTTATTTGAGATTCTTCAATAGGCCTTAGTACTTTACCAATCGAACTTCTGAAGGCCGGATCCGATCACCCGATCCAATGATGGAAACTCCATATTTATTTACTCTGGGCACACAGAAAAAGCGGCTTCTTTTTTTCATACATAACTTTACACTATATACTGAATATGTTCATTTAAAGGCCGACCCACTTTTTGTAAGAGTAAGGGTCAAATAAGTAAATGCAGTACGTATATAGTAGGAAGAAAATTTAAATTTGATTCTATAGAAGAATTTGAATCTAACTCAAAACCCACCTCGACCCCGAAATAGGATTTCATTGGCGTCGGAAGCTAATTGAAAGTGGGAAGGGGGGGGGGGTAAGTGTAAGAATTTTTTTTAGACTTACAAAAAAAAACCTGCCAAGCAAAAAAA